>MCJB01022373.1:3219-75117 GCA_002018475.1 Nicotiana obtusifolia | reverse complement strand
TATATATATATTCCTTCAAAAATCATCATATACGTACGCCTCTGTGGGCCTCATCATCATCATACCCAATTGATCAGTGGTTGCACAGTAGGTGCCGTACCCGGCCGACTATAGCGCGGCTCGGTAGAGTAAAATAGTTGTCGACTATAGCGCGATTAAGTAGAGTAAAACATATACATTTATATAGTTTCACAATAGGTGCCGTACCCGGCCGACTATAGCGCGGCTCGGTAGAGTAAAATAGATAATGCATGCTGACTCATAGGATTCACTCTTTCTGAATCTCTCAATTGACGTAAGATCGAAGGAACAATAAACATCAAACCTCCCATAAGAGGGGAAACAATATAAGCACTCCTAACTTCTAAGAGTAGAGTATCTTTGGGGGCTCGTTCATTGCGTTGTGTACAATTAGAGTCGTGCAAAAGAAGGAAAGGGATAGTCTCACATACCTGGTATTCTCTGCGCCAATTTCAAGCTACGTACTGTCGCAATTCCTTAGTCTACAATGAAAGAAACGATTCTAACGTTATCTAGTCCTAAATTCACATGGTGTTTTTTCACACCCTTCTTCCTCCAAAACTCCACAACCTTAGTAGTAAGACATGCAACCCAACAGCAATACCGAAACAACCACAACCCAGTCCATTACTAGTGATTAGCTTGAACCCATGACTTCCGATAACCATCCCGTGGGTTCTTACATGCATAGAACAGATTTTCAAGAATTTCTAGGAGAAAGGATGTATGAAGGAGAGCATTAACTTACCTTGCATGTTGGATAACTCAGCCCTCTTCCTTGGTTCTTCATCCTCTAGGTTTTTACTCCAAATTGGGGCTTGAAGGAGAGAGAAAATCAGTTAGGGCTTTTTCCTTATTTCTTCAATCTCTAGACCTTACTCTCAATTTGAGCTTGAAGGAGAGGGGGAATTGATTAGGCTTGTGTGGGATTTTGAGAAGGGGTTGCAGGGGGTTCTACTTGGTTTTGGACTTCAGAAATGGTAAAATAGCTGGCCTATGCTCCTTTTATAGGTCAGTAAATAAGTGATGCACATGCCTATCGCCTACCAGTCTGCGATCGCATTTACGTCGTAGAACCAACATGCGGTTCGCATTTTGAACGCGAAACTCAGCCCAGAAATTTGTCTCATTCTGCGACCCAGGAGGTCTGTTTTGCGATCTGCATTTTCAGTATGCGATCGAATACTGACCGCATTCCTGACATAGATTTCTGCCCAGAAATCTGTTTCAGTTTGCGATACATTAGGTGCAATATGCGGTTCGCATTTCAAAAATACGATCGTACTTATGACTGCATTTCTGGCACTGGTCTTTGTCCAGAAGTCTATCTTGGTCTGCGATTTCAGTGTTAGATATGCGGCCCGCATGTGGGTTTTGCCGTAGCATACCCAGCTTTGTGAAGCCCTTTCCTCTTTTCTTGATTTTTTGGACTCTTTTCCGGTTCTTAGGCCCTTATACGTAGACTATCTCACGGCGCAATCTAACGTATGAAATTACGGGTTGTAACAGGTTATTTGATACAAATTTTCATAAAACACACTGCTTTACACTTGCTCTTTGAAGTGTCTTCGATTCCAGGCTAAAATACAAAAATGTCAAACTGTCAATCGGCATCTCTGCATGTTGACAACGAGTCCGGTCACCAAGGTGAAAAAAATAACATAGCGCCTGGTAACGAGATACCGCCTGCTTATCCCGCTGGAATTCCGATCGCACATCCGATTGACCCTAAATCGCATATGGCTATCAACGCAAATTTTCCTACAGACCCCGAGAATAGCATCCGTGATGAAGCTCGGTCGACTTCACAGAATACTCATAACAATGGAGCGGACGGGGTTAATCTGCGGATGATCTTCGAAATGTTACTGGCTCAATAGGCGGCACTAGCTCAGTTACAAAACCAGAGCCGCACATCGAGCAAGATCGAGCCTGGTCATGGAATGATCGAGTGGGGACGAGCGGGGTAGTAACCCCGAGATCATAAAAAAGCTCGATGAGCTGACAAAACGAATAGAATCAGGGGAGAAGAAAATCGAAGCGAACGACAAAAAGGTGGAGACCTATAATTCTAGGGTCAACCAAATCCCGGGAGCGCCACCGATACTGAAAGGCTTGGATTCCAAGAAGTTTGTACAGAAACCTTTTCATCCGAGTGCGGCTCCAAAGCCTATATCCAAAAAATTCAGCATGCCTGAAATTCCTAAGTACAGTGGAACAACTGACCCAAACGAGCACGTCACTTCATACACATGCGCCATCAAAGGAAACGACTTGGAGGATGATGAGATCGAGTCCGTCTTACTGAAGAAATTCGGAGAAAATTGCCAAAAGGAGCGATGATATGGTATCACAACTAACCCTTTAATTCTGTTGACTCATTTGCTATGCTTGCAGACTCTTTTTTGAAAGCACACGCTGAGGTTATTAAGGTCAAAACTAGGAAATCGGACCTCTTCAAGGTGAGGCAAAAGGATAATGAAATGCTCAGAGAATTTGTATCTCGATTTCAAATGGATGGATGGACCTGCCACGGGTCGCTAATGACTGGGCTGTTCAAGCATTTACTCAGGGACTTAATATTCGAAGCTTAGTGGCTTCACAATAGTTGAAGCATAACTTAATAGAATATCCGGCTGTTACATGGGCCGACGTGCATAACTGGTATCAATTGAAAATCAGTTTCGAAGATGACCAACTCTGGGCCCCTTAGGGGTCTGTTTATCCGGTCAAAATACTCAACAGAGTCAAGAGAGACATTGATAGTGAACCGAGACAAATAGGGATCGGTATCAGCCATATAATGGAGACCGAAGAAGCAGCGAGTCCCCACGGAACTCCATGAGATACGAAAGGGGAAATGATCAAGGTCAGAGCGACCGGGGACTCATGACCAAAAGCAGTTTCGACAGGTCCATCGGGCCCAAAGAAGCATTGAGGCTATCGGAATACCACTTTAATGTTGATGTTGCGGCCATTGTATCAGCTATCGGGCTCATCAAAGATATCAAATGGCCTCGACCTCTACAATCTGATCCAACCAAGAGGGATCCTAACAAGATGTGCAAATATCATGGCACTCACGGTCACAGAACGGAAGATTGTCGACAACTGAGAGAGGAAGTAGCCCAACTATTCAATAACGAGCATCTTTGAGAATTCTTGAGCGATCGAGCCAATAATCATTTTAGGAATAGGGATTCTAACAAATGTCATTAACATGATCATCGGTGGGGTCGATATCCCTCAGGGGCCGATGTTGAAACCTATAAAACTATCCATATCTAGGGAGAAATGAACTCAAGATTACATACCGGAAGGAACTTTATCTTTCAACGACGAGGACACGGAAGGGATTGTACAACCCCACAATGATGCACTGGTAATATCTGTACTCGAACATAAAATTTGAGTTAAACGTGTGTTAATTGATCCGGGTAGCTTGGCCAACATCATTCGATCTGAGGGTCGTGGAGCAGCTCGGTCTACCAGACTGAATCGTGCCTGCAGTCCGAGTTCTAAAGGGATTTAACATGGCATGTGAAACCACTAAGGGTGAGATAATATTATCGGTAAACACCGCCGGGACTATACAGGAAGCTAAGTTTTATGTAATCAAAGGAGACATGAGGTACAATGATTTGTTCAGAAGGCCATTGGATCCACAACACAAGGGCGGTGCCTTCGACGCTGCACCAGGCATTGAAATTTCCAACACCTGACGGAGTTAGAACGGTCTACGGGGAATAACCGGCTGCAAAAGAAATGTTCGCAATTGAAGAGGTGACACCGGCATCTATAGTTTCAACATCGAAGGGGCCAAACCAGGTGGTAAAAAAGGGAGCAAAATAGTAATCACTGATACCATCTTCAGCAAATTCGAACAAACAAGGGGAAGTCGAGGACGATGATTGGGGGATTTAAAGAGCAAGGTACACACTTTCCAATTTACTATGTTAGTAGAACCTTAGGTGAGGCTGAAACTAGGTACCCTCACCTGGAAAAACTGGCGCTCGATTTGTTAAGCGCCTCTAGGAAGCTAAAACTGTATTTCCAATGTCATCCCAAATGTGTCGTAACTACTTACCCATTGAGGAACGTTATGCATAAGCCCGAACTCTCGGGCCGGCTGGCCAAATGGGCCACAGAAATAAGTCGGTACGGTATTGAGTATCGACCTCGGACCGTGATTAAGTCTCAAATTTTGGCAGACTTTGTGGCCAAATTTACACCGGCTCTAATACCCGAGGTCGAAAAAGAGTTGTTGATTAACTCATGAACTTCCTCGGGAATCTGGACCCTCTTCACGGACGGCGCCTCAAACGCAAAAGGGTCCGGACATGGCATTGTATTAAAGCCACAAACAGGTAATATAATTAGACAATCTATTAAGACTGTGAAATTGACTAACAACAAGGCCGAATATGAGGCCATGATTGTAGGCCATGAACTAGCCAAGAGCTTGGGGGCGGAAGTGACCGAGGCCAAGTGCGACTCCCTCCTTGTGGTAAACCAAGTTAATGAAACATTCGAGGTCAGAGAGGAACAAATGCAAAGATACTTGGACCAATTACAGGTGACATTACAGCGGTTCAAAGAATGAATTTTACAACACGTACCTCGGGATCAAAATAGCGAGGCCGATGCCCTCGCTAACTTGGGGTCATCAGTCGAAGACGACGAGTTCAACTCGGGAGAAGTCGTACAACTTATGAGATCAGTGGTGGAAGAAGGCCACGCTGAGATCAACTTGACGAGCCTAACTTAGGAATGGAGAAATACGTACATAGAATATATCAAATCCTGTAACTGCCCTCGGATCCAAAAGAGTCGAGGGCCCTGCGTACAAAGGCGACTCGATTTAGCGTGTCCGAAGACAGTTGCTTGTTTAGAAGAACAATTGATGGCCCACTTGCAATATGTTTAGGGTCGGGCGATACTGTGCATGTTTTGAGGGAAATCAACGAAGGTACCTGTGGAAATCATTTGGGCGCCGAATCGCTAGTTCGAAAAATAATCAGAGCTGGTTATTTTTGGATCGACATGGAAAAAGATGCAAAGGAGTTCGTTCGAAAATGTGATGAATTCCAAAGACACGCCCCGATGATCTATCAACCCGAGGAGCTGCTCCACTCGGTTTTATCACCATGGCCGTTCATGAAGTGGGGAATGGACATCTTTGGCCCCCTTCCGTGGGCACCAGGTAAGGCTCAATTTATATTTTTTATGATTGATTATTTTTCTAAGTGGGTGGAAGCCCAGGCATATGAGAAGGTCAGGGAAAAGGAGGTCATCGACTTCATTTGGGACCACATCATATGTCGGTTCGGAGTGCCATTCGAAATCACATGTGATAACAGGAAACAATTTATCGGCAGCAAAGTGACCAAGTTTCTCAAGATCAAACAGATCCTGTCAACACCTTATAACCATAGTGAGAACAGAAAAGCCGAATCGACCAACAAAATCATACTCCAAAGCCTCAAAAAGAGGTTAACCGATGCCAAAGGAAGGTGGAAGAAAATCCTGCCCGAAGTCTTATGGGCATACCGAACTACTTCAAAGTCCAGTACCAAGGCCACCCCGTTCTCACTAGTCTACGGCCCCGAAGCTCTGACACCGGTCAAAATCGGAGAGCCAAGTCTCAGGTTTCGATATGCAACCAAGGAATCAAATGGCAAAGCAATGAATACGAGCTTGGAACTGTTGGATGAAAGTCACGAAGCCGCCCTTGTTCGGTTGGCTACCCAAAAGCAACGGATCGAGAGATATTACAACAGAAGGGCCAACCTTCGGTACTTCAACGTCAGGGACTTAGTGCTAAGAAAGGTCACACTGAACATCTGAAACTCGGGAGAGGGAAAGTTGGGACCGAATTGGGAAGGACTGTATCATATCGTCGAAATCACCGGAAAAGGATCCTACAATCTCGGAACGATGAACAGTGAACAACTACTGAGCAATTGGAATATAACTCACCTAAAATGATATTACTGCTAAAATACGACCCTATTCATTTTCTTTTATTTATATTTTAGACTAACACTTGTAGATGACCGACAAGAAGCAGTACAAAGTTCTAGGTTTGAAAGCACGCGTTGCACTCTTTTTCCCTTGAACCGATTTTATTCCAAATGGTTTTCTCGGCAAGGTTTTTAACGAGGCAACAGTGGATCATGCTAACTTAGAATCAATGAGCGATCATGAATCGGTGTCGAAGATCACATTAACAGTATCCAAAGCTTCTCTCTATGATCAACTTCGAATACTGGGGGGCATTACCCTGAGATATTGACTTTAGCAAGGAAATTACTTTGTGGTGGAAGGGTCTCGATAGGTAGGATTTATTGTAAGGGCCAAAAGGTCAAACGAACCGTGCCCGCATAGGTTGCTCGAGCCCTAGCATAAAGAATGTACGCATGTATGACTGTTTTATATAAGAATAAAGAGAAGTTTCTTCCTTGCAATCATCTTGTCTTTTAAAAATTTCTTATTTACATTTCTTAAGGAATTCCCTGCTTCCGATCCCCTAAGGTTATAACAAGCCCAAGGGCCGCTTTAACCTGAGATCGAACAATCGCTCTCTCACTTGGGGACTGTCGTCCGAAAACAAACTCGAACGGTCCAAGCTATTAGACCTCGGGGACATAAGACCTATTAGGCAACCCCCGAATTTTAAAGGCCACGGCCATCCCCACTCGGGGACTGTTATCTTAGGCAAAGTCCGGATAACTCAGAGTAAAGCCCACTGGGCAACACCCAACTAAAAAGGACACGGTCATACTGAAATGGCTCAGAGACGTCCAAGACCCATAACAAAAACAAGGCCTTCATAAAATTTCATAACCGGTTTTAAAGACTACCCTCGGCTAACTATCATCTAAACCACTTTGGAAAAAGTTTTTGGTAATACCGAATTCCCACGATGCCTTAAAACGAAATAATGTTAAAGGCAAGGTTTGTTCGAACCTCTGAACGTAACCTAACTACTTCATGCTAACGCATTTCGATTTTTGAGAATATAAATAATAAAGCAAAGGAAAAATTCAAAAGTTGTTGAAGGGAAAAAGCCTTATATACATATCAAAAATTCTTTTAAAAGGGCCAAGCGCCCCTGATACAAATTTTTTTACAAAGGCCGAACGGCCTCAACAAAAGGGTGATACAACAAGAAAAAAAACAAAAACATCTAAAAGGGTCCTAAGTGGCCTAGTGTTCGTCGGGGGCCGCATCATCACCTTCGGGGGTCTCTGCCACCCTTGGACTCACCTAAATCTTTAGATTCCTCGGAATCTTCCTCCTCGGGGTAGGCCAGCTTCCTGGCCTCAGCTTCGAGCACCTTGGCATTCTCGATCTCAGTCAATAAATCAAAACCCCGAGTGTGAACTTCCTCGAGGGCCTCCCTTCAGGATTGCCACTTTATATGCTCAACTATATTTTTTACGAGGTCCTGAGTCGCCTTGGCATCGGCCTTGTACTAGGGCACCATTTCATCAAATTCGGCTTTGACCATGATGACCTCTGACTTGGCCGTTTTAAGCTCCTTTGGCCAGACTTTCTCGATATGAGACAACCGAACCTAACCGGGATTGGAGCTCATCAACCTTTTTTTATCTAAACCTCGGCCCTCTCCTTTGCTGCTTTAAGCTGGATTTCAGCCAAAGTTAGTTATGCCTGAACGACCTCTTTTTTCGAGGCCAGACGATCCACTCAGCCTCTCCAATCATCCGGTCTCAACTTGACTATATCTATTTCAGCTAGAAGCTGGTCAATCCGATCGAGTTTTTGCTGGACCTGCGGATTTTATCCATCAGTCACCAAATCAAATTCATCGTCACTAACCTCAATAACTTTTACCTGCTCAACCAAACTAGCATGTTCCTTTCGAGCAACTTCCAGCTCAGCACAGAGGTTCTTAACCTCCCCTTCGAACTGCTCGCTAAGAAGTTTAATGGCATCTCTCTTCTCAGTGAGCTCACGAGCATCAGCTTCGAGTTGCTTCAGCTTGTTCCGGTACCTTAAAATGGTCTCATGATGAAGCACTGAGGCCTACGAGCATGAAAAGAAACACAAATTTATCTACGAAATCACTTAGTAAAGAATGACATTACCCGGTTCAACGCTTGTTGTGCTTCGTTGAAAAGGCAGGGTGCATCCACCTCGTTCATCTTGGCTTGATCATCCTCGGTCACCAAACACCGAAGATAACTGGTTACCCCTATGGGGCGGAGAGGACTCGGGCATCCTCCATAAGGGAGATAACAATGGATCACTTCCAATCGGGATTGCACTTGGGGTAGGGAATCGATCGACCAATCTCAGTTTCGAGGAAATTCCACTTGCTTTAGAAGGTGAGCACTTCCTCAGTATCTCTAAATCTCCAAATCCGGTGCCGTCGTCCGTGGCCGCCAAATCCACGCCGTCGAAAAAATCAAAGAAGGGGTCATTTGCTCTATGGGCCCCCTCGATGGGCTTTCTTTTGCACCTTGGGCCTCGTTGAACATCGACTCTGTGAATGAGGGTCACACGGGAATCTCTATCGGGCCAAGTGCTTCCGGCAGGGCTTTGCCCGTATCCCAGGAAGCTTTCATGCCTCCTCCTCGGCCTCCCCGACTTGATGAAGATCGGCCTCGCCTTTCTCTGGTTCGGAGGCCCCTTGCCCTTCGAGATGCGGCGGCTCGCGGGCCACCAGATCAAAGGCTTCCCCTTCCCCCTCAGACTCATCCTCAATCGATTAAGTGAATCCGCAGACAGTACTCTAGCACTGGTGCTTTCCTTGGGTTTACGCGCAAATCTTTTCCTTATCTTTTTCTTCTTGGACCTCAGAGAACTCAAAATGCTTTTTCTTTTCTTCTCTTTATCCTGCCTCGGAGAAAATGGTTCAGTGAGGAAATCGTCATCACCTGATGGAGGCCTCATCACAACATCCTTCGAAAGATGCAAAAAAAAAAGAAATGATTAAGGGCGCAACAGCATGGAGGAAACCTAAGTGTTGTCCACTCAAGAAAGGAATCTCACTGTGAGAACGGGCCTCCCACCGACCCTTCAAAAGCTCGCGCCATGTGCGTACGGAATACAATTTCTGCAACACAATGCCCTCGGCCCACTCCTTGAGTTGAGGAACTGCATCCGGCATCTGAGCAATAGCTGCATCACCACAAAACATCGATAAGAAAGGAGGAAAAGGAAAAGCGATGAACAAAATCTTAAAGGCAAGATTATACTTACGTGTCATGTTCCACTTCTCAGAAAATGGCATATGCTTGGCTGGGATCAAATCCGAGGTCTTCACTCGGACAAAGAAGCCTAACCAGCCTCGATCTCGATCTTCGTCGATGCTCGAGAACGGGGCCTTACTAGCCCGACGAGCAAGCTTGGTTAGTCCCTCTTGATAAAGTCGAGGACTATATAAGCGCATGAGATGGTCGAGGGTGAAGGGATACCCCTCGATCTTACTTACGAACAAATGGAGAAGAATTATTATCCTCCAAAAAGAAGGGTGAATTTGACCAAGGGTTATCTCATACCTCTTACAGAAGGCATTAATGATCGAGTCCAAGGGACCCAGCGTGAAGGGATAAGTATAAACACTTAAAAATCCCTCCACGTGGGTAGTAATGGCTTCCTCGGTCTTGGGGACCGCTACGTGCTTATTAGCACAGTTGCAATCTTTCTTGACCTCAGAAAGGACATCCTCGGTGATCGAGCAAATATAGCTCGAGAGCGGCTCATGCCGACCCGGTACCGAGGAGTGCTTCTCATTCTTGAAATCAGCACGGTCAGGCACCCCACGGGAATGAACATTTTCAGAGAAGGTTCAGGTGCCGGTTCCTCGGTAGTAGCAGACGAAACGTATTCCTCTACAGCCGGTCGTGAGGCAGAGGGAGTTTCTTTTTGGGGAACGGATTTTGAAGTCTCTGCCATTTCTTTGATAGATGAAGGAATGAGAAGGATTTTAAAGATTAAGCTTGATAGTTGGGGATAAAAACAAAGCTAAAGTTCCTATAAAAGGTTTTTAGAATAGCTAAAACTTTAATGCTGGGAAGTGTTGGAATTTCTACGAAATAGGAGTAGAGAAGATTTGGATGTAAACTTTGAATGAATGGATAAGGGGGTATTTATAATTTCCAAACGACGATTCAAAGCCATGAGTGGCCGACCAGCAACTAACGAGCATTTAATGCCATTAAGACATGATTGACGAGGCGTTTCATTCATTTTGTTATTTCTAACGCGAAGTACCAAGGTGAGAATCGGAAGCTCATATCGTTTCTCATCGTTTACTCTCCGAAAAATGAGGGGACTATCTATATACATTCGAAATCGGGCTCGACTATTGCACGACATATCAGTTGAAGATCGACCCCGAGTCTCATCGAACCAGAACACGAGGTCAGAATGTCTGTCCTCAGGAACATTGAGCCCATGATCCCGGAATCGACCCTAACCCCAAATAAGCTCGAGGAAATATTGCTAGTATAACCAACAGAAGACCGAAATAATGGAAGTCTGAAATATCCGTAACCAGTCGTACGGCGGTAATCTCGGCACATATCAATAAAGAACCGGCAAATCAGCAAACCAAGAGATTTTTACCTTTTATAGAATTGTATCTAAAGTAGGACTCCCCTACTATATAAAAAGGGTTTGATTACTTGTACAACACATTGTAACACGCATCCCGAGCAATATATTACTATTCTAGTCAAGTTCTTGTTACTCTCTTGTTGTTTCTATTCTGATATCAATAAAAGCATTTTTGGCTCGGGGGTGACAAACCTTCCAAGGCTAAGACTATTCCACTTGTGTGGTTAGCATTTACTTTTCCTTTACTTATTTCAATTGCAATCTGATTTATCATTTAGTATCAAATTAGATCACGTATCCTTAAAATCACTTATAAATTCAATTGTTATCCGATTTTGATGGCAAACACTTTTACTTATTCATACCCCACTCGTCCTTCACAAGTGGCAGCCATCAAAGTGATTGATTGTCTTTGATTTCGAGCAATTTTAAACATATCTCAAGGTTCCCTTTTTTATTTTGATAACACAAACATCCTGTGATTCTCGATGTTGTTACAATAAATTCAACAATGTTCCATCTCATCTTCCTTTAGACGAGTCATTATCTCTTGGCTAACTATTCTAATCCACTATTTCCCCATTCAGGATATACCTGTTTCAATTCATTCCTGACCTTAGCCCTATATTCACATCAAGGGCCACTCACATACTAGTAGTTAGTCTCATCGCTTGAATCTCAAACCTTATGCTCATAATTTCTTTGATAATCTCATCGGGAATTCGATATAGATTGGAAATCTTACTTCTTTCTTCAAGCTTTAATGCACGATCTAGAGTTAGAATAAAGAATAGAAAATTCTATAACCTCTATGTAGCCTTCACGATATAGGTTTTATGTTTGTATTTTGTATTCGAAAATATATTCAAAGAATAAAAACCAGAAATGTAGAAGAGCAGAACTATTCTAAGTATACTGAATTCACAGTGTTTCCTTAAGGAACTTAATCCCCTCCTAGTACCCGAGGTTTAGGATTATTTCCTCCCAGAATAGAACGGATTACCCTCACTGGTGTAGTGGTACTTCAAACCCCAGTGACAACGAACGCAAAAAACAGTAGTAAATCACACTTACTGCTTTCATTTCTGTTAAAACAACGCATAAAGAAGACGGATAAATCAGAATTTTCACAAGGAAAATCTTAGGGAGAGTTCATATATTTATAGCCAAAAAACATTGGGTTATACTGAAGAGTTACAACTCTTCAAGTAAGGTTGCAACTCAAAATGGCTATTTTATAAAATGACCATTTATCCAAACCGCCAAATTCAAATTATTACGGGAAAATTGAATTACCGTTATAGAAATGGTCTAATTTGGATTAATTAATATTGCATTAATACTAACAAGTAATTTGGTTCAAAAAATCAATCGATCAATCGATCATTTGACTAAATCCGAATCCGAAGCCGAAGCCGAGGCCGAGCCGAGCGGAGCGAGCGAGCGACAACGACGGCACGAGGCTTGCCTTCTTCTTAACTTTTTAAGAGCTAGAAGAAGAGCAATTATATATATACCCATCAAAATTCTTTTCCTTCTCTAATATGGGACAGTGTCCCTTTGTCAAGGAGGGAAAATCAAAATTTTATTTTTCCCTCCATTTTCCATTCACCCTTTTTTAAGCTCTAAGAAGCTTAAACGCAAAAATCACATGAATGGGAAATGGCTATATCACATAAATATGCATGAAAAACGGTGTGATTTACAAGGAAGGATTAATCGCATCTGGATAAGTAGGTTTCCCTTTGAACTTTTCATAGTGAACTTATGTCGGATATACTCGATCAAATAGATTTGATATCTTTGAACCGTCGAACTTTGGTGTATACCTAGAAAATCATAAGTCACACAACCAACCCATAACCATCTTTGGTTCTCATTATTGTGTTCGTTTCAGCCATGAACACCGCCTGGTTTCATAAGTGCTAGAGAACTAGCCTTGCAAAATTCTCCTTGAAGCGGCTAAAACTTCTCACTTACATAGGTGATTCCTAAACGTTTCATCCCGTAGATACACTTTTTGATATACCCCGTATCAAATTTAGAAACCATTAAAAAGCCTTACTGCTTTATCCTTGGCACTGAACATTGTCTCATCACGAGAATGGACTAAAATAATTAGTTGACAATGTTGAATCATCATTAATAACTTTATTTGATCTCCTTGAACCTAGATCTTGGGATCTCCAGTTTTCTAGGTAGAGTTGTCGCCACAATGACTTGTCCTCGGCCATAGTCCATTCCCCTCGATGATCTTTCAACTACCTCTCTAGTTAGGCCTTTCGTAAGTGGATCCGACACATTGTCGCTTGACTTTACGTAGTCAATTGTGATGATCTCCCTAAAGAGTCGCTGCCTAACGATTTTATATCTTCGTCTTATATGACGAGGTTTACAATTATACATAATGCTCCCAGCCCTTCCAATCGCCACTTGACTATTGCAATATATGCATATTGGTGCTAACGGTTCGGGCCAAAATGGAATATCTTTCAAGAAATTTCGGAGCCATTCAGCTTCTTCACCGGCTTTTATCTAAGTCAATAAATTCGGCCTCCATTGTAGAGCGGGCAATACGCGTTTGTTTGGATGACTTCCAAGATACCTCTCCTCCACCAATAATGAATACATATCCACTTGTGGACTTAGAATCAGTTGAACCGGTGATCCAATTTGCATCACAGTATCCCTCAATCACCACAAGATAATTACTGTAGTGCAAAGCAAAGTCTTGGGTATGTATTAAATAGCCCAAAACGCATTTCATCCCCATCCAATGAGGTTGACCTGGATTACTCGTGTATCAACTCAATTTACTTATAGCACAAGCTATATCTGGTCGAGTATAATTCATGATATACATTAAACATCCCAACACACGAGCATAATCCAATTGTGATATGCTTTGGCCTTTGTTCTTTGCAAGTGCAAGATTCACGTCAATTGGAGTCTTTGCAACTTTAAAATCTAAGTGCTTGAATTTTTCAAGTATTGTTTTAATGTAATGAGATTGTGACACTGCCAGACCTTGAGGAGTCTTGTGGATCTTAATACCCAGAATTAAATCGGCAACTCCCAAGTCTTTCATATCAAACTTGCTAGTTAGCATACGCTTAGTTGCATTTATGTTGGCAATGCCATTACTCATCATCGGCATATCATCCACATATAAGCAAACAATGACTATGTGATTTGTAATATTTTTAATGTACACACATTTATCACATTCATTTATCTTAAAACCATTTGACAACAATGTATGGTCAAATTTCGCACACCATTGTTTGGGTGCTTGTTTTAGTATGTAAAGCGACTTAACAAGTCTACATACCTTTTTTTTTTTACCTGGAACCACAAACCCTTCATGTTGTTCCATGTAAATTTCTTCCTCCAAATCCATTTAAGAAGGCCGTTTTAACGTCCATTTGATGAATTTCAAGACCATATACCACAGCTAATGCTACTAACGTTCGTATGGACGTAATTCTTGTAACTGGAGAGTATGTATCAAAATAGTCAAGACCTTCTCGTTGTCTATACCCTTTGACCACAAGTCTTGCCTTATATTTGTCAATAGTACTATCATCTTTCATTTTCCTCTTAAAAATCCATTTAGAACCCAATGGTTTATTGCATGGAGGAAGATCAACCAATTCTCATGTATGGTTGTTCAGTATGGATTCTATTTCTATTGACTGCCTCATTCCAAAATAATGATTCCGAAGAAATCATAGCTTTTTTAAATGTTCGAGGCTCATTTTCCAATAACAAAGTCACAAAATCTGGTCTAAATGAAGTAGACGTTCTTTGACGTTTACTATGTCTTGGATCCTCCTAATTATACGTAATTTTTTTTTGTTTCCTCCCGAAGTCGTTTAGATCCTTCACCAATCGATGCACATTGCTTTTTATACGGATATATACTTTCGAAAATTCAGCATTATCTGATTCTATAACCTTATTATTATGAATGTCGGAATTTTTTGATATGAACTAGAAATCAATGTGCTTTACTATTTGTTGCAAATCCTATGAAAACACAATCAACAGTTTTCGGTCCTATCTTTACCTTTTTGGGTTTAGGAACTTGCACTTTTGCCAAACACCTTGACACTTTAAAATAATTCAAGTTGGGCTTTGTTCCTTTCCATTTTTCATATGGAATGGATTGCGTTTTGCTATGGGGTACTCTGTTTAATATCCGGTTAGCCGTAAGAATGGCTTCCCCCCCACAAGTTCCGTGGCAAACCAGAACTTATCAACAAAGCGTTTATCATTTCCTTTAATGATCGATTATTTCTTTCTGCAATCACATTGGATTGGGGCGTGTAAGGAGCCGTTGTTTGATGAATAATGCCATATTCTATACATATTTCTTCAAAAGGAGATTCGTATTCACCACCCCTATCATTTCTTATCATTTTAATTTTCTTGTTAGGTTGCGTTTCAACTTCATTTTTGTATTGTTTAAATACATCTATTGCTTCATCTTTACTATTAAGTAAGTAAACATATCGACTACTGTCGTCAACAAAAGTTATGAAATACTTCTTTCCACCGCGAGATGGTATTGACTTCATTTCACAAATATCTGTGTGAGTTAAGTCTAAAGGATTTGAATTCCTTTCAACTGACTTATAAGGATGTTTAACATACTAAGATTCCACACATTTGACATTTTGATTTGTTGTATTCAAACTTAGGCAATACTTCCAAATTAATCATTTTTCACAAGGTTTTATAATTGACATGTCCCAAACGTATATGTGCATAAATCATTTGACTCAAGTAAGTAAGAAGAAGCTGAAATTTTATTATTGTCAACAACCATTACATTCAGATTAAAAAGGCCCTCAGAAAGGTAACCTTTTCCTAAGTACATCTCGTTCTTACTTATTACAACTTTGTCTGAAACAAAAACACACTTAAACCCATTCTTGACGAGAAGTGAAATAGAAACTAAGTTCTTACGTATTTCAGGAGCATGACAAATATTGTTCAGAGTCACCACCTTGCCAGAGGTCATCTTCAGGAATATCTTTCCATAACCTTCAATTTTGACCGTTGCAGAATTTCCTATAAAAATGGTCTCGTCGGGTCCGGGGGAGGATATGAAGCAAATGCTTCTCTAACAGCACAAACATGGTGGGTGGCACCAGAATCAATCCACCACTTCTTAGAATTTCCCACTAAGTTGCATTCAGACAACATATCGCAAAAGTCATCAATATCATCATTTGTTTCAACCATATTTGCTTGTCCCTTTTTCTTCTCTTTCTTTGGAGCACGACATTCTGCAACTTTGTGTCCAACCTTTCTACAATTGTGGCAATTTTCCTTGAATTTCTTCTAGTTGGGATAGTTGTTAGGTCTAGAAGACTTTTTTCACTTCTTCAGATTAGTTGAAGCAGTTTCAACAATATTTGCTCCCATAATTGTTGAGTTCCCACGTGTCTTCTTTTCTGCAACTTTATTGTCCTCTTTGATCCTCAACCAAACGATGAGATCTTCGAGTTTCATCTCCTTGCGCTTGTGTTCCAAGTAGTTCTTAAAGTCCCTCCATAAAGGAGGCAACTTCTCAATCATTGTTGCAACTTGAAATGTCTCATTGATGACCAAACCTTCAATGAACAATTCGTAATTAGTACCAAAATTAATACTTTCAACAAAGGCATCAATTCGGATTATACCTTCAACAAGGAGATCGTTAATTATAACTTGCAGCTCTTGAACTTGGGTAATGACAGGCTTGCTGTCTACCATCTTATAGTCCAAAAACTTGGCTGCAACAAACTTCTTTAAACTGGGGTCCTCGGTTTTATACTTCTTTTCCAAAGCATCCCATAGTACTTTAGAAGTTTTTGCATTACTATAGACGTTGTAAAGATCATCCTCCAGTCCGCTAAGAATGTAATTCTTGCACAAGAAATCTGAGTGCTTCCATGCCTCAGTCAGTATAAAACGTTCATTATCAAGAGTTGATTTTGGCAGAACCGAAAAGTCCTCCTTGATGAACTTCTGTAGACTCAAAGTAGTCAAATAGAAGAACATCTGCTGTTGCAATTGTTTGAAATCAATCCCGGAAAATTTTCGGGGCCTTTTCCGCCGGAGCCGGTGGTGGCACAGAACGACTGGAAGTAGCAACATTGCTCATAGAGCCAACCACGAGGGTTACTGTTTCTGTCATTTCCATTAATAACAAAACAGAAACAAAATTAATTAACGGTGAAGTATTTATAATCTTCAAACCGAACAACTTTAACAGTTACAGATTAAATGCCATGGTGAAGATTTTATTTCTTCACACCAAATGCAGAACGAGTAGAAAATCACAGAGATTTTAATCTCGTAATGTCAACCAAGGAGTAGAAAATCCGAAGATTTTAGTCTCCAAACTGAGAGTAGAAATTACTAGAATTTAGTATCCCACAATCAGAATATAAGATGAATACAGAAAAATAAATTAAGTTCCTTAAGCTTGTTAGTTTATGTATTCGATAAAATATATTTAAAGAATAAAAACCAGAAATGTAGAAGAGCAGAATTATTCTGAGTCTACTGAATTCACAGTGTTTCCTTAAGGAACTTAATCCCCTCCTAGTACCCGAGGTTTAGAATTATTTCCTCCCAGGATAGAATGGATTACCCTCACTGGTTTAGCGGTACTTCAAACCCCAGTGACAACGAATGTAAAGAACAGTAGTAAATCACACTTACTACTTTCATTTCTATTAAAACAACGCATACAGAAGACGGATAAATCAGAATTTTCGTAAGGAAAATCTGAGGGAGAGTTCATGTATTTATAGCCAAAAACATTGGGTTATACTGAAGAGTTACAACTTTTCAAGTAAGGTTGCAACTCAAAATAGTTGTTTCATAAAATGACCATTTATGCAAACCGCCAAATTCAAATTATAACGAAAAAAATGAAATGAAGGAAAATTGGATTACCGTTATAGAAACGGTCTAATTTGGATTAATTATTATTGCGTTAATATTAACAAATAAATCTGGTCCAAAAAATTAATCAATCAACCGATCATTTGAGCAAATCCAAATCCAAATCTGAATTTGAATCCGAAGCCGAAGCCGAAGCCCAGCCGAGCGAGCGACGGCGCGAGGCTTGCCTTCTTTTTAACTCTTTAAGAGCTAGATGAAGAGCAATTGTATATATACCCATCAAAACTCTTTTCCTCCTCCAATATGAGACAATGTCCCTTTGTCAAGGAGCGAAATTTTATTTTTCCCTCCATTTCTCATTCACCCTCTTTTAAGCTCTAAGAAGCTTAACCCCAACATTTTATACACAACACGCCAATAAAAAAACTCTACTAGACACGATTTCATAAACGTTTAAAACTCGAATTAGAACCTAGTGCTTTGATACCAAGTTTTTCACAATCCAAAACAACCTGACTAGAACTCGGTATACTATCTAACCCGAGTGAATTAATCAGTATATGAATACCCATCTAATGTCTAATAGATGCGTAGGGAAACCTTCTTATAGCACAATCATTCTATATGATTAATACCGTACATGAAATAAAATTTTTAAATCAACCATTTTTAAAAATTAAAAAATGTAGCTTTCATGCGTTCCTAAATGCATAACATCGGTTACAACACCAAATGAATAAAATAGCTATCTTTGGAATCTCTAAGACTCGAGAATAACATAAACAACTGGGTTAATTTCTGACTAAAAGAAGCAATAATGACATGACAGCTACCACAAAATAGAAGTGGTGCCTCACAATTTTTCTATTCTTTATCTTCCTCTTTTAGGAACTATAACGACCTGGCCGGTCATTTTGCTTTCTAGATCTCTGTTTCCCTAATTAAGAATACATGTATGTTCTTTTATTGTTTTATGACTTGCGGGGATGGTTAGTTCGGGTTTGGAAGGGTTCGGGTTGAAATAGGAACACTTAGTTCCTTAATAATGGCTTAAAATGGTTAAGTTTGACTTAAGTCAACATTTTGAGTAAACGACCTCTGAATAGGGATTTGAAGGTTCCAATAGGTTCGTATGATGATTTTGGACTTGGGCGTGTGTTCGGATCAGGTTTCGGATGACCTGGGAGCGTTTCGACGCTTAAATGTTGTAAGTTGGTGCATTGAAGGTTTTTAAGTTCTTTAAGTTTGACTTGGAGTAGGTTTTGGTGTTATCGAGGTCTATTTGAGATTCCAAGCCTGGTAATAGTTCCATATGGTGATTTAAGACTTGCACACAAAATTTGGTGTCATTCCGAGTAGTCTAAGTATGATTCGGCGTATTCGGAGTAAGTTGAAAACCTTGAAGTCATAACTTGATCCAATTTGGTATTGGGGTGCGATTCTTAGTTTGGATGTTTTTCATGTTTCTAGAGTTCGAGCAGGTCTGTTATGATTATAGACTTGTTGGTGCATTTGGACAGGGTCCCGGAGGGCTCGGGTGCGTTTCGGACCGCTTAGAGCTAAGACAACAATCTGCTGGTGTGATGTTCTAGTTTCCTTCTTGGCGAACGCGAAGGAACCCACGCGATCGTGAAGGAGGAATTTGGGGACTAGGTGGTTTAGTGCTTCACGTTCGCAAAGTCTTGGCCATGTTCGTGAAGGCTTGGGGTCAGTGGCCTTCACGTTCGCGGGAGAAGCATCTGCGTTCACATAGAGTCGAGGGCTTGGGCCTGGGCAACCCAGTTGCCTTACGCGTTTGCAAGTTGGGGCACGCGTTCGCGAAGAGTAGGCGGCCCAGTACACCACATTCGCGAGTGTCCTCTCGCGATCCTCGTAGAGTTTTTTTCCTATGCTCATCAGTTTATCCTTCGCTATTGCGTGAGCTTGTTTTCGATCGCGATGAAGGCGCAGACCTGGGCAGAAAAAATTTTAAAGACGGGACTTAGACCTATTTTTCCCATTTCTCACTTGTGTGGTTCGAATTTGAGCTTCTTGAGAGGGGTTTTCATCGAGCATTGCAAGGTGAGTAATTCCTACCTAATATAAGTTAAATACATAGATTTTGGGTAGATTCTTAACATGTAAATTGTAGAAATTTTGGGTTTGGTTGAAAAACCTAGATTTTGGTAAAATGGGGTTTAACCACAAAATTGGTTATGGAATTGAGTGAAAATTATATATTTGAGTTCGTGAGGCTATGTGTAATAATTATCTTCAAAAATTTCGGGAATCTGGACACGTGGGCCCGGGGGCGAATTTTAAGAATCTTTCAGTTTGGGCTGGGAAATTACTCTAATAGCTAGATTATGAGATTTTGAGCATATATTGATTAATTCTTATAATATTTGTCTAGTTTCGGATTGTTTGGCACCGACTTGAGGCTTTAGAGCGAATTTGTGGACCAGAAGTGAGCTTTGGAGCGAGGTAATTCTCTTGCCTAACCTTGTAAGAGGGAACTCATCCCTTTAGGTGTATTTTGTTGTGTATTTCTTATGGGGAGCTACATACACACGAGGTGATGAGAGTCTGTACGTATCTTTATTCCATGATCTATTCGGGTAGACTTAGATCCACACCATACTTTTAATTGTACTGTTGTGATTATCTTGCATATTGACTATCTTGAATAGAGCTAAGGATATAAAATTGTGATTATCGATGTAGCCTTCTTCTGTTGGAAAATTTGGGGAATAATTAATACTTTTGATAAATCCATGTCCTCTCGCATCGCAAGTACTTCCGCGAGAAACATCTCTATTCTTATTGGATTGGGCAGTTTGCCTCGGCAGTATCATATTCTTATGGGATTGGGCCGTTCGCCTCGGCAGTATCATATTATTTTGGGATCGGGCCGTTCGCCTCGGCAATATCATATTCTTATGGGATCAGGTTGTTCGCCTCAACAGTATCATATTCTTATGGGATCGGGCCGTTCGCCTCAGCAATATCATATTCTTATGGGATCGGGCCGTTCGCCTCGACAATATCATATTCTTATGGGATTGGACCGTTCGCCTCGGCAATACTGAGTATCATATTCTTATGGGATCGAGCCGTTCGCCTCGGCAGTATCATATTCTTTTGGGATCGAGCTGTTCGCCTCGGCAGTACTAAGTATCATGTTCTTATGGGATCGAGCCATTCGCCTCGGCAGTACTAGGTATCATATTCTTATGGAATCGAGTCGTTCACCTCGACAGTATCATATTCTTATGGGATCGGGCCGTTCACCTCGGCAATATCATATTCATATGGGATCGGGCCATTCGCCTCGGCAGTACTGAGTACCATTATTCTTATGGGATCGGGTTGTTGTCGCGGCAACTTCGTGCTTAATAATCGAAATGGCTTCCAGACTGAATAATTGAGTTAGTACCTTCACGGTTAGTTATGAGATGCTGGTGATGTGTTACAGAATCCTGCTGTACTTATTGTAATTTCTTTTATTTGACTAATTGATGCCTGCTGTTTGCTCACCATGTCTAATTTATGCAGATTTATTTTTATCATTGACCTCTAGTAAGTGTCAAGTTGACCCTCCATCACTACTTTTTCAAGGTTAGACTAGATACTTACTAAGTATGTGTTGTTCTTCGTACTCACGCTACAATTCTGCTCTGATGTGCAGGTACTGAGACAGGTTCCACCACTGGTCATGCAGGCGCATAGCCGATCTATTACGGAGACTTAGGGGTGAGCTGCTTTCCTTGCCACGGTCCACAGCATCGGAGTCTCCTTCCATCTTATTTACTACTATGTCTATTACTTTCTAATAGTAGTCTTAGTACTTTTGTATATTCCCTAGATTGCTCGTGTACTTATGACGCTGGGTTTTGGGGATTTTGTAGCACCTTGGTACTGTTGTACTTGTCACCTTTATCGCAGTAGACTACATATTTTCATGTTGAAACTTGTTTAAACTGTCTTATCATCATTGCTAGAGGCCAAGGCAGAGGCCGGGGGAGGGGTCCAGCTCCAGTCAGAGGACGAGGGCGCCCTAGGGTTGCTCCCGTTGCACCATCGATGGATCCAGTGGAGGATATTGTTGGTGAGGAGTAGGATGAGGCGCCTGCTGCTGTGCCAGCCCCAGCAGATTTCATAACTGCACTAGGATTCCAGGAGGTCATGGGTCGTATGCTGCGGTTCATGGATTCTAAGACGCGACCTTGCCACATCTTAGGCGGGAGGGGGAGCACAGACCCCTACCGCTCAGGTTCCAAGGCATGTCGCTGCCGTTTATCAGACACTAGGCACACTACCTGCGGGCAAGGCCCATCTTGTTGCAGCGGCTATGCCAGAGGCTATACCAGTCGCGATCTGATCAACAGAAACGGTTGGATAGATTGACTAGGCTTCGCCCCCCCCCTACCTTTGGGGGTGAGTGCTTATAGGACCCCAAGATTTCATTGACCAGTGTAAGGATAGGCTCCGGAACATGGGAATATTAGAATCCAACGGGATGGACTTCACCACTTTCCAGTTTGAGGGCAAGGCCTGTAAATGGTGGCAGACTTTATCTTCTTAGCAGGCCAGTAGGTTCACCTCCCTTGACTTAGGATCAGTTTACACATTTGTTCTTGGAGAAGTGTATATCACCTTCCGAGAGAGAGGAGCTTCGGGGTCAGTTTGAGCGACTCTGTTAGGATCACATGTTTGTCACCAACTATAAGGCGAAATTCATTGGCTTGTCTCGCCATGCAGCTATTATACTCCCCACAGATGCAGAGAGGGTGCGGAGGTTCATTGCAGGTCTGCACCCTGAGATTCAGGTACCTATGGCCCGTGAGGCAAAGCTGGGGACTTCTTTTCTTCAGGTTGTGTATATAGCTCGGAGGATCGAGTGCATTCGCAACCACAGTGGAGAGTTTGAGCCGAGGGACAAGCGGCCACGACAATTTAGAGGATTCAGTAGCGCCCCACTTGGGGATAGAGATCAGTTCATTAGGGGTCAGCCCAGTAGGCCTATGCAATCATCACCATCGCTTGCTCGGGGCGGTCCAGCACGACCCTCTTTCAGTACCTTTCCAGAGAGTACTTACCGCCCGCCAGCTATTCAGGGTCCCTCCAATGGGTATTCAGGCCATCAGGGTCAGACTTTAGGTCAGCAGTCCACCATTCCGTGGGGTTGTTTCGAGTGCGGGGATCTCTGCCAAGTAAAGAGGTTTTGTCCCAGATTTCGGGACAAGGTTGAGCGGCAAGACTATCGGCCCTTGATTACCGCACCAACTGCCGCACCAGCCGTCTGAGTGCCCAGAAGCGGAGGACAAGGTGGGTAAGGGTCGTCCTAGAGGTGGAGGCCAGTCAGGTGGCACTCCAGCCAGGTTCTATGCCTTTCCGGCCAGACCAGATGCAGTAGCCTCAGATGCTGTGATCACATGTATTATTTCTGTCTGCGGTAGGGATGCTACAGTTTTTGATCCAAGGTCTACATATTCATATGTCTCATCTCTGTTTTCTCATTTTCTGGGTATTTCTTGCGAGTCCTTGGGTACTCCTTTATATATGTCCACACTAGTGGGCGATTATGTTGTTGTGGATCGGATTTACCGGTCCCACATCGTGACTTTCCGTGGTTAAGATACTAGAGCGGATCTTTTGTTGCTCGATATGACTGACTTTGAGGTCATCCTAGGGATGGACAAGTTGTCTCCATATCATGCTGTCCTTGATTGCCATGCCAAGACTGTTACCTTGGCCATGTTGCCTAGATTGGAGTGGAAGGGTTCATCTGTCAGTGCATCTAGTCGGGTTATCTCTTTCCTAATAGCTCGACACATGGTCGAGAAGGGTTGTCTGGGTTATCTAGATTTTGTTAGGATACTGCTGCAGAGACTCCAACGATTGATTCAGTGCCCGTGGTGCAGGAGTTCTCCGATGTGTTTCCTTCTGATCTCCCAGGCATGCCACCAGATCGTGATATCGATTTTTGAATTGATTTGGCTCCAGGTACCCAGCCTATCTCTATTCCACCATACCGCATGGCTCCGATAGAGTTGAAAGAGTTGAACGAACAACTTGAGGAGTAGCTAGCAAAGGGGTTCGTCAGACCGAGTGTATCGCCTTGGGGTGCACTGGTGTTGTTCGTGAAGAAGAAGGATGGGACTACGCTGATGTGCATTGATTACCGCCAGTTGAACAAAGTTACCATTAAGAACAAGTACCTATTTCCGTGATTGATGATTTGCTTGACCAGTTACAAAGTGCTTGGGTGTTAAGATCGGCTTGAGATCTGGGTATCATCAGCTGAGGATTCGTGCTTCGAATGTTCCCAAGACGGCCTTCCGGACTAGATATGGTCACTAGCACCCAAATGGCATTTATGGATTTGATGAACCGAGTATTCAGGCCATATCTTGATTCATTTTTCATTGTCATCATTGATGACATATTGATCTACTCGCTAGCATGGAGGAGCACGAGCAGTATTTGAGAGTTGTGCTTCAGACCTTGCGGGAACAAAATCGTTATGCTAAGTTCTCCAAGTGTGAGTTCTGGTTGGATTCCATGGCCTTCTTGGGGCATGTTGTATCAGTTGAGGGTATTAAAGTAAATCCTAGGAAGATCGAGGCAGTCCAGAGTTGGCCTTGTCCTACCACAGCAACCGAGATTAGGAGTTTCTTGAGGTTAGCAGGTTATTATTGCCGGTTTGTGGAGGGCTTCTCATCTATTGCATCACCTTTGACTAGATTGACCCAAAAGGATGCTCCATTCCAATGGTTTGATGATTGCGAGGCGAGCTTTTAGAAGCTCAAGACCGCATTGACTGCAACATTTGTGTTCGTGTTGCCTTCCAGTTCTGGGATGTATTGCAACGCTTCACGTGTTGACCTAGGTTGTGTATTGATGCAGGAGGGGCAAGTTATTGCTTATGCTTCACGTCAGTTGAAGCCCCACAAGAAAAATTACCCCTTGCATGATTTGGAGTTAGCCGCGATCATGCTCTCAAGATCTGGAGGCATTATCTTTTTGGGGTGTCCTATGAGGTTTACACCAATCATCGCGGCTTGCAGCATTTGTTCAAATAGAGGGATCTTAATTTGAGGCAACGCAGGTGGCTTGAGTTACTAAAGGACTATGATATCACCACCCTTTATCATCCAGGCAAGGCGATTGTGGTTGCGGATGCCTTGAGTAGAAAGGCTGAGGAGAGTATGGGAAGTTTTGCATTCATTTCAGTAGAGGAAAGGCCATTGGCTTTGGACATTCAGTCCTTAGCTAACATACTTGTAAGGTTGGATATTTCAGAGCCCAGTCGGATTCTTGCATGTGTTGTGGCTCAGTATTCATTACTCAAGCTGATCAAGGCTCGTCAGTACGATGATCCGCACTTGTGGTTCTCAAAGAAACGGTACTACGGGTGGTGCCAAGGAGGTTACTGTCGGTGAGGATGGTGTTCTACAGCTCCGGTGTCACCTATGTGTTCCTAACGTTGATGGCTTGAGGGAGAAGATTCTAAATTTCCAGCATGTCAAGTATGAGCACCAGAGGCCAGGTGGCCTACTTCTGCATATGGTTATACCTGAGTGGAAATGGGAGCACATTACTATGGACTTCGTAGTTGGGTCGCCGCGGACCTTGAGGAAGTTTGATGCAGTTTGGGTCATTATCGATAGGTTAACTAAGTCGGCACACTTTATTCTGGTCGTGATTACGTATTCTTCTAAGAGATTGGCCCAGATTTACATTCGAGAGATTGTCTGGTTGCATGATGTGCCTGTTTCCATCATATCGGATAGAGGCCCTCAGTTCACTTCGCATTTCTGGAGAGCAGTTCAGAGCGAGTTGGGTACCCGGGTAGATAGTTAGCACATCTTTTCATCCATAAACCGATGGGCAGTCGGAGCAGACAATTCAGATTCTGGAGGATATGCTCAGAGCATGTGTCATTGACTTTGGAGGTCAGTGGGATAGATTCTTGCCCTTGGCCGAGTTTTCTTACAACAACAGTTATCAGTCCAGCATCGAGATGGTTCCATTTGAGGCTTTATATGGTCGGCAATGTTGTTCGGTCATCGGATGGTTTGAGCCCCGCAAGGCTAAGTTATATGGTACTGAATTGGTGAAGGATGCCTTGGAAAAGGTAAAGTTGATTGGGGAACGATTTCGCACAGCATAGTCCAGGCAGAAGAATTACGCCGACCAGAAGGCGTGTGATCTATCATTTATGGTGGGGAGAAGGTTCTCTTGAAAGTCTCGCCGGTGAAAAGAATCATGAGGTTCGGAAAGAAGGGCAAGTTGAGCCCAAGGTTTATAGGTCCATTTGAGGTGTTGAGGCGAGTTGGGAGGTTGCTTATAAGCTTGTCTTGCCTCCCAGTCTATCGGGAGTTCATCTGGTCTTCCATGTGTCTATGCTCTGGAGGTATCATGCCGACATGTCGCACGTGCTAGATTGTAGCACGGTTCTTCTAGATGAAAGTTTGGGTTATAAGGAGGAGCCAGTTGCCATTATTGACAGGCCGGTTTGCCAGTTGAGGTCCAAGAAGATTGCTACGGTGAAGGTCCAGTGTGGGGGGGGGGGGCAACCAGTCGAGGAAGAAACTTGGGAGGCCGAGGAGGACATGAGGAGTAGATATATCAACGCCTATTCAACACTCCAGGTATGATTCTAAACCCTTTCGAGGACGAACATTTGTTTAAGAGGTGGAGAATGTAACGACCCAACCGGTTGTTTTGCTTTCTAGATCCATGTTCCCCTAATTAAGACTCCCTGTGTGTGCTTTTACTGTTTTATGACTAGCAGTGATGGTTATTTCGGGTTTGGAAGGGTTAGGGTTGAAATCGAAACACTTAGTTCCTTAATAATGGCTTAAAATGGTTAAGTTTGATTTAAGTCAACACTTTGAGTAAACAGCCTCGGGATCAGGATTTGAAGGTTCCAATAGGTTTGTATGATAATTTTTGACTTGGTCGTGCGTTCGGATCGGGTTTTGGATGACCCGGGAGCGTTTCAGCGCTTAATGTTGAGAGTTGGCGCATTAAAGGTTTTTAAGTTATTTAAGTTTGGGTTGGAGTAGGTTTTGCTGTTATAGGTCTGTTTGGAATTTCGAGCCATAGAATAGTTCCGTATGGTTATTTAAGACCTGCACGCAAAATTTTGTGTCATTACGAGTAGTCTAAGTATGATTCGGCGCGTTCGGAGTAAGTTGAAAAGCTTGAAGTTCATAACTTGATCCAATTTGATTTTGGGGTGCGATTCTTAGTTTGGATGTTTTTTATGTGTTTCGAGAGTTCAAGCAGATCCATGTTATGATTATAAAGTTGTTGGTGCATTTGGACGAGGTCCCGAAAGGCTCAGGTGCGTTGCGAACCACTCGGAGCTAAGTCAAAAATCTGCTGGTCTGTTGTTCTGGTTTCCTTCTTCGCGAGCGCGAAGGAAACCACGTGATCGTGAAGGAGGAATTTGGGGACTGGGTGGTTCAGTGCTTCGAGTTCATGAAGTTTTGGCTGCGCTCGCGAAGGCTTGGGGTCAATGGCCTTCGCGTTCGTGAGAGAAGCGTCGTGTTCGCATAGAGTCGAGGGCCTGGGCAACCCAGTTGCCTTACATGTTTGCAAGTTGGGGCACGCGTTCGCGAAGAGTAGGCTTCATAGTGCACCACGTTCGTGAGTGTCCTCTCACGATCTCATAGAGTTATTTTCCACTGTTCATTAGTCTAGCCTTCGCGATCACGTGAGCTTGTCCGCGATCGCGATGAAGGCGCAGACCTGGGCAGAAAACATTTTAAAGACCGGTCTTAGACCCATTTTCCCATTTCTCACTTGTGTGGTCCGAATTTGGAGCTTCTTGGAAGGGGTTTTCATCGAGCATTGTAAGGTGAGTAATTCTTGCCTAATATAAGTTAAATACATAAATTTTTGGTAGATTCTTAACATGTAAATTGTAGAAATTTTGGGTTTAGTTGAAAACCTAGGTTTTGCTAAAATGAGATTTGGCCACGAAATTGGTTATGGAATTGAGTGAAAATTATATATTTGAGTTCGTGGGGCTATGGAAAATAATTATCTTCGAAAATTTCGGAATTCAGGCACATGGCCTCGGGGGCGAATTTTAAGAATCTTTCAATTTGGTTTGAGAAATTACTGTAATAGCTAAATTATGAGCTTCTGAGCATGTTGATTAATTCTTATAATATTTGGTTAGTTACGGGTTGTTCGGCACCGACTTGAGGCTTTAGAGTGAATTTATGGATCGGAAGTGAGTTTTGGAGCGAGGTAAGTCTCTTACCTAACCTTGTAAGAGGAAACTCATCCCCTTAGGTGTATTTTGTTGTGTATTTCTTATGTGAGGATCTACGTACGCACGAGGTGATGAGAGTCCGTGCATAACTTTATTCCATGATATGTCCGGGTAGACTTATATCCACACCATGCTTTTAATTGTACTGTTGTGATTATCTTGCATATTAACTGTCTTGAATAGAGCTGAGACTAGGGATTTAAAATTGTGATTATCGATGTAGCCTTCTTCATTTGGAAAATTTGAGGAATAATTAATACTTATGAAAAATTCATGTCCTCTCGCGTCATGTAATACTTATAATAAAACTTATAATATCCAATTTCAAGACTCGTGTAATACTCCAAACAAATAGCATTTTCTAATCCACAATCTCATCCATATACTTAATCTATAATCGTATTCAAGTATATAATAGAGAAATTACCTCTTGAAATCAAAATCCTAACTTGGATTCGCTTGATATTTTTGAAGATTAGGATCCTACGGATTTTAATCCATATAGATTTGATACTAGAAATATTTGATGTTAATCCGTCATAATTATGTGAAAGAAACTCATCTTAGGAGTGTATTTAATCCCCTAGCCGAGAGCCTCTCTCTCTAGACTTCAATATCTTCATCAACGAAATAACTTTCTCTCTCCCTGACGCAATGTCTTTATAGGTCTAGGTGGAGTGTTCTATACTGGTGCTATAGCTGCGCTATGGAGGCTTAGCTTACTAGTTTGTTGAATTTTTCAGTTCCTCCTTGCACAATTGTTGTACGAAGCACAACTTCCTTCCCAAAGTACATGTTGCTTCCTATGTGTTGATTGTGCAATGGATGGTTAGTCTGCTGAATTCCTTTGAGATTTTTGGCACTTCTCCTGGCGTTAGATGCACAAGGCTTGAAGGTTTTTGCATATTTTATTTTTTTATTCCTCCTTGGTTGCTTTGAAGTTCTATCTCCTATTGAATTTGATCATTTACAAGAACCTCTCCAGTTCAATCCTAATGTTTACCTATATTCTCATGACATCATTAATCTCGTATGAACTCGACTAACCTCAAGATTAATCTTAAACATACCTTAAAGCATAAATTAACCATAACTAGATGTGTGGATCCACGAGACTTTACATATGACTTCTCTCTTATATGTTGATATTGTTATTTGATTGTTTGCCTTGCGTGCATTTATTTGTTGAATTGAGATGGTGCTAAGCATCATACCGATTGCAGTCTACACTTTATACCGCATGGTTCAGTTGCCATTGTAATGGCCTGCAACCAGTTACTACATTGATAATTGAGCATAGTATGATTTTATTGTTGGCTATGGATGGCCTACTGAAATACATAGTTCAACATATATAAGAGTGTATCCTATGGTTGGGGTATAACGATCCGGTAGGTCACATTGAGTACTAACTTGCTTTTTTCTGATTTGATACCTTTACTAGCGCTATTTGATGATTTATGACTTTCTTTCATGGTTCATGTTAATTTTCGGAAAGCTTTAGTATAAATTTTTAAAGAAAACTTGGTTTGAAACTTGAAAATGGCTAAAGTTGACCGCGTTCAATATTTTTTTATAAACGAGTTCGGATCGGTATTTTAACGATTTTGGAGGTTCATAGAGCAATTTTTTACTTTTATACATATTTGGTTGGGGTCCCGGGTGACCCGAGGCCAATTCAGCGCTTAATGTGAAAATTAAAAATTTGAAGTGTGGACTTTGAAGTTCTTTGAGTTATGATATTTGATTCTAGAATTTATATGTTATTTTGATAATTAAAACTTATGCGCGAGTTCTAAGATGTTATTATACTTGTGTGAGTGTTTACTACAAGAAAAAAAGCTTATTAGGGACCAGCATTTAGCGACAAGTTTTATATATGGTCCTCAAAAGTGTACTTATAGAGATGAGAATTTTTTTTTGATCTCTGATACCCAATTGTTTTTTTTCTAAATACACTACCAGATTTATTCAGGTCTATATAAAATTTAATATCTGGTCTCTAATACTCGATTTTAGCGGGATAAGACCGGCAGGAATCTGAAAGTAAAGTTAGAAAAAAGACCTCCAAAAATATATTTTCACTGCAAAATCCCTCCAGAAATTAAATTTCACCCAAAAATATCTCCCAAAGAATCACTTTCACGCTACAATCCCTAATTAAGCGGCGACTTCAATTCTTTTCAAAGTTCAGAAGGTTGCAAAATCCATCGGTCAGAACTCAGAAGGTTGCAAAATTCATCACTCCGAACTCAGAAGGTTGACGTCAAAATTTCGATCTCTTTCCAAGGGACTTTACACAAACTCTACCATTGGATTATTTGCCTAATCAAGAGTAAGTTTAATTTTTTTCTCTTTTATCTGTTTTGTTTCCTTTTCTCCTCTTCTTTTTTTTTTTTCGATTGAACCAGAAATCGAAAATCGGGTTCTGCAATTTTCTGTTTCTTTAGTCGTTTTCTGAAATTGGGTTGTTTAGAGTACTGATAGTTATTGTGTGAGTGATAAAAGTGAGAGTGTTGGTTTAAAGATAGGGCTCGTAGGTCAAGGAGGAGAAAGTTGAGTTTTTCTTGTAAAGCTTCGTCTCTGCGATGGTTTTCTCCTTTGCGATTTGTATTACACAATTCTTCTGGGCACTTGCTTGAAGGGTCATGAGTTGGCTCTCAGTAGGGTCGCTGCTAGCAGCAAACCAACATTCAAAAATCTTGTTGTCCCCTAACTCCATAGCTATGGGCTTATTTAATAAATTAAACCTGCAATTTAAAGAAAAGATGGAGGCTTTTATTCGAATTCAAATGATTTGAGATAAAATCTAGCAAGAATGGACTGAATAACATTGCTGAATTTAGTGATAAAAAAATTTACATGTAGACACACTATGGGAAATGGATAATAAGATAATCTGCTAGTTCAGAAAAAGAAATGAATGGCGGTACCAGAAAAAAGAAAAGGAGAACCTATGGTTTTGGTTGAAACAAAAGCTTGAATTGAAAATAGGAAAATAGTTCCCTATGCATATCCTCAGCAGTTGGTGTTGGCACAGTGGAGATCTTGTCAGAATGATCTTATGGAATCCTATATATTGAATTGTACAAACATATGCACCATTTTGAGTGCTTCTGTCATCTTGAAAAGCTGGCTGTCAACAGATCTTGCTATTGTACTGTGTGTATGGATCAAATTCAGATAGAGAAACAATGGAACATTGATGCATCTATAAGTGTCTGCTCTTGTAAATTCCTCTCTATGGATTCTACAGGGTAATTTGAACATTATAGCCATTGTACAGGGGTGGAACAACCACTTATTAAGACCTGAACAAGAAGCACCATCAAGTTAACAATTATCAAGAGCCATGGAACATTATTAGAAGAAAGAAGTCACAAATATATAAGGAATATTTCCATTTAACAATACACTAAATACACAAACTGACTTGTATTGATTACAAGAAAAATACCTTTTTTCTTCAAAGGTTTGTTAGGATGTCCAGACGATATCTTTTAATCTCGAAGAGAAGTTCTAGTAGAACTGCCAATTTTTAAGGTGCAAGAATCTGTTAAGTCACTACAGTCTTCCAATAATTACAGGAGAGTTCATGATACACAATGTCACAATCTAGGAATTTAAAGAAGAACATGCCTTGTGAAACTCTAATGTGTTACCACCAGTTTTTCGGAGCTTAACCAAATGCAATGACGGAACCACTTCAAACACCTGAAGTAACAATTATGCACCAATCTATTAAAATAAAATCACATATCTTTGGCCTTCTAGTTGTACGAACTGACTTATCCTTGCTGGAATGCAAGCTTTTTATGCATCTAACCTTTAAGACAGAAGATTAGTGATTTAGCTATTTAATTGTGTTATGTTTTAATTTCTCATTTTCTTGAGCAACGGTGTGTTATATGTTATGCATATCAACTTGTAGTTTATCTCAGTCTTGTGAAATCGTAGGAAGTTTAGTCATAAAGATGAGTGTGACAAGTTTGATAACAAGTAATTTGCATCTTAGTACTTTTTCTTTTTTAAGTAATGTGCATCTTAATACTTTTGTTATCTTAATTGCTTAAACTTTTTTTATTTACTATCCAAGGTTATGGCACCAAGTAAGCAATGGATGCAACTTGTTGATAACCAACTTGACGAAGCCTATTTAATTGGGGTGCAAAAGTTTTTGGATTATGCCTTTAGAAAAACAGGAGAATTGTATGAAATACGTTGTCCGTGTGACAAATGTTGTAACACAACATTAGGAACACATGAGATAGTTGAGATACATTTAAAGTATATGGAATAATTCGAAATTATACCTTTCGGTATCATCATGGTGAAGTTTTGGGTGAGCCACAGTCGGAATGCGAAGTTGAAGTTGATAATGAAATAGAAGATTATGAGGATAAGGATGAAATATACGAAATTCTGAGGGATTTATATCCTAATCATGATGGAGGCACTGCGGACGTTGGCTATAATGATTTACTTGGAGAGGAACCGAATGTTGAAGCCAAAAGGTTTTACAGGCTATTGAAAGATTTCAAAAAGCTACTATACCAAAATTCAAAAATTTCAAAGCTTTCCACTTTGATTAAACTGCTTCACATAAAAAGTATGGGTCGTTGGAGCAATGAATCATTTACAATGCTATTAAAAATGTTGAAGGATGAGTTGTAATGTGCCAAATTCATATTATGAGGCAAAGAAGGTGATTTGGGACCTTGGACTGTCCTACCAAAAAATTGATGCTTGTGTAAATGATTGCATGTTATATTGGAAGGAAGATAACTTACTCGATTCCTGTAAAGTCTGTGGTGTGTCACAACCTAATTTCCCTTATAGACCGTGATGGCGCCCGACGTCGCAGCTAGAAAAACCAATGGTGAAATAGCCATGTATTTATTCTTTTTAATAATTTCAAAATAGTTGATTTTTATTTATTAAGTAAATGAGAAGTGGAAAATTATAGTGAAGTAAAGCCTGAACAAACGAAAGAGCAAGATACGGGAAATAAATACCAAAAACCATAAAGTGTCTACTAGCATATTCTCAAGACCCGGTGTCACAAGTGTATGAGCAACTAGTATAATATACAAAACACCTATGCTACTGTCTGAAATAAGATAGACAGAAAGTAAATACAAAAGAGAGATTGTGAGTGATGCAGAATGAACTCAGAGAGCAGCTCACCACTATGCCTCAGAATGACGGGGGTGCGCACCTGAATGAACGCTAAATGCACCTGCCTCAGATCATGCACGATTAGTGCATAAGTGTAGCGTGAGTACATAAACAACATGTACCCAGTAAATGTCCAGTCTAACCTCGAAGAAGTAGTGTCGAGGGATCGACATCGACACTAACTACGGGCCAATAATATAAATACAGAAATTCTACATGGGCATGGAATACATGAATAATAAAAATAACACAATAACTAGTAATGAATAAATGGTTCTTTAACAGATAGTCAATTTAAAAGTCTCCAATTGTCACATGCTAACTTCAACAATTTCAGGCCATTAAATAAATTATAACCTCTCAAGTCATAAAAATAATATCAAGTGTATTCGGGCTCCGAGTATTATTACGCACGATTTGTGCCGAGGTCGTATAACCCGATCCAAAATACTGTGTGCACTGCCGAGGGTCGAACGACACAAACCATAGATGCATTTATTATACTACCGAGGCGAACGACCGCTCCCATGAGAGTAGCGAAGTCTACCTCGCTTGCCAAAGTACTTGCGACGCGAGAGGACATGGATTTCTCAGAGTTATTTTGTTTCCTCAATTCTTCCCAAAAAAAGAAATTTACATTGAAAATCTGCAGCTTTAAAATCCCTAGTCTCAGCTCTATTCAAGACAATTAATATGCATAATAAACACAACAATACAATTAAAGCATGATGTGGATCTAAGACTACCCGGACATATCATGGAATATAGCTGCGCACGGACTCTCGTCACCTCGTGCATACGTAGCTCCCCACACATGTAATACACATAAAGGTACACCTAAGGGGATGACTTCCTCTTACAAGGTTAGGCAAGAGACTTTCCTCGTTCTCAAGCTCACTTCCGGTCGACAAATCCGCTCTAAAGCCTCAACTTGGTGCCAATCATTTGAAACTAGCCAAATGTTATATAAATTAATCAATACACACTCACAAGTTCATAATTTAGCCATTAGAGAAATTACCCACCCAAATTGGAAGATCCCTAAAATTCACCCCCGAGCTCACGTGCCCGGATTCCGGAAATATTTGAAGATAAATGTTACCCATAGCTTCACGAACTCAAATATATAATTTCTACCCAATTCCATAATTATTTTTGTGGTTAAATCCCATTTTAATCAAAAATGAAATGTTACCCATAGTGGAGTAGGCAGAAGTGGAGCTCATGTCGCAGAAGCGACTCTTGTGTGCGCAGAAGCGGAAATGACTAGGCAGAAGCTTTAAATTGAGGGTTTGGTTGTTTTGTTCATATTTTTAGATGTGGGACTCGGATTGAGACGATTTTCGAGGTAAATTTCATCACAAGGATTGGGGAGTGTTCTACACTCGGTTTTGATTATATTTCGTGATTTTATCTTCATTTTTGGTAATTGGATTATGATTTTAAAGAGAAAAATTGGGAATTTTAACCTAAAGTTTCATAGAGTGAGTTTTTGAGTTTCGAATGTCGATTCGGAGTCGGATTTGAGTGAAACTAGTATAGTTGGACTCGTAATTGAATGGGTTATTGGATTTTGTGAGTTTCATCGGGTTTTGAGGCGCAGGCCCGAGTTAGGCTTTTAGGTCGATTTCGGGTTTTTGATTAAGATTCGACCTTTATCATTAGCATTGTTCTCTTAGGCCTTACTTGATGTATTTGAGTTGCTTTTGGCTAGTTTTTGAGCCGTTCGGAGGTCGGTACGCGCGAAATGGCATTACGGAGCATCGTTTGGCTTGCTCGGTATTGAATATGGCTTGTTCGAGGTAAGTAACACTTCTAAACTTGGTGTTGAGGGTATAAAACCCCGAATTATGTGTTATGTGATTTGTTTGGAGGCGACGCGCATGCTAGGTGACGGGCGTGCGGGCGTGCACCGTAGAAATTGAGACTCAGTCGATTCCGTAGAGCTGTGTAGTCAATCAACTTGTATTTTTCCATGTATTTATCATGTGATAGAGAAACTGAGATGTGACTCGTGTTAGAAATCATGCTTAGGCAAATGCTGGCATTATTGGGACCCACCGAGGTTATTTCTGCTGTCGAATTATATCTTTAAATTGTAATTTCATACTCAGTCATATACGTTCATTGCATATCTTATCTCAGTCTCTGTTGTTAATTATTGGTACATCACTATCATCATTTTGGGTTAGTTTCATGACATAGTGAGTCTGAGAGACTGGAGAGATTGATGACTAAGTGAGGACGAGGGCCTGATTGTGAGGTATTGATACTATAGCATGTGAGTTGCCCGTGCAGCACGTGAGTTGTCTGTATGGATCCAGATATTGATACTATAGCACGTGAGTTATCCGTGCAACACGTGAGTTCTCCGTGCAGTACATGAGTTCTCCGTGCGGATCCAGATATGATACTATAGCACGTGAGTTGTCCGTGCGGATTTTAGCGCTTGGCTGAAGGAGCCCCTCCGAAGTCCGTACACTTCCCCAGTGAGCGCAAGTACCTATTGCGTGCGAGTGCGAGTGCCAGCAAGTTACATAGCAACTAATAAGCATAAAATGAGCAGTAAATAAGGTAATGGGGCTACAACTCTCAAAACGACCGGACGGGTCGTTACAATCTTTCCTTTTCTTTTCTTGACACTTTCTGCTTCTTGATTTTTACTTTGATGTATTTGTTCCTTGAAATATTCATTGACCTTGCACCACTACTTTGCATTCTTTCATGCATTATTTAGTTAAATATACGAAAAAGATTTGATAATTTTTATGCTTTTACAAGGATAATCATATATTTAAAATCTAGCAAAATGCACTTATCAAATTCTCCCACACTTAAACCTTTGCTCGTCCCGAGGAAAGAAAATAAGAGATTAATCAAAAAAAACTTTTTTTTTGAGAAAACTATACATTTATAACCTTTCAAAAAATTAAAGACTTCATCTGATATTTCAATCATTTTGAACTTTTAAGAACTTACATTATTTTATACCTCCACTTTTACCCCGCAAATATCATTGTTAGAAATCCTTGATTTCTTGAAAAAAATCGAGAATATTGATTGCTCGAAGATAGGGTTCAATAAACCATAGGCTTTTCTTTCTTTTCAATTTCCACTAATGTAGATTAATGCTGACTTTAGAATCATTTAGGACTTTTTATTAGCTTATAATGTTAGGCTGAGGGCCGGTAGGATAACAGAATATTTTAAAAGTGACTACATTTTTTTTTCTTTCCTAGCTTCTCTTTTAAGTACAAATGATGACTCTATTTATTAGCAATGATCATGAGGATTTTAATAACTATAATCCTCTCTTTTTTTATTGCATATATAATATATATATATATATATATATATATTTCTCTTTCTTCTTCTTATTCTTCTTCTTCGTTTTTTTAATTCTTTTTCCTAAAGATACTTTCTCTACGGTAAATATGTATTTTATCATACATATACAAGTTACGAATTGATAATCTGTATCTTGTGGAACTTAATTGTCCAACATTCCTTTTGATCGTACACATATGTCTTGTCATCCTTTTTATCTTAATCACGAGGTCATTTTTTCTTTTTGGCTTTGGGGTCATGAAGGTTTATGAAAAGAAAAGATATAGGCTCAAAATTTGGGCTCTAGGGATATATTCTCATTTGGTGAGATTAACAAAAAGGCTCAAACGATCTGAAGATTGCCTAATTCATTTTCCAAAATCAGCATTTTTCTAGGTTTTTGCCTTGACAAATAATAGAGGCAAGTTCAAGTTATTGACTATCATGAGTTACATGTCTCAATTTATTTGAAAGATTCAAAGTTTCATTGCAGTAGACTATTTACATTTTCAAAAATAGTGCCAAAAAGTTAGAAGTTGTCAAAGTTCTTATGGACTTGAAACACTCAGAAGTGTTCTTGATAACTTATTGAATGTCATTCATGTGTTAATCTTCTAAAACTGCTTTTATTCATTTTTAAAAAAAATATGGTTACTAATTTTACTACTACAAGAGAACAAGTCAAGAAGAATCTTTCTAACACCAAGTTACCAAAGTGCAAGTGAGTATCAGGTATGCATCACTTTCATGACAAGGATAATCATTTTGTAAGATTAAAAACACATGAAAGTCAAGCATTTAAAAGCAGCAACCTACATAGCTTTGAGATATGTTTACAATCACCAGATCTTACCTACAAGAGTGCAAATGTTCTTCCTTTAAAAACATAAAAACCAGTAGTTTTGCCCTTCATGGGCCATTAGTATTTACAACAAAAATATTTCATATTAGATTGCCAACCAAGATCACCATTGCTTGTCATTATAACAAAAGTATCACACAAAGACAATCAAATAAACCTTCTAGCTAAATGCCATCTAAGATTATCAAAAATGAAATGTCACCCCCGAGCTCACGTGCCCGGATTCCGGAAATATTTGAAGATAAATGTTATTCATAGCCTCCTTCGCTTCTGCGGACGAAGTACGCTTTTGCGGATCCGCTTTTGCAGATTTTTCTCTGCTCCTGGGCGCATGCGCTTGCGGATAAAATCTGCTTCTGCGCCACCCAGATCACCATGGCCATTTCCGAACCATGCTCCGCATATGCGAGCTCGTAGCTGCGGAATATTCCTTGCACCTGCGCTCCCAGACCATCCCCATAGACCTTGCACCTGCGATGACCCCACCATATCTGCATGACTTCACCTGCGGCCATACCCTTCGCAGGTGCGAAGACACCAGACTTCAGCAGCAACAACAACCCCCCAATTCCAAGTTCCAATTCGTTTTCGGTCCGAATTCCACCTGAGGCCCCTGGAACCCCGTCCGAGCATACCAACAAGTTTGTAAACATAATGCGGACTCGTCCGAACCCTCGGAGCACGTAAAACAACATAAAACCTAAGGATTGTACCACAAACCAAATGAAATCAACTTATGAACGTTCTTCTAACTTATTCCGAACGCGCTGAATCATACTTAAATTACCCGGAAGGACACTAAATTTTGCGTGCAAGTCTTAAATCACCATACAGAATTATTCCTAGGCTCGAAATCCCAAACAGACCTCGATAACACCAAAATCTATTCCAAACCAAACTTAAGGAACTTGAAAAAACCTTCAATGTGCCAACTTTCAATATTAAGCGCTGAAACGCTCCCGGGTCATCCGAAACTCGATCGAAACATACGCCCAAGTCAAAAATCATCATATGCAACTATTGGAACCGTCAAATTCCGATTCGAGGTCGTTTACTCAAAACATTGACTCAAGTCAAACTTAACCATTTTAAGTCAATATTAAGGAACTAGATGTTCCCATTTCAACCCGAACTAACCATCCTTGCAAGTCATAAAACAATAAAAGCACATATGGGGAGTCTTATTTAGGGGGAACGGAGATCAAGAAAGCAAAACGACCGGTCAGGTCGTTACATTCTCCAACTCTTAAACTAATGTTCGTCCTCGAACGAGTCTAGAATTATACTTGGAGTGCCGAATATGTGTGGTTATCTGCTTCGCATGTCCTCCTCGGTCTCCCAAGTTGCCTCCTCGACTGGTTGACCCCTCCACTGAACCTTTACCACAGAAATCTTCTTGGACCTCAACTGGCAAACCTGCCTGTCCGTCGTGTTGGGAGCGCGACTGGTGTTTAACTGAGTTAAACCAGTCGAGCAAGCCTAATTTTCATCAACCTCTCATAATTACTCATGCATGATTTACCATAACATAATTAGATAATGACTTTTAAATTGAATACATTTGGCTCAATGGCCTACAACCTTTCTCGTGATGGGTGCGTAGCCTCATAAATAACTATGAACATAAATACATGACAAAACTCAAATCTTTAATTACATGACCCACAGTGTACATGGAGCTTCTATGACAATAGATACTTAAATACACAAAATGAACTAGACCCAAACACCCACTAGAACTGTAGCGGGGCTCACCATAAGCTGAGTAGTGAAGAAGATCCCTATAAAAGAACCATATCATCCTGTAGAAGTATACCTGCATCCATTAAAAGATGCAGCGCCCCCGGAAAAAAAGGGACGTGAATACATGTGGAATAGTACTCGTATGTAAGGCAGATAAGACAACATATGAAAATACGGTAACTCACATAAAAGGCAAATAAAGTACATCAAGAAATTACGGAACATCCTATAGAACCAAATTTCAAGTCTTATTATACTTACACCATTCTGAACTTCTTTTGGGATCAATTGAGCCATATGAATTACGTGTGGAGTACATAATGTAATGTAATTGAGATAACATGTACAAACAAGGCTATTGAAAGTGGCACCTATTGTCTGCGTTACAATGCGTCTCACTAGACCGTCCATATCCCACTCTTATTTTACACCTATACATTTCATAGATCGTACTTGGTGTTCGCATATTATTTTATACACCTACGCGTCCCATAGACCGTCCATAGTGTTCACATATCATATTATACACGTGCACATTTCCTGGACCGTCCATAGTGTTCACATATCATATTATACACGTGCACATTTCATGGACCGTCCATAGTGTTCACATATCATATTATATACCTACGCATCTCATAGACCATACATAGTGTTCACATATCATATTATACACCTATGCGTCTCATAGACCATCCATAGTGTTTATTCATATCGTAGACCTTTCATAGGATTACATATACAATACACCTATGCGTTTCATAGACCGTTCATAGGATTACATATACAATACACTTATACGTTTCATAGACCGTTCGTAGGATTACATATACAATACACCTATGCGTTTCATAGACCGTTCATAGGATTCATTACACATCATTATGCACATAACCATATATAAAATCAAGCGACATGAATAATGCTACTTTTAAGGTCGTAAGTTCCCGGATCACTAGAACACTTCATGTTCGTGCTCATCATGGAGAAACATAGCTCATTACATTAGCACATGAATGGTGAATCAATAAGTCAATTTCAATGGCACATGGCCCAAATTCGTTTTCATAAGCTTTATCATCATTTAGTATAGGACATCTCTCTTCCACCTCATTATATACTCTCTTCTCAACTTAAGGTCATTAGCTAAGTTCATTATTCTTGGGGACTTAACATCGAAGTCATTTGCATTTATTATTTTAGAAGCATACATACTATGATTGAAACCATTGGGACATACAACGCCTCATAATTCTCATTTTGGCAAACGATCGCATTTCATGATCATACTATCACTTACTTGTACTTGCCATGGGTGATTATAGGACATTATGAACATTTAAAATATTTAGGAACACCATAGCCTCTCCTCGTGAGGGCGTAGGAGCTTATAGCACATTGGAAACATAAGTACGAATACGTTCATCTCATAACCTTTCACACCTTATATCACTTCGTTAGTACTTTCAACTACTTACAACATCATTATTTTGTTTGCTCCAGTGGCCATACATAATATTCTTCATTCATAGCACTGTGGCCGTATATCATATTCCACACTTTCATTCCTGTACTTTCAAGGATTATCATCATAAACATCAACATATAGAATATTCTTGAAGTACCTTTCCCCAAAAAAGGCAATACACAATTCCAACTCATAAATATGTAAAGGCTTAAGACACATTGGAAATGCTTACAAAGCACAACATTAGTTAAAGCAGCCGCATTGGGACATGACTGAGGACATAAGCTTTTAGGCAAACCTATTTTCGAAGTCAATTTGGAATGCGTGAATCAAGACTTATTTCATAACCTTTCTCACATCATTTCATTTCATTGGAACCATTAGCCACAAGTATAATTTCCATTATTGGCACGGTGGCCACACTTTACATCTCCAACTCACTTATTTTACTTTCCATCATCTTTATGGGTTATCAACAAGGCATTTCTAATCAAGACCTTCAGTACACATATGAAAAATTAAGAGTCTTAAGCACATCGAGTTTTTCTCACACAATTTGGCATCATAACTTTCATTTGAAACACGTCTCAAAGCCATAACATTTTAATACACAACACATACTTTGAACACATTCGCGAAGGATAACATAACATAACATGATAAGAGCATTTGGAACACATATTGAACATATCTCTTTCGCGACAAAGCTTATTCGGAATAGTCAATTTATAATGAACAACTGGGGACTTACAAGAATATCATGGGATTCAATTCTAAGAGGGAAGTTTAGCCAGAATTCGCCCCTTAATAATACTACGACGTTTCACCGCACTAAACAACTTCAATCTACAACAATGCAACACAATTGCACCAATATTAGCAAGATTTCTATACTTTAAGTCATTTAGACATTTTATCAAACATCTAATGTACATATCTTTCTACAACCTCCTTCAACGGAATTTCTTCACCAAACAACCACCTTCAAAACCAATGATTCACTTCATAGTCACTCTAGGCCATCCACAACTTCCATTAGCACATGCATGCCCAACAATTCACTCTTAATTCATAAATCTTATCAATTAATTCATTTTACAATCTCTACAATACCAACACAACCTAGGTTAGGCATTAGTGGGTTCCAATCACCATCCCATAAGTCCTAACACATATTTCATACAAAAATAATCACCATGAATTAGTTAGAGATGGTGCACATACCTCTTATAGTGAGACTCTTGAAAAACCCAACTTGTAGGGTTCTTGACCACTTTGGGGATTTGAATGGAAATCTATGGATCTTCAAGATTAATCCTAGTTAATATAAGTGTTTAGGAGTAGTAATCAACTCAAAATTACTCCAAAAATATTACATTGGTTCATGGGAGGGAAGTGTTGGACGGATTCTCCTTGATATGCAAGCCCTAACTCAAAGAAATGACTAAGCCCTTCTTTATACCCAGCCTTGGGGGTATTTATAGGGCTCCTACGTGCGCAGCTGCGCACCTGGGCAAGTGACCGTGCATCTGGCCCCGCGCACAAGGTAGAATACCCTCATATATGTGTAGCCACACATCGGGGCGCGCATATGGCACATGTCTAGTAAAATGCTTTCTGTGGAAATATCCAAATGACGAACGATTTGATGCGTTGGAAACTAGACTTAAAGGGCTTTAATTGGATAGGTATAGCACCACCTAAATCTTTATATTTTGGGAGTGGCATTTGTTAGAAGTCAGGTCTTGTGCTAATTGAGACATCCTTTCCACTTAATGTATCCAACTTGTTCCACACAAATTCTTACCATTCGCAAAACTCCTTAGTATGTTCCAACACACCTTAAACATATATTTTCATTTTAAAATGATGTGGTTCTATCCTATGGGTCTCCTTTAATACTCGAATACATTATTCCCAAATACCGTTGGTGCACTTTAAAATCTTAAAATCACTTTACACTGTCAATAATGGCAATTGGCTCCTCATAACCCAAGCTCTTATCTAGCTGAACCGTGCTGTAGTCTTAACACATACGACTTGTCAGCAAGATACTTCTAGAGCATAGACACGTGGAAAACCGGATGAACTCCCGATAGACTGGGAGGTAAGGCAAGCTCATAAGCAACCTCCCCAAATGGGGCCTTCCACAACATAAGCAACTCCCGATAGACTGGGAGGTAAGGCAAGCTCCTGATAGACTGGGAGGTAAGGCGAACGACATCGCCGACCATACTAAGCCTCAAATAGGGCTATCTTAATGTTGGACTGATAACTGTTGTTATAAGCAAACTCAGCCAAAGGCAAGAATCGATCCCACTGCCCTCCGAAGTCAATGTCACATGCCCTGAGCATATCCTCCAAGATCTGAACCGTCTGCTACGACTGCCTGTCGGTCTGCGGATGAAAGGCTGTGTTGAGCTCTACTCGAGTCCCCAACTCACCATGCACTCGAACAATCTCTTGAATGTAAATCTGGGCCAATCTCTCTGAAGAATACATAGTAATAATCGGAATGAAGTGTGCCGACTTGGTCAACCTATCGACAATGACCCAAACTGCATCAAACTTGCTCAAGGTCAGCGACAATCAAACTACAAAGTCCATTGTGATGCGCTCCCATTTTCACTCAGGTATAACCATCTGCTGAAGTAGGCCAGCTGGACTCTGGTGCTCATGCTTGACCTGCTGGTAATTTAGACACCTCGCTACATACTCAACTATGTCCTTCTTCATCTACCGCCACCATTAAGGCTGACTCAGGTCGCGATACATCTTTGTAGCACCTGGATGAATAGAATACCGAGAACTGTGTGCCTCCTCTAGAATCTTCTCCCTCGATCCATCAACATTAGGAACGCATAGACGAGCCTGGAGCCACATAATACTATCCTCACCGATAACAACATCCTTGGCACCAACTTGTAGTACTGTTTCTCTGAAAACCAACAAGTGCGGGTAGTCAAACTAACGAGCCTTGATCTGCTCGAATAATGAAGACTGAGTGACAACACATGCGAGAACTCGGCTAGGCTCCGAAATATCTCACCTCACAAGTTTGTTAGCCAAGGACTTAATGTCCTTAGCCAATGGCCTCTCCTTTGCTGAAATGAATGCCAAACTACCAATAATCTCAGCCTTTTCACTAAAGGCATCTACAACCACATCCGCTTTGCCCAGATGATAAAGGATAGTAATATCGTAGTCCTTTAGTAGCTCAGTCACCTACGCTGCCTAAAATTGAGATCCCTCTGCTTGAACAAATGCTGCAAGCTGTGATGATCGATGTGAACCTCACAAGACACCCCATAAAGATAATGCCTCAAGATCTTGAGAGCGTGAACTATCGCGGCCATCTCCAAATCGTGCACGGGATAATTCTTCTTATGGGGCTTCAGCTGACGTGAAGCATATGCAATAACTCGCCCCTCCTGTATCAATACACAACCTAGGCCAATGTGTGAAGCGTCGCAATACACAGTATACATCCCTGAACCGGAAGGCAACACTAACACCGGTGCTGAAGTCAATGCGGTCCTGAGCTTCTGAAAGCTCGCCTCGCAATCATCGGACCATCGGAACGTAGCACCCTTCTGGGTCAATCTAGTCAAAGGTGCTATAATAGATGAGAAATCCTCCACAAACCGGCGATAATAACCTGCTAACCCCAAGAAACTCCTGATCTCGGTCGCTGTGGTAGGACGAGGCCAACTCTGAACTGCCTCGATCTTCCTGGATTCTACCTTAATACACTCCCATGATACAATATTCCCTAAGAATGCCACAGAATCTAACCAGAACTCGCACTTGGAAAACTTAGCATATAACTTCTGTTCCTGCAAGGTCTGAAGCACCACTCTCAAGTGCTGCTCGTGCTCCTCCATTCTACGCGAGTAGATCAATATGTCATCAATGAAGACAATGACAAACTAGTCAATATATGGCCTTAACACCTGGTTCATTAAATCCATAAACGCTGCTGGGGTGTTTGTCAAGGACATCACTAGAAACTCATAGTGGCCATATCTAGTCTGGAAAGCCGTCTTCGGAACATCCGAATCATGAATCTTCAACTCATGATACCCCGATCTCAAGTCGATCGCACTCTGCAACTGGTCTAACAAATCATCAATACGCGACAAAAGGTACTTGTTCTTAATGGCAACTTTATTCAATTGGCGGTAATCAATGCACATCCGCATGGTCCCATCTTTCTTCTTTACGCACAACACCGGTGCACCCCAAGGCGACACACTCGGTCTGACGAACCTCTTTGTTAGCAACTCCTCAAGCTGTTCTTTCAACTCCTTTAACTTCTTCGGAGCCATGCGGTACGGTGGAATAGAGATAGGTTGGGTACCTGGAGCCAAATCAATATAGAAACCGATATCACGATCTAGTGGCATGCCTGGTAGATCAGAAGGAAACACATTGGAGAACTCCCAGACCATGGGTACTGAATCAATCACCGGAGTCTCTGCAATCGTATCCCGAACATAAGCTAGATATGCCAAATAACCCTTCTCGACTATGTTCGAGCCTTCATAAAAGAGATAACTTGACTAGATGCACTGACAAATGAACCCTTCCACTCCAATCTAGGCAACTCTAACATTGCCAAGGTAACAATCTTGGTATGGCAATCAAGGACGACATGATATGGAGACATCCAGTCCATGCCCAAGATGATCTCAAAGAGGTCATATCGAGCAACAGAAGATCCGCTCTAGTCTCATAACCACATAAAGTCACAATACAGGACCGATAGATCCGATCCACAACAATAGAATCACCCACAGATGTGGACACATAAACAGGAGAACCCAAGGACTCACGAGGAATACCTAGAAAATGAGCAAACAGAGATGAAAAATATGAATATGTAGACCCTAGATCAAATAGTACCAAAGCATCCCTACCGCAGACAGAAATAATACCTGTGATCACGGCATTTAAGGCTACTGCATTTGGTCTGGCTGGAAAAGCATTTGGTCTGGCTGGAAAAGCATAGAACTTAGCTGGAGCACCAATTGACTGACCTCCACTTCTAGGACGGCCTCTACCCACCTCCCCTCCGCCTCTGGGCGGCCGGACAACTGGTACAGCAGCTGGTGCCGCAATCATAGGTTGATGACCTTGCTGTACCACTTTGCCCCGAATTCTGGGACAAAACCTCTTCATGTGGCCATGATCCCCGCACTCGAAACAACCCCTCGGGACGGTTGACTGCTGATATGAAGTTTGACTCTGATGGCCTAAATACCCACTAGAGGAACTCTGAATAGCTAGTAGACGGTAGGAGCTCTCTGGAATGGTGCCGAAATAGTGCCGCACTAGAGCACCCCGAGAAGGCGGCGGTGCTGGATATGTGGGCCTGCTAGACTCACCCCTCACGAACTGACCTCTGCCCCCAGACGGAGCACCACTAAACCCTCAAGAATATCGAAACCGCTCGTCTCTCGGCGTCTGCTCTCGGCTCCTCTGACGAACACCCTCGATCCTTCGAGCTACCTCTACAACTAGCTCGTAAGAAGTGCTCATCTCGACCTCTCGGGCCATAGTGGCCTGGATACCAAAGTGCAAGCCTGCAACAAACCTCCGCACTCTGTCTGCATCTGTGGGAGTATCACAAGTGCATGGCGAGACAACTCAGAGAATCTTGCCTCATAGTCGGTCACCGACATTTGACCCTGCTGGTGCTGCTCGAACTGAATCGCAACTCTTCCCTCTGAGAGGGTAGAATATATCTATCCAGAAAGAGACATGTGATCACATCCCACGTCAAGGGAGAAGAACATGCTGGTCTGCCGAGAAGATAGGACTGCCACCATCTACGGGCCGTGCCCTCCAGCTGAAAGGTGGTAAAGTCCACCCCCTATGACTTCAATATCCTCATGTTGTGCAGTCTGTCCCTGCAACAATCAATAAAGTCCTAGGGGTCCTCATGTCACTAACCTCCAAAAGCAGGAGGATGTAGCCTGATCCATCTATCCAATGGCTTCTGCGGCTCGTAGGCCGCTACTGGTCTGGGCTCTAGTATAGCTGCTGTAACTGGCTAAGCTCCACCCATGAGTAGTGCGCCTGAGGTCTGATATACGGCAGCTGCATGCCCTGGAGCCTGAGTGGTAGGGGTCTGTGCTCCCCTTCTTACCTGAGGTGTGGCTGGGTCTGCTGGAAATAAACCAGCCTGTGTCATTGAATCTATAAGCTGTAGCATATGGCCCATGACCTCCTGGAATCCTGGTGAGGACATGAAATACACTGGGGCCGGCTCCACTGCGGGCACCTCGCCTGCTCCTCAATAACAGGAACCTCCACTGGATCCATTGGTGGCATAACTGGAGCAACTCTAGGACGCCCTCCCTCGGCCTTTGCCTTGGCCCCTAGCAATATGGGGAGCAGCTCCTCCCCGGTCGGGTACATCTGCCGCGTGCATTCTCACATCTGTGAGAGAATAAGAGAAAGATACTTAGCACAACATTAACTGCACAACAGGAGATGAAGAAAGAGTAGTTACCTAACACACTATAGCCTCTCGAGGATAAGTACGGACGTCTCCGCATCGATCTGCAAGACACTATTAGGCCTCCTCATGACTTGTGAGACCTACGTGAACCTAGTGCTCTGATACCATGTTGTCATGATCCAATTTCCCTTATAAGTCGTGATGGCTCCTAACATCGCCGTTAGGCAAGCCAACGATAAACTAGCCATGTATTTATTCTTTTTAATAATTCCAAAATAGTTGATTCTTATTTATTACGTAACATGAACCGATGAAAGAGCAAGATACGAGAAATAAATACCAAAAACCATAAAGTGTCTACTATCATATTCCCAACATTTGGTGTCACAAGCGTATGAGCAACTAGTAGAATATACAAAAACCTATGCTACTATCTGAAAAAAGATAAACAGAAAGTAAATACAAAAGAGAGATTGCGGGTGCTACAGAACGGACTCACGGAGCAGCTCATCACTATGCCTTAAGATGATGGGGGTGTGCGCCTGAATGAACGTGAGTACATAAACAACATGTACCCAGTAAGTATCCAGTCTAACCTCGAAGAAGTAGTGACGAGGGGTCGACATCGACACTTACTACGGGCCAATAATATAAATACAAAAATTCTACATAAGTATGGAATACATGAATAATAAAAATAACACAATAACCAGCAATGAATAAATGGTTCTTTAACTGATAATCAATTTAAAAGTCTCCAATTGACACATGCTAACTTCAACAATTTCAGACCATTAAATAAATTATAACCTCTCAAGTCATAAAAAAATATCAAGTGTATTCGGGCTCCGAGTATTATCACGCACGATTTATGTCGAGGTCGTTACCAAAATACTGTGTGCACTGCCGAGGGTCGAACGGCACGAACCATAGGTGAATCTATTACACTGCCGAGGCGAATGGCCCGCTCATGAGAGTATAGATGTTTACCTCGCTCGCAGAAGTACTTGCGACGCGAGAGGACATGGATTTGTCAGAGTTATTATGCATTCCTCAATTCTTCCCAAAATAAGAAATTTAAATTGAAAATTTGCAGCTTTAAAATCCCTAGTCTTAGCTCTATTCAAGACAATTAATATGCATAATAAACACAACAGTACAATTAAAGCATGATTTGGATCTAAGACTACCCGGACATATCATGGAATATAGCTACGCACGGTCTCTTATCACCTCGTGCGTACGTATCCCCACATAAGTAATACACAACAAAGGTATACCCAAGGGGATGAGTTCCCTCTTATAAAGTTAGGCAAGAGACTTAACTCATTTTCAAGCTCACTTCCGGTCTACAAATCCACTCTAAAGCCTCAACTTAGTGCCAATCAATCCGAAACTGGCCAAATATTATATAAATTAATCAATACACACTCACAAGTTCATAATTTAGCCATTCGATAAATTACCCAACCCAAATTGGAAGATCCCTAAAATTCACCCTCGGGCCTACGTGCCCGGATTCCGAAAATTTTTGAAGATAAATGTTATCAATAACCTCACGAACTCAAATATATAATTTCTACCCAATTCCATTATCATTTTCGTGGTTAAATCCCATTTTAATCAAAAACCTAGTGTTTCAACTAATCTCACAATTTCTACAATTTATGTGTTAAGAATCTACCCAAAATACATGTATTAAACTCCTATTGTGCAGAAATTAACTACCTCAAGGTTCTAGGTGAAAACCCCTCTTTCAAGAGCTCTAAAATCGTCCAACAAGTGAAAGAAAATGAACCAAAAAGCTTAAGTCTCGACATTAAATGGACCTCACTGCCTCTAGCGGTTTCCGCTTCTGCGGAACATGGGTCGCACCTACGAAAACTCCATCGCAGGTGCGGTCCTAGTTCAGGCTGTCTCCCTTCGCCTCTGCGGATCTTTCTTGGCTCCTGCGTGCACGCGCCTGCGGACCAAGTCTGCTTCTCCACTCCCCATGCCACCTTGGCCATGCTCCGCATCTGCGGCCCATGCTCCGCATCTGCGAGCTTGCAGGTGCGGAATATTCCTCGCTCCTGCGCTACCACGCCATCCCCACAGACCTCGCAGCTGCGATGGCCCCACCGCATCTGCATGACCGCACCTGCAGCCATATCCTCCGCAGGTGCGAAGACACCAGACTTTAGCAGCAACAACAATCCCCCAATTCCAAGTTCCAACGCATTTTCCATCTGAATTCCACTCGAGGCCCCCGGAACCCTGTCCGAGCATACCAACAAGTTTGTAAACATAATACGGACTCGCTCGAACCCTCGGAGCACGTAAACCAACATCAAAACTAAGGATTACACCCCAAGCCAAATCAAATCAACTTATGAACTTCAAGTTCTTCCAATTTACTCCGAACGTGCCGAATCATACTTAAACTACCCGGAACGACACCAAATTTTGGGTGCAAGTCTTAAATCACCATACAGAACTATTCCCAGGCTCGAAATCCCAAACAGACCTCGATAACACCAAAACCTACTCCAAACCAAACTTAAGGAACTTGAAAAAACCTTTAATGCGCCAACTTTCAATATTAAGTGCCGAAACGCTCCCGGGTAATCCGAAACCCGATCCAAACATACACCCAAGTTCAAGATCATCATACAAACATATTGGGACCATCAAATCCCGGTCCCGAGGTCGTTTACTCAAAACGTTGAGTCAAATCAAGCTTAACCATTTTAAGCCAATATTAAGAAACTAGGTGTTCCGATTTCGACCCGAATGCTTCCAAACCCGAACTAACCATCCCCACAAGTCATAAAATAGTAAAAACACATATGAGGAGTCTTATTTAGTTGAACGGAGATCTAAAAAGCAAAACGACCGATCGTGTTGTTATATGTTGCATCCAAATAGAAAACAGATAAATATAGCGGGGAAGCAAAGAATAAGAATGGTAAAAAAATAGCATCAAAGACTTTACATTATTTTCCACCGAAGCCTATCCTTCAAAGGTTATTTATGTCTACAAATGCATCTTCTCTAATGACATGGCATCATAATGAAAGAGTCGATGATGGAACATTGAAACACCCAGCTGATTCAATGGCATGGAAATCATTTGATGAACTTCATCCCTCATTTACGGTTGAGCCTCGTAATGTTCGACTTTGACTTGCTAGTGATGGATTCCAGCCATTTAGGAATTCAAAAACTTTGGCCTGTGGTACTTATTCCTTATAATTTACCACCTTGGTTGTGTATGAAATAGGAAAATTTCATTATGTCCATGCTTATTCCTGGTCCCGATAGTCCAGGTGATGCAATTGACATATATCTTCAACCCTTGATAGAGGAATTAAATGAATTATGAGAAATTGGTATTGAGACCTTTGATGCGTCAACCAGACAGAATTTTAAGTTAAATGCTTCTTCGCTATGGACCATCAATGACTTTTCAACATATGGAAAATTATTTGGATGCAGTACAAAAGATAAATTGGCATGTCCATATTGCAACATTGACACTTCCTCCATCAAATTGAAGAATAGTAAGAAACAATATTTTATGGGTCATCGGCATTACCTTCCTCTTAATCACAAATAGAGGAATGATAAGGAGTCATTTGATGGCACAAAAAAGAAAAGGCTCCCACCAAAAACTGCGTGCTGGTATTGAGATACTTAATCAAGTGCAAGATCTTAAAGGGTTACAATTGGCAAAGGATCCAAAGAAATGGATCAAGATATCACATGATGTTCAAAAATATAACTGGAATAAGAGGGGTATCTTTTTTGAACTTCCATACTGGAAATCTCTCTTGTTGCGACATAATTTGGATGTTATGCATATCGACAAAAATATATGTGATAATATTTTGGGGACGATCATGAATGCCAAAGGAAAGACCAAGGATACCATTAAAACTCGACTAGATTTGCAAGAAATGAATATTAGGCCGGAATTGCACATAAAAATGGAAAAAAATATGAAGTTGCAACTGCATGTTACACATTATCTCCCCAAGAAAAGCACAACAAATGCCTTTTCTTAAAGAATTTAAAGGTTCCAGATGGATTTTCATCTAATATTTCTCAATGTGTTAACTTGAAAGAGCACAAGATTTCTGGCTTAAAGAGTCATGATTGTCATGTTCTTCTACAACATTTACTCCCTCTTGCACTACGTGGTATGTTGTCTAAAACTGTGTGTAAACCCCTTATTGAGTTGTCTTTATTTTTTAATATGTTGGGAGCAAAGGTATTAAGGACTGATGACTTGGATCAGATTGAAGCTCAAATTCCTATAACTCTTTGCAAGTTAGAAAAGGTCTTCCCTCCTTTATTTTTTGATGTCATGGTGCACTTGCCTACTCACTTAGCTAATGAAGCTAAGCTTGCTGGACCTGTTCAGTGTCGGTGGATGTATCATATAGAATAATGGTTTTATTTTTTCAAATCTCTTATTGGTAATAGGGCTTGTCCAGAAGGTTCCATTGCAGAGGGTTACCTTGCAAATGAATGTATGACTTTTTGTTCAAGGTATCTGCATAGAATCGACACAAAGTTTAATTGGCCAGAACGAAATTATGATGGTGGTTTAAAAAATTCTGATAGACTTTTATCTCTATTTTTTAAATCTGGAAAAATTTTAGGTGCTCCAAAACATCATGATCTTGAAGAAGATGAATTGGAGCAAGCACATATATACATACTGAAAAATTGTGATGAAGTTCTACCATTTCTAGAGTATGAAATTTTTTCATTCATATCATATTTTCTTTTCCTTGTTTTCTGTAGGACTGTTTCTCCTTTATGTATGACGTTTGTGGTTCGATTAAAACTTGCAGAGTTAGCGAAAATTCATGTAGATTCTACTCAACACTTGTCTGATATAGAATGGAATAGACAATTTATTGAATGGTTTAAAGATAGGGTGAGTAATATATACATATCAAATGTGAAAATCCAATATTATATTACTCATCTAAAGTAATCAACTTTATCTTGTTGTTAAGTTGCACAATTGTATAAAGGAGATGATAGTTGGCTCATGGAAGATCTCCTTGCACTTTCACATGGTCCTACCCAATATGTATTACATTATAATGGCTACATTGTTAATGGATATAGATTTTATGTAGAAGATAATGATAAACATTTAAGGACTCAAAATTGTGATGTGGTTGTTATCGGTGAGACTGGTGAACATAGTGAGAATATTGATTACTATGGAGTTTTAATTGATGTTCTTGAATTGCAGTTCACCGGAAGAAGAGTGATTTTGTTTCAATATAATTTGTTTGATGCGTATGATAAAAAGAAAGGAATTAAAACAGATGAATATGACATTGTACGTGTTAATAGGGGGCGATTTTTAAAAACAAATGAACCTTTTGTGTTAGCAGACCAGACATATTAAGTATTCTATGCTAGTGATAATTCCAATTAGGGTTGGCGTGTAGCAAGAAAGACGCAACATCGTGATTTCTATGAGATTTTGCAACAAATGGATGGTGATGTTGTAGGTTTAGAAAATCCTACACAAAATAAACGAAAAAGAACAACTGAGGTGAAGTATCTCTTTATGCCATTACCATATTCACATTGTTATGCATTTTGATTACCTGATCTTTTTGTTAGTACATTATTGTTCTAATGTCTTAATTTGTTTTTTTGTATGTTTGATATGAAACCATCAAAGAATGAAAATAAGGTGGCATACAAATGGAGTGAGCTTCTTCACAAGCTTGAAAACCACAAACCCAAAACAACATACAAAAAAGTGATGTGGGAACTCCCACAACCGGGATGGATAAAGGTTAACACAGATGGAACCTCAAAAGGAAATCCAGGGAGAAGCTCCATTGGTTACTGTATGAGAGATGAAAATGGAGACCTCATATATGCAATGGGCACTGAGATACAAGAAGGAACCAACACAGAAGCGGAAGCAATAGCCATCAAGGAAGCTTTAAGATACTGCATATCACATGGATACAAACAAATCTGGATGCAAACTGACTCCATGCTGCTGAACAACATCATTAATGGCAACTGGAAACCTCCTTTGTGCATAATTGATCAGATAGAAGATATTTTTATTATGAAACAAGAGCTTACAATGCACACCTCTCATACACTTAGAGAAGGAAAAAAACTGGCTGACCACATCGCAAACCTAGCCCTAGAGGAAGGATTTGTAGAATGTCGGCACTTCAATCACCTAGACAGAACGGCAAAGCAAATTCTCAATAATGACAAATCACAATACCCCTATCTTCGAGTAAACATATCAAAATGATAATCCATGAAGCTGAAATGAAGAAAAGGATTAAAATAACAGAAAGCACAATAAGAAACAGAAACTTTCTACTGCTACACACAAAATATGTCATAGTAACTATCTCTCTGTTTTTGCAGGATGATCCAACTAGCAAAGAAATGCAAGGTTATACAACTGGAAAACCAACAGCACAGGAAAACACCAAAAATCTGCTGCCTACAAATGTTTCAAACAACCAACAAAAACCATCGCACACAACTAACACAACATTGCTGATCTCTCTACTTCTGTTTTTGAAATTGGGAAAAGCAGCAACAGGGGGGAATGCCAACAAATTACTGCTTGCAAATATCTCAAACAGAGTAGAGAAACTGGAAAACTCAAAATACACAGCAGCTGGTCGAGAAATCATAGGGAGTAGGCTGATATACCAGCTGGAAAGGAACCACAATGACTACAAAAACAGCATGCTTCGAGATGCACCAACTGGAAAGAAACTACAATGTCGTGAAACTGAAGCAAAGAAAAACATCAAGAATCTGCTGCTTGCAAATACCTCAAACAACCATCAAAAATCAACGCACATATTTCACACAACATCACTGATCCCTCTACTTCTATCTTTGCAGTTGGGAAAAGCAGCAACAAGAGGGAATGTCAGGAAACTGCAGCTGGAAATTGTCTTCAATAGAACAGAGCATCTGGGAATTCCAGCAACCAACAACTCACTGAACACAAAAAACAGGCAGAAACTCACTCTTGAAAAACTGAATCCACAGGGAAGTAAATGGATCATGAAACTTACTACTTTCAACACACTGCCATCACTCACATCAACTTTCACAACACTTATCCCTCCTTTCTCATCATCGCAGATAAAAACAGTTGCAGCAGCTACACAGGGCAATCATCAAGGCTTAACAGATCATTTAGGCACTATGCAGACTCACTGGAGCACACAGGAATGTTCAAACTCCCCTATAAACAAAACTCATTCTTCTGGGAGTAACAGGCAACAAACTCCAGCAGCATTGAACACCATTCTTCAACTCAACAAAAAAAGAAGAAATCAGCAACATCACAGCAGCACTCAGACAAATGATGACCTAGGATACAGAGAAAGAAGAAACAGAACAATTGGAAAACTTGAACAGATGCAGATAAAGAAACCAACTGTGGAAATCTTCTTGCAGAGACACCACAATAGCACACAGAACCATAAGCTGGAACTTGCTCTCCTATCACCAGGATATGTTTCTTATGGGGGAGGGTCATCGGCGCAATTGTTTTGTGTGGTATTAGCACCTTCGGTGCTCATTCTATTACAATTGCTCCAATCACCTTCTACCTATAAAAACATCATCCTCCACAAGCTTAGCTTAAGGTATATTCAGAACAAAGGAAGACCTGAATCAAGCTCGCAGACAAAAGAACAAGGAAACAACATAGTCACGGAACATGTTTTTTGTACAAAAGACCTTGAACTCTTATTACAACCTTCTTGTATAGGACTCACTACCTACTATCAAGGTATCTATAGTCAACGATTTAAATCGACTAGATACATGTACTTTTTTGGCGAGGTAAGGTTTATGTCCCCCTCCTCTGTAAATTTTCGCTAAGCTATCAATAAACAATAATTTCACCAAAAAAAAAATACTAATTGTTTAGATTTTGCTTGTTTTAAGCGCAAATCCCTCCTTGTAATTATGTAATCTTAACATTCTTGCAGGGTATGAGGTATAAGAAGCTAATAATTAAGAAAAGAGTTCAAAAAGGTAAGAATGCAGGATATGCGGTCACATTTCTAACATGCGGATCACATATCTTGCACGAGCATCGCATACTTAGACAGATTTCTGGGCAAGTTTCATGCCAGAAATGCTGTCAGAAATGCGGACCGCATTTCATGAATGCGGACCGCAAACTTCACTGCCTGTATCGCAGATTGGAACAGAGAACTGGACAAATTTTACGTCAAAAATGCGGTGAGAAATGCGGTCGCATTTCTAAAAGGCGGACCGCAAATCTCACAACGATATCGCAGAATGAGACAGATTCTTGGGCCAAATGCCATTTCAGAAATGCGGTCCAAATGCGGACCGCATGTTGAGTTTGCGACCTGAATGCGATCGTATTCTTAACATCTGAAATTTTATTTTTGTTCCGAATTTTGACCCACTATAAATAGGGACCAGGAACCTAACATGCAAAAACCCACTTATTTCGTCACTACCTCAGAAACCTCTCTAAAATACCCCTAAACCCCAACAAATCAACCTCAAAAATCACCTTGAAACAGCCCTAAAACCTGTGGAAACATATGCAAATTATAGTCATCAACCTCCAATTTCCAACCCAGCTCTCCCCATGTAAACCCACCAAGAACCAGCTGCAACTCGTCGTAAATAGCCCTAATTTAAGTTGAAAAAAAACCGTGGAATCACTCCCTTCAAAGCCCAACAGAAACCCCACTCTCTAACCCCAAGACTCGGCTCAAATTGCTGCAAAATTGTGCCATGATCTATAGCTGAGTTAAGGCAACCTACCAAGTTGTAGCTCGTTAGCCTCGATAGTTTCCACCTAAAGTTCGTGAGCACCCATAAAAGGTTGGGCTTGAGGAATTATTGGAAGTCTAGGAAGTTGTTGCAAAGCAAGGTAAGTGTCTGCTATAACCTTAGCTTGAGGGATTAGAAATCGTGTCTTAATTGTTAAATTGCTCCTTGTTGAGAACAACGTATAGGCCTGGTGACGAGTATCTATGCGTTGGTGTCCTGTATGACCGTGGGTCGTATGTGGATAGTTGTTGTGTGACTACTGTTTCAAATTGTTGAGTATTATCTTTGATTTCGTTATGATATACTGTAAGCGGAAGCGGGTGGCATGCCTACCATGAGATGTGATGTATGTGGGATCGGGTGGCACGCCTACCACAAGAGGTTACTGTAAGTGGGAACGGGTTGCACGCCTGCAACAAGAGGTTACTGGAGGTGAAGGTGGATTGTATTACATTTCATTGTGTTAAAGGCTGAATTGCGGTTTTCTTTCTTATTCATTGATGATTCGTTTTGCTTTATTTGTTTTGCTATTCCAATGTATGTTTTCCTTTCCCCGTTTATATTATTTATGTATTTCTATCTTTTGCTGTAGATACATATATGCTTATAACTACACAGGTTTATCTGGAGTCTAGTCCTAGCCTCGTCACTACCTCGCCGGGGTTAGGCCAGGCACTTATCAGCACATGGGGTCGGTTGTGCTGATACTACACTCTGCACTCTTTTGTGCAGATCCTAGTACTGCAGGCTTCGAACAGTAGGAAGCTTCCGGCCTCTGATTTTCAAGCGACCCAAGGTAGTTCTATAGATGTCCGCGGATCTTGGAGTCTCCTGTCCACTTCTTGTATCTGTTTCTTTATGTAGTCCAGAAACAGTGTATTGTTATTTCTTCAGAACCTTGTTTGTAGTACTCTTACACCGTCTATGAAACTGTGACACCCGATCTTGGGTAGTCTGTTGTGGATAGTCTATCGGCGAAATCTTGTAAAGAATGAAATTTGCACCTATTTCGTTTATTGAATTAATGTAATCTAGTTGATGTCTTCATGATGTAATAAATCCATAAATGGAAAAGTAGTAAATAATCCGATTGACTGGCTTGCCTAGCTTTCACTAGTAGGCGCCATCACGACTCCCGAGGGTGGGAAATCCGGGTCGTGATAGGTTGGTATCAGAGCCCTATGTTTACATAGGCCTCATAGTTCACAGACAACTCGGTAGAGTCTGAGGGATTGGTACGGAGACGTCTGTATTTATCCCCAGAGGCTACAGAGTTAGGAAGAATTTCACATTTATTCATTCTTGTCGTGCGGTTTTCTCTCAAATGCTAATTGGATTCCTATTCTGTTCTTTCGCAGATGGCGAGAACACGCACTTCCTCATCTACCGCTCCGCAGCCCGAGCCCCCAGCAACAGCTCCCATGCGGGGCAGAGGGCGTGGCCGAGGTCGTGCTTGGGGTCGAGGCAGGGGCAGGACTCAGCCACCTGCAGCAGCACCAGTGGCGGAACCTCAAATTGATCTTGACGAGGAGGTTCCGACCCCAGCAGCTCCGGTGGGCCCAGCTCAGGTACCCGAGGGGTTTATTGCCACCCCAGTTCTTCAGGACGCTTTGGTCCGGTTGGTGGGCCTCATGGAGAATGTCACCTGAGCGGGCTTACTTCCGGCAGCACTAGCCACTCCTCAGGCTGGAGAGGGGTCTCAGACTCCTGCTATTCGTACTCCGGAGAAAGTAGCTCCCTAGGCTCAGGTCCCAGTAGTTCAGCCAGCAATGGCAGTTCAGCCGGGAGCAGTAGCTCAGGCCGGCAATGGGGCGGCCATGTCCGATGATGCTTTGTGGAGACTGGATAGGTTCACCAAGCTCTTCACTACTACCTTCAGCGGTGCTTCTTCGGAGGATCCACAGGACTTCCTATACAGCTGCCATAAGGTCCTCAGGAACATGGGCATTATTGAGACCAACGGGGTAGACTTTGCAGCATTTCGCCTGTCTGGATCTGCCAAGACTTGGTGGAGGGATTATTGCTTGACTAGGCCAGCCGGTTTGCCATCTTTGACTTGGGAACAGTTTACAGAGTTGTTTATGGAGAAGCTTCTCCCTGTCACTCAGAGAGAGGCTTATCGGAGGCAGTTTGAGCGCCTTCAACAGGGATCCATGACAGTTACCCAGTATGAGTCCAAGTTCATCAATTTGGCTCGGCATGCCCTCATCATACTTCCTACAAAGAGGGAGAGGGTGAGGAGATTTATTGACGGTCTCATTCAGCCGATTCGCCTTCAAATGGCTAGGGAGACTGGTAGTGAGATTACCTTCCAGGAGGCTGTCAATGTGGCCCGCAGAGTCGAGATGGTTTTGTCGCATGGAGGTGGTCATGGGTCGGATAAGAGACCCCGTCATTCAGGAAGATTCATTGGTACTTCATCTGGAAGTAGAGATTCCTATGGTAGAGGTCATCCCCCTAGGCGCTTTCAGTCATCCAGGTTTCTCACAATGTGACAGGTAACCGCGGTTCTCAGATGCAGTATTCTGATCAGCAGTCTATAAGTGCACAACCGCTACATAGTTTCCAGAGTCGGCAGCCTAGGGCTTGTTACATATGTGGCGACAAAAGGCACATTGCTAGGTATTGCCGTCGTGCTTTAAGCAACTCTCCATACTAGGATTCCCGTGTTATGACACAGGCACCAGATGTTCCGAAGCCCGCCCAGCTAGCTAGAGGTGGGGGTAGAGGTGCTAGAGGTAGAGGTAGGGGTGATGGAGGTGGAGCTCAGGTCGACAGAGTTGGGGGCCAGCCAGCAGCAGGCCATCCTAAAGATGTGGCTCAGGGTGGTGGGGCTCAGCCCCGATGTTACGCTTTTCTAGCCCGGCCTGAGGCAAAAGCTTCAGATGCAGTGATTACAGGTACGGTTCTGGTCTGTGATAACGATGCTTCAGCATTATTTGATCCAGGGTCTACCTACTCGTATGTCTCATCTTATTTTGCACCGTATCTGGCCATGCCTAGTGACTCATTGAGTGTTCCTATTTATGTGTCTACCCTGGTGAGTGATTCTATTATGGTGAATCGAGTCCATCGTTCCTGTGTTGTAGCAATTGGGGGTCTTGAGACCCGTGTGGACTTATTGCTTTTAGACATGGTTGATTTTGATGTCATATTGGGGATGGACTGGTTATCACCTTACAACGCCATCCTGGACTGCCATGCCAAGACTGTGACCTTAGCTTTACCGGGTATGCCCCATTTGGAGTGGAAAGGAACTCCTGGTCATTCCACCCGTAGCATTATCTCTTATGTGAAGGCTCGACGTATGGTCGAGAAGGGGTGTTTGGCTTATCTGGCTCATGTTCGTGATTCCAGTGCTGAGGTCCTCTCTGTTGAGTCTGTGCCCATGGTTCGTGAGTTTTCTGAGGTTTTCCCATCCGACCTGTCGGGGATGCCACCCGATAGGGATATGGACTTTTGCATTGATGTGGCTCCGGGCACTCAACTCATCTCTATCCCGCCGTACCGCATGGCCCCGCCAGAGTTAAAAGAATTAGAAGAGCAGTTGCAAAACCTGCTCGAGAAGGGTTTCATTAGACCCAGTGTTTCACCTTGGGGTGCACCGGTGTTGTTTGTTTAAAAGAAGGACGGGTCAATGAGAATGTGCATCGATTACTGACAATTGAACAAGGTTACAATAAAAAATAAGTACCCATTGCCGAGGATCGATGATTTGTTTGATCAGCTCCAGGGTGCCAGGGTATTTTCAAAGATTGATTTGAGGTCTGGCTACCATCAGTTGAAGATTAGGGCATCCGATGTCCCTAAGACAGCTTTCCGTACTCGGTACAGGCATTATGAATTCTTGGTTATGTCCTTCGGGTTGACAAATGCCCCAGCAGCTTTTATGGATTTGATGAACCGAGTGTTCAGACCTTATCTGGATTCGTTCGTGATAGTTTTCATCGACGAAATTCTGGTATATTCTCGCAGCCCGGAGGAGCACGCGTAGCATCTCAAAGTGGTTCTTCAGACTCTAAGGGATAGTCGGTTGTATGCTAAGTTTTCGAAGGGTGAGTTCTGGTTGTGTTCATATACATTTCAGGGTCATATTGTATCGGCAGAGGGTATTCAGGTTGACCTGAAGAAAATTGAGGCAGTCAAAAACTGGCCTAGGCCGACGTCAGTTACGGAGATTCGGAGTTTCTTGGGACTGGCAAGCTACTATCGTCAGTTCGTGGAGGGGTTTTCATCTATTGCAGCCCCGATGACCAAGTTGACCTAGAAAGGTGCCCAGTTCAGGTGGTCGGATGAGTGTGAGGCGAGCTTTTAGAAGCTCAAGACAGCTCTGACCACGGCACCAGTGTTAGTTTTGCCCATAGGCTCAGGGCCTTACACAATTTATTGTGATGTCTCTCGTGTTGGGCTTGGTGCAGTGTTAATGCAAGAGGACAAGGTCATTGCCTATGCTTCGCGGCAGTTGAAGATTCATGAGAAGAACTATCCGGTGCATGATTTTGAATTGGCAGCCATAATTCACGCCTTGAAGATCTGGAGGCATTACTTATATGGCGTGCCATGTGAGGTTTTCACGGATCATAAGAGTCTTCAATATCTGTTCAAGCAACAGGAGTTAAATTTGTGGCAAAGGAGGTGGTTGGAGTTGCTAAAGGACTATGATGTCACTATCTTATACCACCCGGGAAAGGCCAATGTGGTGGCCGATGCCTTGAGTAGAAAGTCGGCCAGTATGGGCAGTCTTGCCTATATTCCTGTTAGTGAAAGACCACTTGCGTTGGACGTTCAAACTTTGGCCAATCGATTTGTGAGATTGGACATTTCTGAGCCTAATCGGGTATTAGCTTACACGATCGCTCATTCTTCATTGTTGGAACGAATACGTGATCGACAGTTTGATGATCCTCATTTGTGTGCCCTTAGGGACACGGTGCAACACGGAGGTGCCAAGCAGGTCACCTTAGGTGATGATGGAATTTTGAGATTACAGGGTCGAGTTTGTGTGCCCAATGTAGAGGGACTTCGGGAGTTAATTTTGAAAGAGGCCCATAGCTCCAGGTATTCTATTCATCCGGGCACCGCAAAGATGTATCAGGATCTGCGACAACATTATTGGTGGCGTAGGATGAAGAAGGATATAGTGGCGTACGTGGCTCGATGTCTGAATTGCCAGCAGGTTAAGTGCGAGCATCAGTGACCTGGTAGACTGTTCCAGAAAATTGAACTCCTCGAGTGGAAGTGGGAACGGATCACTATGGATTTCGTTGTTGGACTTCCGCATACCCAGAAGAAGTTCGATGCAATTTGGGTCATTGTTGACCGGCTAACCAAGTCAGCACATTTCATCCCTGTGGCAGCCTCCTATTCATCTGAAAGGTTAGCCGAGATTTATATCCGGGAAATTGTTCGCCTTCATGGGGTGCCGGTATCTATTATTTCTGACCGGGGTATGTAGTTTACTTCGCGATTTTGGAAGGCAGTCCAGCGGGAGTTGGGCACCCAGGTTGAACTAAGCACATCAATTCATCCTCAGACGGACGGACAGTCCAAGCGGACTATTCAGATATTGGAGGATATGCTCCGAGCTTGTGTTATTGACTTTGGAGGTTCGTGGGACTAGTTTTTGCCATTAGCAGAGTTCGCCTACAATAACTGCTACCAGTCGAGCATTCAGATGGCTCCTTATGAGGCCTTATATGGTAGGCGGTGTCGAACTCCAGTTGGGTGGTTTGAGCCGGGAGAGGCTCGGTTGTTAGGCACAGAACTGGTTCAGGAGGCCTTGAGCAAGGTCAAAATTATTCAGGAAAGGCTTCGTACAGCTCAGTCCAGGCAAAAGAGCTATGCGGATCTTAAGGCATGAGATATGTCCTTTATGGTTGGTGAGCGGGTATTGCTCCGGGTGTCGCCTATGAAAGGCGTGAGATTTGAAAAGAGGAGCAAGCTTAGCCCTAGGTTCATCGGTCCGCTCGAAATTCTTGATCGAGTGGGGGAGGTAGCTTATAGACTGGCATTGCCGCCAAGCTTATCGGCCGTAGATCCGGTCTTTCATGTGTCCATGCTCCGGAAATATCACGGCGATCCAGCTCACGTGCTAGATTTTAGCACCGTTCAGCTGGACAAGGACTTGTCTTATGAGGAGGAACCGGTAGCCATTCTAGACCGACAAGTCCGTCAGCTGAGATCGAAGAGTTTTCCTTCTGTTCGTGTTCAGTGGAGAGGTCAGCCAACTGAGGCATCGACCTGGGAGTCCGAGTCTGAAATGCGGAGTCGTTATCCACATCTTTTCTCCGACTCAGGTACTTCTTTATCCTGTCCGTTCGAGGATGAACGGTTGTCCTAGAGGGGGAGAATATAACGACCCGAAATGCCGTAGAAACACATATGATACTAATTGTTTAGATTTGACTTGTTTTAAGCGCAAATTCCTCTTTGTAATTATGCAATTTTAACATTTCTGCGGGGTATGAGGTATAGGAACCAAATAATTAAGAAAAGAGTTTGAAAAAGGCAAGTAATGAAGGATATGCGGTCACATTTCTAACATGCGGACCGCATATCTTACATGGGCGTCGCATACTTGGACAGATTTTTGGGCAAAGGTTCATGTCAGAAATGCTGTCTGAAATGCGGACCGCATTTCATGAATGCGGACCGCAAATCACGCTGCCTGCGTCGCAGAGTGGAACAAAGAACTGGGCAAGTTTTGAGTCGAAAATGCGGTGAGAAATACGGACCGCAAATCCCACAGTGAGATCGCAGAATGAGGCAGAGTTTTGGGTCAGCTGTCATGCCAGAAATGCGAACCAAATGCGGACCGCATGTTGAGTTTGCGACCAGGATACGATCGCATTCTGGACACCTAAACTTTTATTTTATCCCGAATTTTGACTCACTATAAATAGGAACTAGGAACCCTAACATGCAAAAACCCCCTTATTTCGTCAGTCACCTCAGAAAAACTCACCAAAACACCCTCAAACCCTAGCAAATCAACCTCCAAATCACCTTGAAAACAACGCCGACATCTAATACAAGGAAACCCCACTCTCTAACCCCAAGACCCAGCTCAAATTGCTGCAAATTTCACCAAGATTTCAGCTGGGTCAAGGCACCCTACCAAGTTGCAGCCCGTTAGCCTCGATTGAGTTCGCCCAAAGTTCGTGAGTATTCATAAAAGGTCAGGCTCGAAGAATTGTTGGAAGTCTAGGAAAGCTCTTGCAAGGCAAGGTAAGTGTTCGTTCTAACCTTAGCTTGAGGGATTAAAAATCGTGTCTTGTTTGTTTAATTGCTCCTTGTTGAGAACAACGTATAGGCATGGTGACGAGTGTCTATACGTTGGTGTCATGCTTGACCGTGGGTCGTGTAAGGATAACCTTTGTGTGACTATTGTTTCGAATTGTTGAATTCTATCCTTGATTTGGTATGATGTGTTGCATGTGGGAGCGGTTGGCACGTCCGCCACGAGATATTATGAAAGTGGGAGCGGGTGGTACGCCTACCACAAGGTTGCTTCATTCTAGTTGTTCCTTGGTTAGGGTTCTAGCTTTATTCTATTAGGCTTAAAGATGATGGTTAACTAGACTAGCTGAGTAAGAATTTGTTAGGAATCGAAGGGGTCCAGTGTCAAATTGTGGGTAGTGTTTTAGGAGTTCGTTAGAAGTTTAAAGGGTCCAGAGTCACATTACTAAATTCGTGTCTAGAGTTAGTTAAATGATAATTGGGTTGGGAGGTTAGTTGAAGGATGTTGACTGTAATTGAGCACTGACATTGATTGAGCTAACTAAGAGTCAAGTTTGGTTTGGTTATAGCTGAATTTCCCCCTGGCCAGGATGATTGTTTGCTGTTATTCGTTCCCTTGCTGGGAAGTTGTTATGTTGATTTGTTCCCTTGCCAGGATTTCTTGTGATTGTTGTGATGATGGAAGTGGGAGCGGGTGGCACGCCTGCCACGAGATATTATGAAAGTGGGAGCGGGTGGCATGCCTGCCACGAGATATTATGAAAGTGGGAGCGCATGGCACACCTGCCATGGGATGTTATGTATGTGGGAGCGGGTGGCACGCCTGCCACAAGAGGTTACTGTAAGTGGGAACGGGTTGCACGCCTGCAACAAGAGGTTACTGGAGGAAAAAGGGTGGATTGTATTCCATTTCATTTGTGTTAAAAGCTGAATTGTAGTTTTCTTTCTTACTCTTTGGTGATTCCTTTTGCCTTATTTGTCTGCCGTTCTGATGTGTGCTTTCTTTTCCCTGTTTATGTTGTTTATGTATTTCTATCTTCTGTTGTAGACACATATATGCTTATAACTGCACAGGTTTATCTGGAGTCTGGTCCTAGCCTCGTCACTACCTCGCCGAGGTTAGGCCCGGCACTTAGCAGCACATGGGGTCGGTTGTGCTGATACTACACTCTGCACTCTTTTGTGCAGATCCTAGTGCCGTAGGCTTCGAACAGTCGGGAGCTTCCAGCCTTTGATTTTCAGGCGACCCAAGGTAGTTCTGCAGACGTCTGCGGCTCTTGGAGTCCCCTGTCCATTTCTTGTAACTGTTTCTTCTATGTAGTCCAGAAACAGTATTTTGTTCTATTCTTCAGACCCTGATTGTAGTACTCTTAAATAGTCTGTGAAATTGTGACACCAGATCTTGGGTAGACCGTTGTGGATAGTTTATCGGAGATAGTTGTGTAAAGTATTAACTGTGCGTTTATTTCGCTTGTTGAATTACTGTTTTTCAATTGATGCATTTGTGATGTAACAAATTCATAAATAGAAATGTGGTAGTTAGCCCGGTTCACTGGCTTGCCTAGCTTTCACTAGTAGGTGCCATCACGACTCCCGAGGGTGGGAAATCCGGGTTGTGGCTTTAGCAACACATTTCATAATCTTTCATACGACCTTCCCTTTTATTGGCACTAGTGGCCACAATTGTAATATCATTCTTGGCACGTCGGTCGTATTTAATATTTCATACTCACCCCTATAACTCTCAAGTGTATCAATAAGAGAATTTTTAAATCAATACTTTAAGTACACATATGTACAAAAAAGGGTCTTAATGATATTGAGTTTCTCTACCACGATTAGGTGTGCTAGCTTGCAATCGAAACATGGTATTAGAATCACAACACTTTTGATACATTGATCCTACTAGATTACATTCTCGGAGGGAATCATAATATGATAGGAAAATTTGGAGCACATTTTGGGTACATACATCTTTCAACACAATACTCATTTTAAAATATTAAAATATATTAGGAAGGGCTTGGAACATGAGACATAAGAAATTGAGCCATCATGATCGCAACTTACTAGGACATCATAGAAGTCGATTCTACAAGAGGAGTTTAGCCAACATACCTTGCTTTGAGCTTCCTTAAATTACTAAAATGTTCCGGAAATATTAGCAACTATGATCTATTTAGAAACATAACAAAATTGAACACAAATTAGGAGGGTATTCGTGGTTTCAGCTCATTTGAGCATTTTATCAAACACTGGGTGGGCATTATGATTTCAAAGCCCTCATATGGTGGATTCACCAAAAGGTTTCCCATTTGAGCTCAATGACCTTCCCACAAACATTGATATTACATGTATGCATAAATAACTCCAACTTTTGAGCAAGGACAGATGAGCAATTAGCTTAGGAACTCCCCTCTCATTCTAGAGCATTTCCTCACTCTAAAATATCATATTTTTACCTTACAAATAGTCCTTAACGTCTATATATAGAAACAGGGTTGGGTTATAAAAACCAAAAAATAAACCCTCAGAACACAGGTCTGTGGTCGTAGAGTGGACCACAGATCAGGTCTGCAGCAAGCAAAATGGACCAAAAATGGTCCCAAAAACTTGGCTGGTCTGGACTAGTCTGCGGCCAGGTCTACGGCCCGCATATCAATTATGCGGCCGTAGAATCCCTTTCCGAAAATCTTCATGCAGGTTCTGCGATGGGTGTGTGGCTTACAAAACGATTATGCGGTCGCATAGTTGCCCACAAAACAACCACAAAAATTAGCCCATTTCTCTGCTTCACTTTGCGGCGGATGGATGTTCCGTATATCAGTTTTGCGGTCACATAATGGACCGCAAAAATGTCCTGTTATGCAATAATTTTTCTTCAGCTCCCCGACGCTCTATTCAACCTAAGAAATTTTTACTGAGGTGAGCAAGCTCGCCGCAAGGATTTTCTACAACCCTCAAAGATACTAGCCTACCTCGATATAGAAAACCTGAATTTTAGGAGAAATGTTTACAGGGCCTTACAAAGAAGTTGTATGGTAAGTTCTTTAAGCATAAGTTTTGATTGGACTCAGTGGTATTCTTGGGCCACATGGTGCCTAGTGATGGGATAAAGGTGGATCTAAAGAAGATTGAGGTAGTTCAGAATTGGCCCAGACCTTCGACCGCTACTGGGATTAGGAGTTTCCTAGGTTTGGCTCGTTATTATCGTCGCTTTGTGGGAGGGTTTTCATTTATAGTAGCTCCCTTGACCAAGTTAAGAAATGGGTCAATTTTGGAGGTTGGCCTTCTACCGCTCCGTTTAATTATATGTTCTGAAAAACGTAAGGAAAGCTTTCAGAAGCTCAAGACTGCTTTGACAACAACTCTAGCATTGGTGCTGCCCTCAGGATCGGGGATGTATCGGGGATGTATACCATCTATTATGATTTTTTTTGTTGGTCTTGGTTATGTGTTGATGGAGGGCAGTAGGGTGATTGCCTACGTATCGCCCTAGTTGAAGCCCCATGAGAAGAACTACCCTGTACACGATTTGGAATTCTCAGCTATTGTGCATGTGTGTCACGCCCTGACCTTGGGGAGCGCGACCGACGCTCAACAGAGTTACCTCGGTCAAGCAAGCCTGCACAGTGCCGTCTACCCAACTCACTCATAAATAAAGAGAAGAAAGCATTTCATTAATTAGTTAGTATGAAGTCATGTGAACAACACCAGTTCATTTCTATTAGTTACGTCATTAACAAGTCTTCAAAACAGTACATTGTACAATCATAGACAAAGTGGAACAGATGGTACAATTACAACATTTTTAGTATAACTTCCCCAAAAATAGATGCAACCCACACTATGTCTACGGAGCCTCTAACAGGAACAAAGGAGTGCTATGACAGTGCTGGCAAAAAGGCCCCGGGTATACCTCAAAATTCTATGCACAAAGGATAGAAGATACAGGACCCTAAAATGAAGTGGGGCTCACTAAATCAGCCGAGGAGAGGGCGTGTTGCTATCACTGATCAATACCACATGCTATGGAATTGTACTAGTATGTAAAACTAAACACCCTCTAAATATAACGAACAACAGTAAACGGAGAATAAAATATGAAATCAATAAAAGACTTAAACAGTATCAAGCTATCAAGTTAGGGGAAAGGAAAATATCAAATAGGTTTCAGCAATTTAAGTTGGGAGATCTTTAGCACCGATACACCATCGTGTTTTAGCACGGAGTCCGATCTCAGCCCGACCGGCAAACCGTCTCGCCCAGAGACGTACACTCACAATACCACCATGTGCACAGCATGGCATTCGATCTCAGCTCGATCGGCTAAGTTGTCTCACCATAATGCCGTGTGGATCGACATCACATGACATCTCGCTAGCAATAATCTCATCCCATTTACGGGGAAAACATCTCAACACACCAATCACATTCCATATAAGGGGAAACAGTCTCATCACATTAACACAGGGATTTACCCCTCAATAACTCTTACACTGGCACGTGTAGTTTCGGGGTTAGGTTTTTCAGACCTACCCTTCTACGATGGCTAAACGATAATCCAAGGCATTTCTTATTAAAAGTATTTACCACTCAATTCATATTCTTTTACATGTCATTCATTTTATTGGCATTATTGGCCATAACGCAATATCATTCTTGGCACATTGGCCGTACTTCATAATTCAAACTCAGTATTCCATTTTCAATCATTATCATGGATAATCAACAACAAGGCCTTTCAAATTAAGACTTTAAAGATATACTTGAGAAAATGGGGTCTTAGGCACATATGATCTCTTATACAATTTGATGTGATCACTTTCATTTGGACATGACTTGAAGCCGCGACATTTTAATACATAGTCATACTTCAAACACTCTCCTGGAGAATAACAAAATATGATAAGAACATTCATCATGGATAACACGGGACTTACAAGATCATCATGGGAATTCAATTCTAAGAGAGGAGTTTAGCCAACATACCTTGCCTCGAGCCTTTTAATTTCCTAAAAAGTTCCGGAGATCTAGCCACTTTGATCTATTAAGAGATATAGTGAAATTTAACACAAATTAGGGAGGAGTTCATAATTCTAGCTCACTTGAGCATTTTTATTAAACACTAGGCGTGTATTAAAGTTTTAAGGTCCTCCTACAGTGGATTCTTTCACCCCACTACCCAAATTCACCCAAAAGAGCTCAACAATCTCCCCACTACCCTAGATGGGTACATGCATGTAAAATAAACAACTCCCACACCCAAGAATTTCTTTATAATTACCCATTTTTAGTTAAATTCTGAAATTAAGTGTTAGGGTTTAGAATCTTACCTTTTGGTTGAAGGCCTAGTGAGTTACCCTAGAGTAATCTTCTAGGTTTGAACAAATATTGATGATCAAATGACTTAGAATTCCCCTTCTCACTCTAGACCACCTTCCTCTCTCTAAAATGTGAGTTTGAACCTTCTATAATGACCCTTAACATTGTTTTATAAGAATGGGATCGAGTTTATAAAACCAGAAAAATAAAGCTCTGAAACGCGATCTACGGTTGCATATACGAACGCATGCTTTTGCAGTCCGCAAAATGGGCCGCGAAATGGCCCTCTGGAACTGGGCAATTCTGCCCCACTTTGCGACCATGATGCGGTCCGCAGACCTATTCTGCGGTCGCATAATGTACCGCAAAACCTCCTTCCAAAAAAATTTCATGCTTGTTCCGCGATCGATGTGCGACCCGCAAAATGGTTTTGCGATCGCATAGTGACTGCAAAATATCACCCAAACTTTGCCTAGTTTTCTGCTTCATTTTGCGGCCATTCTGCAGGGACAGAGTGATTTTTTTGCCGCATAGGAGGCCGCAGAATTGTCTTTTTCTACCAAAAATCTTCCTTTACTCCCTAAAGCACTATTCAACCTAAAAAGTTCATACCGGGATTCGTCAACACATAAGCCTACTTCGGCACTACGAAACCTCGGGTTGTAGGTAAGATATTTATGGGGCCTTACAATGCGCTCAAGATTTGGAGGTATTACTTATATGGCATGTCTTGCAAGATATATATGGATCATCAGAGTCTTCAGTATCTGTTTACACAGAATGATTTGAATTTGAGGTTGGGGAGGTGGTTGGAGTTATTGAAGGACTGAGATATCACTATTCTGTATCACCCACGAAAGGCTTATATGGTGGTTGACACCTTGAATAGAAAGGCAGAGAGTATGGGAAGTTTGGTATTCATTACAGCCATGGAAAGGCCTTTAGCTATGGATGTTCAGTCGTTGGCAATAGATTGGTGAGATTGGATATTTCAGAGACGAGCAGAGTCCTTGCTTTTGTTGTTTCACAATCATCCTTCTTTGAGTGCATTAAGGCTCGCCAGTATGATGATCCCCATATCCTTGTCCTTATGAACACGGTACAACGAGGTAGTGCTAAGGAGGTGATTATTAGCAATGATGGTGTATTGCAACTTCAGAGTCGGGTTTGTGTTCCTAATGTCGATGGTTTGAGACATTTGATTCTTGAGCAGGCTCATAGTTCGCGGTATTCTATTCATCTAGGTGATACGAAGATATACCGTGATTTGAAGCAACATTGTTGGTGGCGTATGATAAAGAAGGACATTGGTGGTTTGTCAGCAGGCCAAGTATAAGCATCAGAGAACAGGCGATTTGCTTCAGAAAATTGAGATACCAGAGTGGAAGTGGGAGCACATTACTATGGACTTTGTGGTAGGGTTTCCATGGATTTTGAGGTTTGACTATTTGGGTCATTGTGGATAGTATGACCAAGTATGCGCATTTTATTCCAGACATGACTTCCTACACTTCGGTGTAGTCGGCTAAGATCTCTATCAGAGAAATTGTCTGCTTGCATGGCGTGCCTGTCTCTATCATCTCGGATTGAGCCACTCAGCTTACTTCGAACTTGTAAGAGCTGTTTAGCGTGAGTTGGGCATGCAGGTTGAGTTGAGTATTGCATTTCACCCTCAGACGGACGTGTAGTCTGAGCAGACCATTTAGATTGTGGAGGATATAATGAGGGCCTGTGTTATTGATTTTGGGGGCCAGTGGGATCGGTTTCTACCATAAGTCGAGTTTGCATACAACAACAACTATTAGTCTAGTATCCAGATGGCTCAGTATGAGGCCATATATGTGAGGCGATATCATTCTCCGGCTGGTTAGTTTGAGCCTAGCGAGGCCACGATGTTGGGCACTAATTTGTTTTGTGATGCTTGGGATAAGGTGAAATTGCTTTAGAAATGGCTTCATTCTGCACAGTCCAGGCAAAAGAGTTATGCTGATAAGAAGGTTTCTGATGTGGCTTTCATGAAGGGTGAGAAGGTTCTTCTTCGAGTTTCCCCTATGAAAGGCGTGATGAGATTTGGGAAGAAGGGCAAGTTGAGCTGTAGGTATACTGGTCCATTTGAGGTGTTGGAGAGAGTGGGTGAGGTGGCCTTCAAACTTGCTTTGCCACCCAGCTTATCAGGAGTTAATCTGGTGCTTCATGTTTTCATGCTTCGAAAGTATTATGAGGACCAATCAAATGTGTTGGATTTTAGTTCAATGCAGTTGGATGAGAATATGGTTTATGAAGAAGATCAGTGGCCATTTTGGATAGGCAGATTCAGAAGTTAAGGTCTAAAGATATAGCATCAGTAAAGGTTTAGTAGAGAGGTTGAATGGTCGAGGAGGCGACTTGGGAGTCCGAGCATGATATGCGGAGAAAATATCCCCATTTCTTTGATATTCCAAGAATGATTCTAAACCCGTTTGAGGACGAACATTTGTAGAAGAGGGGTAGAATATAATGATCGGACCACTGATTTTGTCTATTTGTGTCTCATTCCCAAAGTTGGTACTTCCCGTATGTTTGTTTGCTGTTCTGTGACTTTCGGAGAGGGTTGGTTCGGCTTTGAGGAGGTTTTGGAGTGAACTGGAACACTTACTTCTATTGTTCGAAACTTAAGTTGCAAGAGTTGACCAAGGTTTGACTTTTGTGTAAACAACCTTGGATTGGTGATTTGATGGTACTAGTAGGTTGTATGGTGCTTTTGAACTTAGGCGTATGTTCGTATTCTGATTTGGGGGTTCCTAGGATGTTTTGGCTTTAATTATCGAATGTTTGCAGTTTGAAGGTTTGAAGAGTTTCTAAGTTTGACAGGGGGTTGACCTTGTTGATATGGGGTTCGGATTGTTGCTCCGGAACTTGAAATAGGTTCATTATGTCATTTGGGACTTGTGTAAAAAATTTAGATATGATCCAAATTGGTTAGGCGACAAAGTTTGACAGGGGGTTAACCTTGTAGATGTGATGGTATAGTTTGTGTTTGGAGGCTCCGGATAAGTTCGAGTAGTGTTTGCGGACTTGTTGGTATGATTGGACGGGGTCCCTGGTGGCTCCGGTGAGTTTCGGACCACCCGAAGCTCATTGAGGTTGCAATTTTCTGTTGGTGTCTAGTATGTTTCACGATAGTGAAGCAAATCTCGCGATTGCAGAGGGTTCTATGGAGCAGGATGATTTTGTTCATCGCGTTAGCAAACAGGGGGTCATAGTCGCGATGGGTTGTGGTAGTTGGTCTTAACATTTGCGGGAAGAACCTCGCATTCGCGTAGAGGTAGGCCTGCTGGGAGTCACGGGATGGGGCTCGCGTTTTGTAGGCTTTGGGTGTCTGTGCATCACGTTCTCAAGGGGTCTACCGCATCTGAGGTAGTATCAGGTTTTTGCTTCACGAATGCGAGGCTTAGGCTGCGTCCGCAAAGGCTATTGCTGGGTAGACTATATTAAGTTCCTATTTGAGGATTTTGGCCCATTCTCTCATAATTTGAATCTTAGAATTGGAGAGGGACGATTGTTTATGGGGATTTTCATACAATGCAATAGGATAAGTGATTTCTACTTGATTTTGATATTATATCTTGTTTCTCCATTGATTATTACACATATGTTATTGGATGTGACAGAGATATTGGGGGGGGGGGGGG
>MCJB01022362.1:23614-100509 GCA_002018475.1 Nicotiana obtusifolia | reverse complement strand
AGTGGTTTTTTGCTCGATCGTTTAGAAATTCCCGAAGATGCCCGTTTTCGAGCAACTGGGCTACTTCTTCTCTCAGCTGCCGGCAATCTTCCGTTCTGTGCCCGTGAGAGCCATGATACTTGCATATAAGGTTGGCGTCTCTCTTGGCAGGGTCCATTTGTAACGGTCTTGGCCATTTGGTGTCTTTGATGCGACCGATTGCTGAAACAAGAGTCGCCGAATCGACATTAAAATTATACTCGGACAAACGAGGTGCTTCTTGGCGGTTACCGGTTCTCTCGAAGTTGTTTTTCGGTAATGGTCTCCTGTTCCTTTGGTTGAGGTCGTTCCTGCTTTCCTGTCTCGGGGATTTGTGCCCCCTCGGGACAATCCTTCGATCTTCTAGGTACGGCCGGTGTCTATCTCGATTCGACCTTGGTTCTCAATAGTTATCCCTTAGAGATCGATCAAAAGTTCTGATCGGGTAGGAAGAGCCCGATGAAACCCCGATCTGATCATTTTCTATCCTGATCTTCGACTAATACCGGTTGTGAATGTCTGCCCAAGTGATGGATGGGTACTCGATCAAGCTCTGTTTGAGTTGCTGAGATGCCGCAGAACTTCTGGCGTTGAGCCCTTGAGTAAAGGCTTGCACGGCCCAATCATCTGTAATCGGTGGCAGGTCCATTCGCTCCATTTGAAAGCAAGACACGAATTCTCTTAGCATTTCGTTGTTGCATTGTCTAACTTTGAATAGATCTGATTTTCTCGTTTCAACCTTGATGGCGCCCGCATGGGCTTTGACGAAGGTATCGGCGAGCATGGCAAAGGAATCAATGGAATTCGGTGGTAAGTTATGACACCACGTCATTGCTCCCTTGGAAAGGGTCTCTCAAAATTTTTTCAGGAGGACGGACTCGATTTCATCATCTTCGAGGTTTTTTCCTTTTATAGCACAAGTGTAAGCTGTCACATGCTCGTTTGGATCTGAAGTCCCATTATTTAGGAATTTTGGGCATGCGGAACTTTTTTGGAATCGGCTCTGGAGCGGCACTGGACGGGAAAGGTTTTTGCGCAAACTTTTTCGAGTCCAAACCCTTCAGCACCGGAGGGGCCCCCGGTATCTGGTCTACCCTTGAATTATATGTTTCAACCTTCTTGTCGTTTGCCTCAATTCTTTTTTCACCCGTTTCGACCCGTTTGGTCAACTCCTCGAGCATTTTGATAATCCCGGAGTTGATTCCTGAACTGCTCTCATCCGGTTGCACTGTGATCCGCTTATTTTGTCGGGCTGCCCCTCGAGAAGAAATGGCTTCGGCCCCGCCCGGGTTCCAATCGCGATTTTGTAATTGGGCTATGGCCGCTTGCTGGGCTTGCAGCATATCAAATATTACTTTGAGGCTGATTTTCATTTTCTCCACTATGTTGAATCCCTGAGTGATTTTCCCCCCGAATGCTATTTGATGGGCTAGGGGTCTGATCTGCGTCGACTGCTATTTGGGAGTTGGCGTCGATCAGGACCTCGTGTCCGGGCATAACGTTATTTTTGCCTTGGTGGTTAAACTCGTTGTTGACGGGGAGTGAATGTGACGTGATTATGCTGTAATCTGAAAAACAGGAAATTCTGCAAAGAGCAAGTGTAAAATAGTGTGTAACAGATAATTGTATCAAAAAATTCGCTAATATCCTTAGCTAACTGTTTACCCTTAAATCCGAGTAACAATTGAATTTGTTCGTAGTGCTAAGGATGTACAAATTGATTTAATACAATGTAAGATATAATATAAAGCAATTGAATTTTAACAAGCAATAGAATGATCAAACCGCTGTATTTGAATGGATTACTGATAATGGAATGAAACACGACAAAGATTGATAGATATTGATAAATGACAGCTGAAATAGTTAGTATTTTTCTCGTAACTGTTCTGCCTTACAATGAAGGTAGATACCCTTCTTATAGGTAAAAGAAGACTCCTTAATATGGTAAAACCCTAATTACAAGATAAAATCCCTTCAATTACGGGGTGGAATCCCTAAAATAATGGTTTAACGTCTATGACGGTTGAGACCTTCACTCCCACCGAGATATTAGGAATCCACGAGATATCCGGTTGAAACTGATCTTTCGTTATCAGGTGTGCCTGCGCCGACTGATGCTGATTGCCCCATATCGGTTGGTCCAGTTTCGTACCTGCCTTGCTGACCCTGTATAGATATCCGGTCTTGCATTCTGCCCCGGCTCGATCCTCCTTATGCGGTCGATTACATCCGACCCAATACACATGTGATGCTTGATTTCTGCTTCTAGAATTCTTCTTCTAATGTTAAGTACTTGATCAGTTCAGCTTGCAACTGTTGTAGTCTTATTCTGTTTTAAGCAGTAGGATGGAGCTCAAATTGGGCTTCATGTACTTTGACAACTTCCTCTATACTTACTATCTTTTAGAAGATGTCTCCATATGTTGTTCTGCTTTATGTTGATAATGCTCTTTTCAATTTCTTCAGCTTGTGATTAAATAGTATGAAAGGATCCCCATTGAAGTCTGCTTTCGAATGCTCTCTTACCACTTCTTTGAAATTGTGGTGCTTTATCCAGATGTTTAGAAATCTGAAGGCTTTCTTTATAGGTGTAGCATTTGTGTTACATGTCAGTAACAGTGGGCAGTGGTCTGAACCTATTTTTGGCAAGTGAGTGACTTCCAGTTGTGGAAACCATTGTTGAAGTGCACAGTTGGCTAAACATCTGTCTAGCCTTTTGAAAATACAGTCTTCTTCTGCTCCCTCATTCCACCATGTGTATATGATTCCCTTAAAGCTTAGTTCAGAAAGGTTGCAAGCGTTGATGCAGTGTCTAAAGTCTTCAATCTCATTCAGTGTTACTGGTAGTCCTCCAAATTTCTCTTCCTCATCCCATATGACATTAAAGTCACCTCCTACAAGCCAAGGCAATGACATGTTTTTCGCAAGGTTGTCTAAGCTATCCCACAGTTCAATTCTTTCATTGGCATTACATTTTACATATACAAAGGTGACAAAGAATGATGTTTGTGAGTCCACCTCTGTTAGTTTCAAAGTTAACTGCTGCTCCATGTCACATATTATGTCTACTTCATGATCCTCATCCACAAATATCCATATCTTGTTTGATACATTGGCATAACATTTTGGCAGTCCAATCCTCTTTATGTATCTCTCCAATTTCGTGGTTTTTTGCTTAGGCTCCATGATTCCAATGGAGCCTATTCCAATCCATATCTGTGCATATTGATAAGCCTTTCAAAGGCTTTCATTGTATTGACTGGCCTTATATTCCAAATGATCACATTCATGATTATGATTGAGATTTGGATAAGATCCTTCTTATTTGGACTCTTGTCCCTACACTTTGAGCGTCTTTGCGCTGTTTTTCCTACCTTTTTAGCTGATTTCACTGCATCCAGCAATTTTGGTGAAAGATCTACTCGTCTTGCCATATTTATTAAGTTTTGAGTGGTGGATTCCTCATCAAGATCGCTCCCTATTTCAGCAATTTGCTCCTCCTTTTCAGTTGCACTTCTGAAACCTATCACTTGTAATTTGAGGCCTTCTTGATTCAGCTCTCTATTCATTGTGCTGCGGATCAGCTAGCCTTTGTTGGTGCTAACCTCATGTGAGCAGTCAGTTATTCCAATCTTTATATGTTGTTTAGATTTAGCAGTTGAGGTGTTCTGTATCTCAATGAGCTTTATGTTCTTAATCAATCAATCCGCTGATTGCTTGTTACCTTCAGACTCTCCAGCATTTTGGATATTAACTACCATAGGCTTAAGAGGTGTCAATGTGCTGGGCAGCATTACCCAAGGTTGTGATCTCCATGTTAGTTTTTACATCATTGTTGTGAGTGTCCTCCATTGTCTCCTGCTATTTTGTTTTATCATTTGCACTTAGTAGGTCATGATCCACTTCTTCATCTGTTGACTCCTCATCACTGCCTGTACCAGCTGGCACTTGCTCTTCCTCTGATCCTTTCTCTGCTTGTTCACTCCACAGCTTGTCTTAACTATGTTGAATTCTTTGAGCCTCATCCACATCTTTCTCTGCTATTATAAAGTTACATGATTGGGGAGGGATGTCCTGACATGATTGATTATTTGTGACATTGTTTCCAAAGGTTCTGGTAACCCAGTGGCCTGATGGTTCTTTGACTGCTGTAGCTGCTACTATACTTCTACTTCCATTCCCTTCCATCTGTTTCATTGTAGACTATGGAGGCTTGCTGCTACCTGGTGGTAAAGTTATCTTCGCTTCCATTTAGGCATGTGCACTCTTCTCTCCTTCTTCTTTTTCAATTGCAATCTTCTGTTTGTGCTCATTGGTTTTGCTTTGTTCTATTTCCAGAACAGCAAACTTGTTATTTGTCTGTAATTTTTGAGTATCTGAGTTAATTGGTATTGCCTCCTGTCTCCCTTTGGACTGATCTGCTACCTGTTTGTCTTTGCTCTATGCTTGATTGTAATCCAGTGTTGCCAACTACTTTACCACTTGATAGGATCATCAAAGGTGTCGCTTCCTTTCCTTTGTCTTTAGTTCTTGGTTTCTCAATAGCATTTGCCTTTATCATTTCTGGATGCAATTTCCAGCATTCTAACATGTCATGTCCCAGCATCTTACATTGTTTACAGTACTTAGGGATAAAATCATATTGGATTTTAATCCACTATGTTCTCACGGCACCAGTGGACTCATTTTCAATGTCCGTTCTAACTTTCTTTGGTAGCTCAGCCAGATGGTCAACCAACACTTTTACTCTAGCACAGCTAGGTCTTGTCTAGTTGCCATATCTAGGTGTAGAGGTTTTCCAACAGCATATGCAAGTGAAAATAAACATTCCTTCGCAAAGAAAGTTGGCAACAAGCTGGGAAATAAAATCCAAGCCATCGCTTTTGAGGTTTCTTCTCCTTCCTTGAACTTAGAATCATAAATTAGTGTTCTCATCTGGTATTCGTATCCATCTCTTACTTTCAAGTAATACACTGCCTTAGGAGTGAAATTGAGAAAATCTTGCCACAGTGTCAATCGAATTAGTACATGCCTATCTCTAACTAATCTAATATTACAGTCGCCCTTGATTCTGCACTGCGCAGGAATTAATCGACGAAGTTCTTGGATGTCAGGTCAACCATATGAAAACTTACCAATGACTGCATATTGAAGGCCTTCAATTAGATTCATTCGCTCAACCTGTGTTTTTGTAAATTTGACGAAAGGTTGTCCTTATAAGAATGTAGCTCTCTTGAACGGAATGGGTTCAATTGCCACTGACGACCTGGGGTTCACAGTCGAGTTCGAGTGCAGTGTCGATGGTTTGAGAAGTTGACTCTAGTCGAGGGGTTTTGGGTAGGTAGAAGTTGTAGCGGAAGGTTGGGTGGTGGAGGGGGGAGGGTCGCTAGCCGGCGTATTATCGGCCGGCGTCGCCATCGCAGCTCGTGAGAGCTTTCTCTCTCTAGAGTCTAAAACTATTGTAATCATATAGCTCTAGAGTCTTTGTTAATTTTAGTTAGAAATCATATAAATCTCAATTGTTGATCATCTTGAATAGCGATAAATCTAGAATCTCAATTGGTAAGAAGAACAGAATTTTTCGGTTGAAGAAGGGTTCGAGGAATTGGTGGAATGTTTTGGTGAAGGAGGCAATTATACGGTCAGATTCATGATCGCAGATCCATTATGCGGGCCGCATTACCCATCACAGAGTTGAGCAGAGAAATAGTTGAATTTTGTAATATTATTATGCGATCCACTATGCAATCGCATTTCTGTTTAGCGGTCTGCACTCCTATCGCAGAGTTAGCATGAATAATTTTGGAGGGTGATTCTGCAGTCCATTTTGCGGCCGCGTAACTACTATGCGAACTGCAAACTTGCCGCAGACTTGTCCAAGCCAGCCCTATTTTTGGGGTCATTTTTGTGGCACATTTTGCGGGCCGCATATATGTTATGCGGTCCACTCTGTGACCACATAGTTTAGTTTAGAGGGATCATTTTCTATTTTTATAAACCGACCCTATTTAGATTAAGAGCCTTTGGAGCTCATTTTGAAGGAAAAAATATGATGTTTTTAGAGAGAAGGGAGAGTATCTTAGAGAGAGAGAGAGGGATAAGAGCTGGCAATTCTACCCATCTATTCTTGCCCCACTTTCCAAGAATCAAGCAAGCCATTCACTAGACAATCATCTATCCGGGTAAGTGTTTCTCCTAAGCTTCCATGCAAGATGTTATGGGTTTAAGTATGTTGTGGGGTTGGAGTTAAGCCATGCATGTGCCAATAAGAGGTAGTATGTGGGGTTGTTGAACTATTTCGGGTAGTTTCTTGTTGAAACAGGTTGAGGGATGAAGGATTATCATTGTAGAGCTTTGTATTTGATGTTGCATAGTAGGTGTTTAACAAAATTCCCAAGGGACTTATGCCATGAGAATACTTCTAATTATTATACGATTTTCACTATCTTCCTATATATTGATATTGCTAGAAGTGTTGGGATGTTGTAGTAATCTAAGGAAAGCTCAAACAAGGTATGTTGGCTAAACTTTTCTCTTAGAATCGAATTTCGTGATGTTCCCGTAAGTTTCAAGTATGGTTGGCCCAGGTTCCTAATTCCCATGTTCCGAATTGTTCATAATAAATTCGAATATCCCGAGTAAGCGTTTTGTTGAAAGACGTATATACTCGAAACATTTTCCAATTTCTACTATCTTATCATGATCTCTTTCGAGAATGTTTTCAAGTATGGTTTACGTATTAAAATGTTATAACTTCAATCCATGTTTCCAATGAAAGTTCATTATGCTTAATATGGAAAGAAAACCAAATGTGATTAAGACTCATATAGCTCATATACAAATCAAATCTCTATTTACAAATGCCCTTATTGTTGATAAACTATGACGAATTTTAGAAGTGAAAGAACTAAGAGTGAGATTCAAAAATGTGGCCATGGTTGTTGTAACTATAGCGTATGATTTGAATTTGTGTTTCAATCGTAAATCACCACGATCTCCTTTTTAAGAGTTTCTAATCTGTTTTGAGTTCTTATTTACCATGAGTTGAAACTGTGCATTGCCCTTTTTATGTATTTCAAGAAGAAATGGTGTATTACTCGTTTATGATTTTTAACTAGTATTGCGATTGCAAGTCATTTTGCTCCATACTTTGGAAAGAAATCTATTGTGTTTAAAGCCTCCTTTACTAATGATTGGGATGAGATTGTTGATAGCCCTGGATTGGAAGTCGACCCATACGACATATGTGGGGAGGCGGCCTAGCCGATCAGGTGGAGATCGGACGCCATGTTGCGGGCATGGTGGTTCCTACTCTTGATAACACCTTTTTTTCGCATCACCATGTCAATCCACATTGTTCGTGGACAGACGACTCGCCGATCGAGTTTGTTATCGGACTCCACGCCTCGTGTATAGTGTTATGATCGGAGGCTAATGATCTCCCCGCCAAAAATAATAATATTTTCGTATCTTGAAAATTGTTATGTTTTAACTTGGCATGGTATCATTGACTGTTACTTGCTGCTTTCATGGTTTTTCCCTTCTAATAGTTGAATTTTATTTCAAAAGAGGGCATTTAGCTTAACATACTAGTACTATTCCATATGTAACGTCCCTTTTGTCGGGGCCATTGCATCTTCAATGGAAGCAGGTGGTTTATCAGCAGGCAGCTTTGATCCTCATTAGCAGTTACCCTCCACTCAGCTGGTTTTGGTGAGCCCTATTCTGTTCCGAGTCTTATGTCACTTGACGTTGTACATTTTGTTTTGGGGTATAGCCAGGGCCTCCTCATCGGCACTTCCCTACTAATCTTCTGTTGTATTTAGAGGCTCCGTAGACAAGTTGCGGATGGTGGTCTATGTTGGGTAATGAACTAGAAGTGTTGGTATTTGACAAACAAGTATTCCGGATAACTATGAACTTGTAATATTTTGGAAATTGTAAAATGAATCTTCTTTGAGTAATGGAAAAAGAATATGGAACTCATTACTCTTCTCACATCTAGTGCTTATTACTAATTCTTATATTGTTCATGGGTAAGGTTGGGTAGAAGGCATCAAGTAGGCTTGCTTAGGTATCTCGGTTGAGCATCGGCCGTGCTTTCCGAGGTCGGGGCATGGCAATAGGGGCCAGCCAATTGATTATAGCTTGAAGGCGGTGAAAATAGTGTAATACTGTATATGTATATATATATATATATATATATATATATATACACACACACACACACACACCCCTTGCTCTCTTGACTGGAAGAAGACAATACTTAACTAAGTATAAAATCCCGATAACGGAGAATGTGATAACTTATGAGACTAAGATAATGTACATAAATTCAAGAGTATGAACTTCTCTTTATGTCTCGTTATCAAACGATTAAGTAAAAGTCATGCCAAAACGAATGAAAGTTTTAGCCTTAACATACCTTAACCTCGCTATGTCCTTAATAGCTTCCAAGCAACTCTTCAAACAACTCAACTCAGTCTACCATAGCATAAGGAGGTTCAAAATCAGTGCTGAGTAAAGGCTAAGTCTGCAACTTAAGCTAGTAACCCGTTTATGTAAATTTGGTTAGCATCTCCCCTGTAATAGGGGCATCCTCAAATACCATATATGAACAACAACAACCAGAGCAATACAATAAGAACAACATCGACAATGTGGTAAAAAAATATTTCATTAACAGGTCATCAACATATCACGACGAGCGACAAGCTTTGATTGAATCCCTTTACCACTCTTCAACCCCAGTATCATTCATTCTTGAACTTAGTAATATATCCAATATAATAACCAATAACTTTTAAAGGATTTCCAACCTTGTACTCAATTTTAAAGTTACCCGAAATAGCTCAACACAAGATAATATCACTGTCGACTACTTCCAACTGCTTTATAGGCATATCCATTTCTAGTTACCAATTTCCTTAACAAGATTGACATGTAAACCAACATAATCATAATAACAATATCATAGCCAACTTAATTTCCATAATTTCCAGCCACTTGAAGTGCATATGACAAACTTTCAAATCAATCCATCAAGAACAACATCTCAAGCTAATCCAAGTATTATCTTGTAGTTTATCATCCTAAAAACTTAACCAACATACAAGAGAGCTTAAGCACAATTAGTAGGCTGTTATACTCATCCTAGACAGTAGCAACAACTTGAAATTTCTGCCAAACACAACCCGCAATTATCCTCAAAGGCAACACAACCTCAAAGACGTGTTGTTCTTCAATTAAACTAACTTTTGATGTTGAAATATGGTTTTAGGAGGAGCGTAGGGATGAGGTTGGGTCGAAATATGAGAAATAAAGGTCGTCCAAATTACTTAACTTCTAAACCTTCCAACTTTCTTGGTACTTGCAGTTCCTGATCTTGCATATTTGTAACCTCCAAGTTAACATGTTTAACTTACTTTATGTACTTTCAAATATGATCTCATTTTTGAACTTACATCAATTGACTTACGACGTACTCACGTGTATGAAAATATAGGGTGTAACATCATTCCCCCTTTTGAAACATCCGTCCTCCAATGTTGACTGATGCACTTATAATTCTCAATAGTGCCAAGAAAGAGAATTATACTTGTGGCCAATAGTGCCAATGAAATGAAAGAAGATGTGTGAAAATACTATGAAATAAACTGTAACTTATTTATATAATAAATGATATGGGAGTATCGGTAGCCACTACGGAAGGGTAGGTTCAAACTACCTATTCCTGAAACTACACGTGCCGGTGTAGGTGTGATTGAGGGGGAAATCCCCGTACTGATGTGTCGAGATTATTCCCCCTAAATGGGATGAGATGGTTGTATTGATATTATTTCCCCTTATTTGAGATGACATAGTTGCTAGCCTTGGATTGGATGTCGATTCACACGTCACATGTGGGAAGATGACCCAGATGATCAGGTCGAGATCGAACGCCATGCCGCACACGTGAAGGTGTTGTTGTGTGATGTCTTGGGGTGAGACGGCTTATTTGGGGCTGAGATCGGACGTCATGCTAAAATCATGGTGGTGTTGTGATTGGATGACAATGGGTGAGGTGGCTTAGCCGATCGGGCTGTGATCGGACTCCATGCTGAAAACACGGTGGTATATCGGTGCTAAAGATCTCCCAACCTAAAATATTGGAATTTACTTGAAATTTATATTTCTCCTTATTCGATGCTTTAATATGGTTTGAGGCTTTCATTGATTCTATGTTGTTCCGCCTTGTATAGTTACTCAATTCATTAAGAGGGTGTTTAGTCTTACATAATAGTACTATTTCACATGTACTAACGTCCCGTTTTCCAGGGGCGCTGCATATTTAATGGATACAAGTGGTTCCACAGCAAGCGGCATCGATCAGTCATAGTGGTACACCCTTTCTCCTCAGCTAACTTTCTGAGCCTCACTTCATTTCGAGGTCTTGTATTTTTTGTGATCAATGTATAGTGTTTTGAGGTATTGCCAGATCCTTATTGCTGGCACCATCATGTTACTATTTTATGTCCATTAGAGGATCTATAGACATTGCGTGGGTCCTGTTGTGGTTGTGGGAAAGTCAAACTAAAGATGGTGTACTTGTATCATAAGTTTCCACTTATAAACTACGAATGAGAAATGCAATATTTTGGGAAATTCTCGAATGATGTACTAATGGTAATGCATTTTGTATTTTTCATGTAATCTTCTCATTGTCTAATTAATGGAATAAATCCTCACTTTGTTCATGGGTACGGTCGGGTAGGAAGCATCTAGAAGGCTTTCTTGACTGGAGTGTCTTAGTTGAGCGCTGGTCGCACTCCCCGAGGTTGGGGCGTGACAAGCTTAGTATCAGAGCTTAATGTTTTAAAGTGTCCTGTGACGTCTCAGAGCCGTGTCTAGTAGAGTCCTTCTTATCGGTGTGTTATCGACCACATCAATAATTAGGAGGCTACTTGGGCATTTAGAAATGTCACCTTTCTTTGATGATCTAGATCATGCGATAGAGCTAATTGTATGAATATTCCTCCTTTAACTCGTGCATTGTTCTAATTTTTAGTATATGCGCCTAGGAAGAAATCAAGAACTAGCCAAGGAGCCCATGCCACACCAGGCGTGGCAGTTTATCCAATACCTGATGATGCGTGTGAGCACCCGAGGGGTGAGTCTAATCCCCCAACTACTACTTCCACTCAAACTACACCAGTTCCTACACCTACTAAGGGTGCAACAATTTCTCCAATTGATATCCCAGCCCAACCTCCAGCCTCAATCATTGGGTCCTAGTGTTTCCGATGGGGACCTTAGGGGAGCCGTTCAGATGTTGGCTCAGATAGTGGCTTACCAGACCAAAAGATCGAATGTTGCACTTACTTCTTCCAGCCAGCAAGGGGATTCTGCTAGTTCCAGGGTGAACATGTTTCTTCAGGTGGATCCTCCAGTGTTCACGGGTACCATTCCCAATGAGGACCCCCAGGACTTCATTAATGAGATGCACAAGACTCTCCGAGTTATACGTGCTACGGAGACGTAGGCAGTGGAGTTGGCGTCCTACCACCTGAAAGAGGTGGCATATTCTTGGTTTGAGTTGTGGGAGAAGTCCCGTGAGGAGGGGAGCCCTCCGGCAAGGTGGAGTGAGTTTGCCGACACCTTCATTGATCATTTTTTGTCTTTCGATACTATGGTCACCCATGCCGCTGAGTTTAAGAGCCTCAGGTAGGGTAGTATGAGTGTGTGGGAGTACCATATGAGATTTGCGTGCCCGTCCAAGTAAGTTATTTACATGTTGCCCACTATGGAGGCTAGAGCGCACCGGTTTGTGTAGGGCCTCAGCCCCTTAGTTATTAATGAGGTTGCTGCAGCTGCCTTGAATTATGACATGAACAATGGGAAGTTGGTGGCATTTGTTCAATCCATAGAGACCCGTAAGTTGAAAATAGAATGGAGCGAGAGGGTAGCAATAAGGCCCGGTCCGCTGGCAACCTTGGTGGTACTTTCAGTGTCGTTAGTGGTGGTAGGTCAGCATTTAGGGGAGGGTCATCAGGGCCATTGCAGTCCTCTGCTCAGTCTTTGGTCAGAGCATCGCCATCAGGGCCCAGTCAGCAGTAGTGGAGGCGTTTCAGGCCATGTCAGGGCAACAAGGGATCCTACCAACAGGGTCGGCCTGGTGGGACATTCCAGCAACGGAGGCCCCCATGCCCTAGGTTTGGGATGATGCACATTGGGTTTGGTACATGGACCTGCTCATATGCTACGAGTTTGGTATGAGGGGTCATATTCAGAGGGATTACCGTTCGTCCCGCTAGAGTTTTGATAGGGGAACGACACAGTCGGCCAATTCTGCAACTACTTTATCCACAACACCTCCTCCAGCTCGAGGCGCTCTAGCACCCGTACGGCGTGGTGCAGCTAGGGGTGGTGTACAGAGTTCAGGAGGACCCAGCCGTTGCTATGCTATGAGAGGTCGCGACAGTTCAGAGGCTTCTCATGTTGTTTTCACGGGTATATTGACTGTCCAATCTCATGATGTATATGCTCTTATAGATCCTGGTTCCAATTTGTCCTATGTCACTCCTTATGATGATTTGGAATTTGGGATAGAACCATAACAGCTTCATGAGTTGTTTGCAGTATCTATTCTGCTTGGTAAATCTTTTGTGGCCGCATGGGTTTATAGGGGTTGTGTTGTCACGGTGCAACAGGGGACCCCATCAGTAGGGCCGGCCTGGAGGGAGATTCCAGCAGCAGCGGAGTCCCCCATGCGAGGATGGACTTTGAGGTCTCCTTCATGGACCTACTTATATGCTACGGATGCGGTGTGAGGGGTCACATTAAGAGGGATTGCCACTCGTCCAGCAGGATAATGGGCAGAGGTACGGCGCAGCCAGCTAGCTCTGGAGCTACTACATCCACAGCACCTCCTCTAGCTCAAGGCACCCCAGCACCCACAAGATGTGGTGTAGCTAGGGGTGGTGCATCCAGTTCGGGAGGACCCAACAGATTTTATGCTATGCGGAGGCGTCGAGATTCACAGGCTTCTCCAGATGTTGTCACATGTATATCGACTGTCCAATCACATGATGTATATATGCTCTTATTGATCCTGGTTCCACTTGGTCATATGTCACTCCTTATGTTGCTATGGAATTTGGGGTAGAATCGGAACAACTTCATGAGTCGTTCTTTGTATCTACTCCGGTTTGTGAGTCTATTGTGGCCGTGAGGGTTTATAGAGATAGTGTTGTCACGGTGTATGGTCGGGACACCGTGGACGATCTCATTGAATTGAGGATGGATGATTTTTATATAATAATGGGGATGGAATGGCTTTATTCATGTTTTCCCAAGCTTGATTGCCGAACCAGAACCGTTAGTTTGAATTTCCAAATGAGCCAGTTATTGAGTGGAAGGGGGATGACGTAATGCAGAAGCATAGGTTTATTTCTTACCTTAGAAGATGATCAACAAGGGATGTCTTTACCATTTGGTTCAAGTTACGAAAACCGATGCTTAGGCACCCATGCTCGAGTCTATACCTGTTGTGAATGAATTTCTGGAGGTCTTTCCTAACGAGCTCCATGGGATCCCACCAGCCAGGGAGATTGATTTTGGATTGATATGATGCCAAGCACGCAGCCTATATATATTCCACCCTACAGAATGGCTTCGACAGAATTGAAGGAATTAAAGGAGCAATTGAAGGAGTAGTTAGATAAGGGTTTTATTCGGCCAAGTGTGTCGCCTTGGGGCACACGGATTCTCTTTGTATGAAAGAAAGATGCATCACTGAGAATGTGTATTGACTATCGGTAGCTCAACAAGGTCACGATCAAGAATACGTATCAACTACCAAGGATAGATGACTTGTTCGATCAATTGCAGGGTGCTAACTATTTCTCCGTGATTGACGTAATATCAAGATATCACCAATTGAAGATCAGGGAGCAGGATATTCTAAAAACGACATTTAGGACCCAGTATGGGCACTTTTGGTTTCTGGTGATGTCTTTTGGGCAAATAAATGCCCCGACAACTTTCATGGATCCTATGAATCGAGTCTTCAAGCCTTTTCTCGACTCCTTTGTGATAGAATTCATTGACGATATTCTTGTATATTCACGAAGTCAAGAGGACCACGCCAATCATCTCAGGGCAGTTCTGCAGACTCTGCATCATCACAGGTTGTATGCAAAGTGTTCGAAGTGTGAATTTTTGCTTGAATCTATCACATTCTTGGGTCATGCCGTCTCCGGTGAAGGAATTAAGGTTTATACTCAAAAGATTGCCACTATGAAGAATTGGCCTAGGCCTACAACTCCAAAAAAGATTCGCAGTTTATTGGGCTTAGCTGGGTATTGCAGGAAATTTGTGGAGGGGTTCTCTACTTTCGCCTCTCCATTGACTAAATTAACGCAGAAGGTGGTTAAATTCTAGTGGTTGGACGATTTTCAAAAGAGCTTCCAAGAGTTGAAGACAAGATTGACTACGGCCCAGGTGTTGACCTTATCGGAGGGTACGGATGGATTTGTGGTATATTGGATGCTTCAAGAATCAGACTTGGGTATGTATTGATGCAAAATGGCAAGGTGATCGCATATGGTTCTAGGAAACTCAAGAATCATGAGAAGAACTGTCCAACACCTGACTTAGAACTTGCGTCGATGGCCTTTGCATTAAAGATTTGGCGTCATTATTTTTATGGGATCCATGTGGATACATTCACGGAACATAAGAGCCTTCAATATATTTTCAAACAGAAGGAATTTAATTTGAGGAAGAGAAGACGGCTTGAATTACTCAAGGACTACAACATCGATATTCTATATCATCCTGGGAAGGCTAATGTTGTGGCAGATGCTCTTAGCCGAATATCTATGGGTAGTTTGGCTCACTTAGAGGCATATTAAAGACCGTTGGCCAAGGAAGTTCATCGGTTGGCTAGTTTGGTAGTTCGTCTTGTGGACTCTATTGAAGGAGGGGTTGTTCTGCAAAATAGGGCTAAATCGTCGCTTGTTGTGGAAGTCAAGGAGAAGCAGTACGACGATCCATTGTTGGTACAAACGAAGGAGGGGATTTATAAACATAAGACCATGGCTTTTCCTCTTGGCATGGATGATGGTACAATAAGGTACCAGGGGCGATTATGTGTTGCAAATGTAGATGGTCTCCGGGAAAGTATCATAACTGATCACACTTCCAAGTATTCCGTGCACCCAGGCTCTACAAAGATGTGCCATGAACTTAGGGAAGTCTACTGGTAGAATGATATGAAGAGGAATGTAGCGGACTTCGTGGCAAGATGTCCAAATTGTCTACAGGTAAATGTTGAACATTAAAGGCCCTGTGGGTTAGCACAGAACACAGAAATTCCAACGTAGAAGTGGGAGATGATCAAAATGGACTTTATGTCTATAGGTAAATGCCAAACATCAAAGGCCCTAGATGGGATGTTCATTTCCAGGTAAATGTTGATTTCACATTTTGTTGCATTGTGGTTATGTTGTTGGGACTGGTTTCTAAACATCAAAGGCGCTAGCTAAGGAAAGGTGGATAGGCCTAGTTAGAGGGGAAAATCTGCTGAAATTTTTTGAGATTTGGGGAGTAAGTCAAATTTTGAACTACTAGTGTGCGAACAAATACTTGAGTCACATTGGATGCTAATAGCACATTTTGACCCTCATTCGAGACGAATCATCCTAAGTGAGGGAGGAATTAAGGCCCCGTAAAATGTTACCTAGAACCCAGCATTTTGTGGTGCCGAGGTAGGCTAATGTGTTAAGGATTGTAAAACTGTACGAACTTTTTGGGTTGTACAGTATGTCCGGGAGTTGAAATAAAAATTTGCAGAATGTGGCACTTCTGCGGACAACTATACAACTGCAGAACCTCTTATCAGACCGCATACCAACTGTAGAATGCATCAAAACCTAAGCAAAATTTTAAGGACATTTTTCGGTCAACTATGCGACCGCATAATCATTTCGCGGGCCCCACAATTCGTCGCTGATTGAGCATGAAGAATTCCAGAGGGGACTTTTGCGTTGCGTTATGCGACCGCAAAACTGGTCTACGGACTACAGACCTACCGCAGACCTGACCCGAGCAGCCCAGTATTGGAGGGTGATTTCGCGGTCCCCTATGCGGACCGCATACCTGTTATGCGGTCCCATCTACGACCGTAGAGTTAAATTCGGAGGGTCTATTTTTTTATTTATTTAACCCAACACTGTTTTAATAAATGGACTTAGGGACTGTTTGAAGGGTAGATCTGACATTATAAGGGAGAGGAGATGAATTAGAGCAATAAAGAGGAGCTCCAACACCTTCCATTTCAATTCCTTGCTCAAGCCTTGGGGATTCACAAGGAAATATTGTCTACTAAAGAGGTAACATTCCAGCCCCAGCTTCCAATTTCTTGTTTGGGCAGAAGTTGGGTAATGGGGAGTGTGATTCTTGGGTATGAGAGTTGTTATTTATGCATGCATGTGGCAATGAGGTGGTGGGTAGGTCATTGAGCTAATATAGGTAAACTCTTGGTATTGAATTGGTTGTGCGGTGAAGAAAATCTTGTAGAAGAACCTTGTAGTCAAATTTGCACACATATTGTTTGATGAAATGCTCAACTGAGCTGAACCCATGAACTTCTTCAAAATTATGGTTCAATTTTGCTATACATCTAAATTGATTGAAGTTGCTAGGATTTCAAGAACATATTAGTAATTTAAAGAAAACTCAAAGTAAGGTATGTTGGCTAAACATCTCTTGTAGAATCAAATTCCATGATGTACTCGTAAGTCTCAAGTGTGATTGCCCATGATCTTATTCCTCACGTTTTGAGTTAGTCCTAATATATCTAATTATTCAAAATAAGCATTGTGTTGGAAATTATATGCTCAAAGTGTGTTTCAATTGCTTCTATCACATTATGCTCTCCTTCGGGAATGTGTTGAAGTATGAGTTGTGTGTCAAAATGCTATAACTTCAAATCATGTTTCAAATAAAGGTTATTGTGCCGAATTGTGAAAGAAAATTAAAAGTTCTTAAGACTCATATTGCTCATATACATGTTCAAAGTCTTGGTTCCATATTCTCTTGTTGTTGATAATCAATGATTAAGCTAGAAAGTGAAAGAAATGAATATGAGATATAGAATGCGGCCAACGTGCCAAGAAAGAGAATTATACTTTTGGCAATTATTGCTAATGAAATGAAAGAGGATGTGTGAAAATACTATGAAATAAACTACAACTTATTTATATAATATATGATATAGGAGTATCGTTAGCCACTGAAGAAGGGTAGGTTCAAACTACCTATCCCCGAAACAATACGTACCGGTATAGGTGTGATCGAGAGGTAAATCCCTGTACTGATTGTAGAGATTGTTCACCCTAGATAGGATGAGAGGGTTGTATTGATATTATTTCCCCGTGTTTGGGATAAGATTGTTGATAACCTTGGATCGAATGTCGACTCACACGACACATGTGGGAAGATGACCAAGCCGATCGGGTCGAGATCGGACACCGTGCTGTGCACTTGGTGCTGTTGTAGTGGGACGTATTGGGGTGAGACAGCTTAGTCGATCAGTCTTGGATCGAACTCCGTGCTAAAAGCACGATGGTTTTGTGATTGGATGTCTTTGGATGAGATGGCTTAGCCGATAGGGCCGCGATCGGACTCTGTGCTAAAAACACGGTGGTATATCGGTGCTAAAGATATCCCAACCTAAAATATTGGAATTTACTTGAAACTTATCTTACTCGTAATCTGATGCTTTTATATTGTTTGAGGATTTCATTGATTCTATGTTGTTCCTCCTTGTATTGTTACTCGATACATCGAGAGGGTGTTTAGTCTTACATACTAGTACTATTCCATATGTACTAACGTCTCTTTTGCTGAGGGACCTACATCGTTAATTGATGCAGGTGGTTCCACAGTAGGCGGCATCGACCAGTAATAGCGGTGCACCCTTTCTCCTAAGCTGACTTGGGGAGCCCCACTTCATTTCGGGGTCTTGATCGTTTGTTATTTATGTATAATATTTTGAGGTATAGCCAGAGCCTTGTTGCCGACACCATGATGTTACTCTTTTATGTCCATTAGAGGCTTTGTAGACAGTGTGGGTTGTGGTGTGGTTTTGGGAAAGTCAAAGTAAAAATGGTGTATTTGAATGATATTTTCCACTTTCCACTTATCAACTACGAATGTGAAATGTAATATTTGGGAAATTCTCGGCTGATGTAGTAATGGTAATGAATTATATATTTCTCATTTAATCTTCTCATTGTCTAATTAATGGAATACACCCTCACTTTGTTCATAGGTAAGGTTGGCTAGGAAGCATCTAGAAGGCTTGCTTGACCGGGGTATTTTGGTTAAGCGTCGGTTGCGTTCCCCGAGGTTGGGGCGTGACTATCTGGACCTTAAAACTCTACTATAATACTTGCACCTCTGATGCACAATCCTGCGGGTGTTTCACACTGACTTCTTATGAGGCAAGTACTCTTCTAACTGTCTTTATTGTAGAGCCGTTATAGAATATTGCCGTTGTACTATCTCTCTTGTACCTCTAATATTAAGATTGATTATGCAATGTTCTGTATCACGATTTCTATAATTATTTGAGTCTAATAATCAGACTCCTGATTCACTTGGCTGATGTAACTCTTTAGTTTCCTCTTCTCTCTCAGCTTTTAAGTCGGCTTAAGCTATCTCTTGATTTGTAGCTAAGGATATTAGTTATTACATTAGCCTTTCATGGACGCTATGGAAAATTCCTAATATAACCTTCTAACAATTCAAGCATTAGTCCATGACGTGGACTCAATTCTTTCCTTTAACATATACCGGAGTCTCTTCTAACTGTATAATGTCAACATATATGCTTCATGGATAACACTCTGAAATCTTAAGTGCGTTTGTAACATAACTAACTCTAGGTCATTTATCGAATAATTCCTTTTGCGCCTTCTCAGTTCTCTTTAAAAGCAACCAATTACCTTTCCTAGTTGTTCTGCCACTTGTTGCATGAATACTTGGCTTACCTTACTACAAACATATATTTGAATTTCGTGCAACTCATATGATGTCGAATGTTACTTTTGATTTTTACTTCGCATTCATTGTCATGATAGTTGCCACTTTATTATGGAGTGCATTCAATGTTATAGTGGGACTGTTGTTCCAAGATCATTTCTGGTTCAGGTCACTATGCTTAGGTTGGAGCTTTCTTACTTATTTCCTTAGCTAGTCTTTCATTGTAGTACTTAGGGGAGACCCTCTGACTCTTGTAATGATGTGAGCTTATTACCTCGTATAACCCACGAAATTTTTGATGTTCTTACTCGCCTATGATTATCCTTAGTTATTTATCTCTATGCCCTTGTGCTCGTAGGGTTGGTTCGGAACTTAAATTTTGATTGTCTCCCCAGTGGCACTCTCTTTTATTTCTGTAGCACTTATACGGTACCATTAACTATCCCAACTCCTATGTGAATATTTCTCAACGATTACGATGTTCTATATGTGAGACTGAATTCCCTATGTTGGGGTTCACTATATTTACGTTGCACGACCTGCTGATTTGTCTATATCCTTTTGACTAGCCATAACTAGGCTCTTCACTAATCAACTACTAACTATTCGTCGGTCCATTCTCATGTCTATATTATGTGTAATCTCTCTTGGGTTAGGTCCTTCATATTAACTTACCCCTCGCACTGGCTCTTTATGTATAAGGCGTCCATTTACACTTATTTATCAATAACATCCTGCCCAGGAACCCTCACTGCCTCTCCCCGGCATCGTGCTTGCATAATGTTCTGGAATCGTAACATATATGTAAGATCTGAATAAATGCAATCACATTCCTTTAGCCTTTTTATAGTTTTCATCCTTTACTATTCCATAGTTACCAGAACCACTTAACTCTAACTTAATATAATATCACGCCATCTTCCCCCTTTAGGGGAGTACTAACACTTAATGCTATAAAGATTTACCTATAAATACCTCATTATCTTTGGCATCTTTTCACATCTTCACTGACTCTTACTCGCCTAGTAATAACCCTTCTATTCCTGGAATAACTGAATTTCTTACGCGCGAGGGTGACATCTAGTGTAACTGGCGCACTTAGTCCCTTAAGCATAACTCTGCTCACAGTGCTTGCTCTAGGGAATCAACTTCTTGAATGACCTTTAAAGGTTATTCTTCAGTTGTCCATTCTATCATTGCCGAAATGCGAACTCTGAAATTCACACGATGCCGACCATTATAAAATCCTTCGGTCCCTAAATCATGTTCTATTTTTTTCCATATTGTTTTCTTGTTTACTAGCCTATACTAATTTCTATTACTCCGGGTGTTTAAATTAGCCTTCTAGTAATTATGTTAAATCACCAACTCATCTCCCAAAATAAGGATATGACCTTATGGCATATGCTCCTTTATAGTCTCAAAGCATGTCTCCTCTTGTCTTTTCCTTCTCTTGACTGTAGACTCTTTCATCATGTTATATTTTGATTTACTGGTATCACCCATTTATCAGATCATACTCATAATGCTTCATTACTCTCTTCTTATTCGCCTGCTAATATTTTGGTCCATTACCTTATTCTGAAAACTTCAACAAAATATTCTTTCGCTTTTAGCTCCCCTTGCCCCATCTTACTAGCTCTTCGGGTCGCCTAACATTCTCTTTTTACCAAGGGCAGAAGTCATACTAAGGTAAATTTTTCCATTCTAGGATTCTGGTGCTTATTTTCTGAAGTTTCTGAATATTCTAGTATTCATATCCGATTGTACTATTCTAGTTTCCACCATTTGGCTTTCTCACAATGAGAAATATAACCACATTTGCAATAATATCCTTCGAAATGTCATGTAATGCTTATAATCCATCCACCATTTTTGTTTACTCTAACCCTAGCTGGATCCTGATATCCCATCCTTCTCGTAAACTATACATGTTAGTTCCTATAGGGCATGACTGAGATGGGTGTGGCCAATTGTAAATACCTCTGTTACTGTTGAAGGTAACTCAGAATGCTAATAGTTCTCTGCCTGAATTTTAAATACTGATAATCTTCACTAATTTGTACTTGTACCCTCTTTCACCTTGCTTTCGCTACCTATTTGAACTTATTCTCATACCTTCTGATACTCCCATGGCCTGCTATTCACGAGATGTGTTTGTTATTCCCATCCTAGGGTCTTAAGCTGGATATTTTCACATCTGGTATGCACGATCTGATAGGGCCTAAAACAGGGCCACGTCGTCAAGAACTCTCTCTCTATTACTGCCCTTAAATGTTGTTGTATTAGCCCTCTGGCTAGCTATAATCTTCATAATTGCAAACATCTCTGCATCGTTAGCAAACAAAAGTCCTGACTCAAACTCTTATGACTCGGCTCTATTGCACGATTTGGATTTGAAAGAAGGGTACCAGACTCCTAAATACCTTGTAGCTTCCCATATATATAATGTGATGCACAACACATCTATAAACAAGGCTCTACTAGACATGGCTTGTAGACTCCCTAGTATAGACCTGCTCTAATACAATGTTTGTCACAACCCAAAGCTGGGGAGGTGAGACCGGCACCCGGTGCCTTACTTAACCGAGCATATCAACCTGAGACTGAGGGACTTTCAACATACAATATGATAGTTTTGCCATAGGGCCACATTGCAGGACAATTTGTGAAAGAGAATATAAAATCTAGTAGAGACTAGCTCCAATTGAACATGTACACAGGGCTGGAATGGCCACAATATAGATATACAAAATACACAAGACTCGTCTACAAACCTCTAGATATAACTGAACTGTATCATGGTCGGGACAGGGCCTCGACCTACCCATCAAACCTGTATATATAAAATGGACACCAAGGTCTTGACTTGGTAACTCCGAGGAAGTGGAGCTTACCAACTAAGTTGTGCTTGACCCTATCCATTGGGAAGGTCTGTCTAGCTTTCTATCAGGACCCCAGACATGACATGTAGCATCCCCGTCAAAAGGAACGTCAGTACGATATAATGTACCGAGTATGTAAGGCAACAAAATAACTGAAAGCTGAAACTGAACTAATAATATAATAACTGAAAGTAACTGGGTGTCAAGTATAATCTAATGATATGCTTACCTGCTGATATTAACTCAACTTTCTCGATATAGTAAAAAAAATAATAGTCCAGCCCTATAAGGCTTGGTATGTGTAACTACTCTGCCGTAGTAGGCTCGCTCCTATGCGCTCGGCCATACTAGGTGTTGTATCTCGGCCATTCTAGGCTCTCTCATAGGCCCTCAGCCACTCTAGGATCGGAATATAACTTACCATCTGATTAGAGGTTACCCAATAGGGGCCGGCCCACCGATTATAGCTCGATGGTGGTGAAAATATTGTAGCTCTGCCCAATAGGGGCTTGCTCGCCGATTATAGCTCGATGGCAGTGAAAATATTCTAATACTATATAGGAATATATAGACCCTCTGCTCTCTTGACTGTAGGAAGACAATACTTAAATCAGTATAAAATCTCAACAAGGGAGAATGTAATAACTTATAAGACTAGGATTATGTATATAAATTCAGGAGTACGAGCTCCTCTTTATGTCTCGTTATCAAACGCATGTAGTTACACGATCATGCCAAAATGAAGTAAATTTTTAGCGTTAACATACCTTAACCTCATTGAGTCCTCAATAGCTTCCAAGAAAATCTTCAAATAACTCAACTCAGTCTACCATAGCATAAGGAGGTTCAAAATAAGTGTTGAGTAAAGGCTAAGTCCGCAACTTGAGCTAGTAGTTCATTTATGTAAATTTGGTTAGCATCTCCCCTGTAATAGGGGCATCCTCCAATACCATATACGAACAAAAACAACCAGAGCAATACAATAAGAACAACATCGACAATGGGGTCAAAATATATTTCATTAACAAGTCATCGACATATCACGACGAGCGGCAAGCTCGGATTGAATACTTTTACAACCCTTCAACCCCATTATCATACATTCATGAACTTATTAATATATTTAGTATAATAACAAATACCTTTCAAAGGACTTCAAACCTTGTACTCAATTTTAAAGTTACCCGAAATAGCCCAACACAAGATAATATCATTGTCGACAATTTCCGAGTGCTTTAAAGCCATTTTAATCTCTAGTTACCGATTTCCTCAACAAGATTGACATGTAAACCAACATAATCATACTAACAATATCATAGACAACTTATTTTCTATAATTTCCAGCCACTTAAAGTTCATAAGAGCAACTTTCAAATCAATCCATCAAGAACAACAACATCTCAAGCTAATCCAAGTATTATCTTGTAGTTTATCATCCAAACAACTTAACTAGCATACAAGCAAGCTTAAGCACAGTTAGTAGGTTGTTATACTCACCTTAGAAAGTTGAAACAATTTCAAATTTCAGTCAAAAACAACCTACAATAATCCTCAAGGACAACACAACCTCAAAGAGGCGTTGTTCTTCACTAGAACAAACTTTTGATCTTGAAATATGGTGTAATCACTTTGGAATCACTTCAAACCCTTATGGTATTTGTTTAGGTGGGTTAGGAGGAGTGTAGGGACGAGATTGGATTAAAAAAATGAGAACTAAAGGTCGTCCAAATTGTTTAGCTTCTAAGCCTTCCAACCCTCTTGGTACTTGCAGTTCATGATCTTACATACTTGTAACCTCCAAGTTAATACGATTAACTTACTTTATGTACTTACAAAGATGATCTCATTTCTGAACATACATCAATTGACTTACGACGTACTCTCACGTACGATAATATGGGGTGTAACACAAAGATTGAGATATGATATGCAAATGAAGAACCATCACTGAGTGTATAACCAATAGTTAAATCAGATAACTCAAAACACTAGAAATAGCCTTATTAAGTGTCAATCAAATAACCACATAGCCTAAATATCATTTCTAACATGAATCATCGCTCGGTTAATCAAACAAGTAGGAAAAACACGAATAAAACAAGACATGATAGCAACATAGTCCAAAAATCAACTCTGATCTTGATAACACCGGTACATGCCTAGCAACTAGCATGTGCGTAACCCCAACACATCACAAATAACATGGTACCTAGGGATTATTACCCTCAATTCCATGTTTAGAGATATTACTCACCTCGAAAAAAGCCAAATCAATACCTAGCTAGTCAACCAATACTCTAGAAATGCCATCCCGCGAACCAACCTTTAAATAGCTCGAAACTAGCCAAAAGCAACTCAAAAACATCAAATAATGCGAAAGGAAACCAACCCAAATGATAAAGGTTGAATCTTTAATCAAAAATCAAGGTCAACCAAAAAAGTCAACCCCGGCCCGCACCTCGAAACCCGACAAAATGCACAAATTCTGACAACCCATTCAATTACGAATCCAGCCATACTAATTTCACTCAAATCCGACTATGTATCGATATTCAAAACTCAATAATCACTTAAGGAATGTTTAAACCAAAACCTCCAATTTATTCTCCTCAATTCCTTAATTTAGCTGTAATAATCCATGGAAAAAATATATATATATATATAATCAAAACAAAGCTAAAATTATTTATTCTCGGGATTTGTGTGTTTGTATCCTCCAAAATCGCCTGACTCGTGCTCCAAGAACTCAAAAAGTGAAGAAAATGAACTCAAAATCCCGAAATGTGATGTTTTAATGCACTGCCAGCGGTCCTCATTCGCGACCGCGGTCACCAACCCTGCTATCGCGATTCCAAAAATTTGTAGCACAATTTTTACCCTTCGCAGTTGGCCTTTTCCCCGCGATCGCAATGAACAAACGCCTACAACTCTCGATTTTTTATCACCCCCAAAATCTTTGTAAATTGCAAGATATAAGCTCTCAAAGTCAGCCTTGTTATAGCATAAATTCTTCTATGTGATCGCCAGAATGTTTTCTACGATTGCGATTTACAAGGCCCAAACAAGAATTTGCTCTTTGCAAATGCGACCACAAGGTCTGCGATCGCGATTCACACCCGTATAGCCAATAACCAGTATCTAAAAAGGCCAAGAAATGGTAAGAAATCACCCCGAAACACACCCAAGCCCCTGGGGACCCCGTCCCAACATACCAACAAGGCCTAAAACATAATACAAACGTACTCGAGGACTCAAATCACACATAATAACATCAAAACCACAAATCGTCGATCAAGATCAATCTCTTAAGTTCATAAACTTCAAACTTCGAACCAAGCATTCAATTCAAACCTAACCAAGGAATCCAACCAAACTTTGCACACGAGTCCCAAATGACAAAAGGAACATATTCCAACTTTTGAAACAACAATCCAAACTCGATAACATCAAAGTCATCTCCTAGTCAAACCTATGAACTATCCAAACCTTCAAATTGCCAACTGCACCAAATACTGTCAAAACCATCTAGAAATATCCAACTACAAATCGGGGCATGCGCCCAAGTCAAAAATAACCATCCGGACATAATGGAACCATCAAAACTCTGATCCGAGGTCGAATACACAAAAGTCAAACTTAGTCAACTCTTCCAAATTAAAGCTTCCTGGTTAAGAATCATTCTTCCAAATCAATCTGGAATCACTCAAAAACCAAAACTGATGATACACACAAGTCATAATACACCATATGAAGCTACTCAATACCTCAAACCACTGAACGGGATGCAAATGCTCAAAATGACTAGCGGGGTTGTTACATTCTCCCCAATATAAACTTACGTTCGTCCTGAACACGCCAAGTCATTCCAAAGGCATCAAATCACTATATAAACTCACCATGCACATACTCGTGGGTGATCCCATGTTACCCTAATCCATATAAGCCTGACAACACAACCTACTGAAGATCCTTACTTCAACTTTAGCCTATAAACCTTAGAATCAAATCTCGAATATCCGGAATCCTTTACAAGACCTGACTCTCACATGTATACACTGTATAAGTCCAAAGAAGCAAAATCAAGCCATAACCATAATACAAGATATAATCACATGGTATGCCACATAACTGAGATACTTATAACATTAGCTTCCGACCACAATAGCTGCTCAATAACAAATCCAGTACCGGTAAGAAACCGCATGTCAAGTAAAACCATGTTCTAAGCCTTCATCCACTGCCGATGATGCAAGAAACACGCATAAACTCATAACCACCCATCAGTTCAACAAGCCGTGGAGCTCTCTCACCCGCCAAGAACCATAGTCAAATTCTAAGTTGACTTATGACGTTACTCTTCTAATATACCTTAATAAAGTCTGATGGCAATCATTCCACGTCCAATAATCTCATCTCATCCAGTTCAATCAGCTCGACCAACATGTTTCACCAGCACCACCTCGAGCCATATGCCATGCGAGTCGTGCATCAAACAAACACAACTCGAATGCAACCAAGGATGGAAGAAGAACCAAACGAGAGAACCATCTCGCAAGCTCGACAGATATCACCACAAAGCACAATGCCATGAACCCATCTCATAGAGAAGAAACAAACACACGAATTAAACACAAGGATCATGTTCCAACACAAATCCACTGCGAAGCATAACCAAATCCGAACACCGGCCCACATAGAATACTTGGATCCATGATGCTCAAAATCAATAACCATATGCATATGGACAACAAACTCTTGCATTGCCTGACCATAAACATGGAGAAACGAATAGTACAATCTACCACTGACAGAAAGACCATAACCAAGGCGCAATCCATCATTCAACAACCTAAGAACCATCCCGCTCTAATTTCACCAAAAGGTCCAATAGAACCACGTCAAGTGTGTAAATAGGCAGCAGTCTCAAAAACCCATTACAACATAGAAGAGTTATACACAGAACATCTCATAACACAAATAAGATCAACTCTAACTGATGACACACCCCTCAACAATAGATGTGCTGAGTAAATAAATCCGACCGACATATAATACATAATCTCAATAGGCCTACCAGTGGCCTCCAGACAGATTCCAATCCTCCCGTAACAAGTAGATAACCATCCCAACGATCTATCGAAACCTATCCATAGCACATATCATCAGCTGACTAACTCTGGCAATATCTTTATAGTGCACAACCAAGGAATAGTCCACCTCTGAGATTCCCAGTCTCCAAAATCACAAGAATACAAAAATTTCCATATCCGATCCCGACTCGACCATCTAAGTAACTAACACATCTCTAATGCACAATCACCTCACAAGAAATACTTGCTTAATTCTTCCGTGCCATATAGCAATACTTGCTTAATTCTACTGCAGTACCAGTGAAGCACATGTAAGTCAAAGTGTGCCTTCTAAAATGTGCACCCTTCTCAGGTAATACAAAGTAGTACTAGCATTCATCTAAACATCTGAGACCATAGATGTTGTCTAAAATTCATGACCTTCCCTTCAAAACTGAAACGCAACCTTGTACATGCAAGCTTGAATCCCACACATTGCACCACATCTATCATGCCATCATATGAAAAGTACAAGAATCTCATTAACAACTTTGAAGCTCCAACAGGATACATACTCCATAAGCTAGAAACCTACCACTAGACCCTATTCGCGAGAATAATCACCACACGCAACATGCCCCACATACCTGTAGAAAATATCCATCTCAACCCGAGGTCAACACCGCCGAGAACTCTTCGAAACCCATATGCACATAACCAAGTCATAAGAACTGAATCCCTCTAAATCAACCAAGTCACGCAAGTCGCCAAACCAATAGTATTTCCACAAAACATCGAAAAGGCCTCACCACTTCATAAGAACCAAAAGTACCGATCATATCCATTACCATGCTGATCCAACCTACTTGCAAGTTGTCCTATTTTCCATGTTCCTTCTGAATTACTCTCAAGTTGACACTTCCTCTTGCCAGTACAACACAATCCTTAGCGAAAGCTTACCACAAGAGATCCTATTAAGAAACCACGTCACCTTAAAGCCCATAAGCCATTTTATTCCCTCTTAATAACCCAAAAATACCACATTTGAGATACTCACTCTGAAGAGACCTTATGTGAATCAAAAACTATTTCCTTAAACCATATGATACTGAAATATAGATTCTATAATGATACAAAAATACCACGAGTCCTGACACCATCCATTGCAAATCTCAGAATCTTATCCTTATGAAAGTTCAGAAATTCCTCAAATACCACATATGAATCTTGAACTAATTATAACTTTCTCGAGAGTCATCCACCCTTTTCTAATCTCAAATGCACCGCCCAAACGAGCACAATGACCTGTGCTCCGTCCAACACCTAGATAAGTAATCATCACCATAATGCAACAAAGTGACTCCTTTTTCTTAGCATATTAGATCCGTCATGCATAACAAGTCCAAATCATTCCAATATTTCCGTATCTCCATAAAGTGTAATACCTCATGCATCTAGAAATTTCCTTGCTAAAGTCATCCTCAAAACCAACCTCTGCAAGTTATAACTGATCCACAAGTGCACCTCAAACTGAAACTAACATAATACATGACCATGCAACCTGATCGTCGATAGCAGACTTTCCCACTTGACTCGAAGCCATAGAACATAACATTCGATAACCACATACTTCTTCCTTACTCCACTATTTCCATGATCTCACACTTTAATTCAACAAAATCCTTTATCAACCCACGTAGCACTAATCATAGAAATACCTCAAATCATCTACCAAGCTCACATTCCTTCTTATGATAGTGATGCCAACCTCTTTAAGCGATCCAAACTCAGTTGTAACACATATAACCCAGCGGTAATAGAAAACTCTCCATAGAAACGTCATAGCGATCACACAACCTAAGAACATCCCGCAGGAGGATGACCTACCTGCTTAGCCTCAAATTAGCATCTCTTTATGCCCTACCATCGTCACTACCATTATGCATTCACTAAATCTTCCCGAGCCTAAGCTCGTCAACAAAACATAAAAATCTACTTCATCCCACAAATGAACAACAGGAACACCCAAGCCCTTTTTCACATCCCAAGCAAACTCCTCTCGTCACATCTAAGCCATATGAACACCCCTCGCATTCACATCATACTCGTCATATAGCCACCCAACCACTCACCGATTCATAAATCTCACTCCTAAGGACACTACAAGAAGTATATGTCCAAAAGCACATGCTCACGCAACTGAAACCATCGTGCCCAAGCTACGGTCAAAACCCGGCCTCAAGTCCTCCAGACTGCTGAATCACCAAAACACAAAACACACATCTCGCCGCCCATCCATGGAATCAAAAGTCAACGGTGCACAACTGATACCAATCGCTCACATAACATACGAGTGAGTGGAAGGAACTCAAAGAGATACGCTTCAAGCTAAATCAATATTGCATGCTAAGAAAAGAAACATGGGAGGTTTATCCTAGGGCCTTGTAGCTTCTGAAAGATAGGTATGGACATCCTCATACCGATCTGCAAGACTCTACTAGACACTTGCTCATGACTCGTAGAACCTTTGAACCTAGAGCTCTGATACCAACTTGTCACGACCAAACTCCGACCAATCGTGATGAAACCTAATCCAACCCGCTAGGTAAGCCAAATAACATTCAACACAACTAATATGAGAATAAATAAGAGTAAATAAGTAAAATGACAGAATCTCTAAACAAACTCCCAAGTATTGGTAGTACAAATCCTGAGCTTCTAAGACTTAGAACTTAAAAAGCATGTATGAAATAAATACATCATTTGTTCGAAATATGCATAAATATATATATTCAAATCTAGAGCTACCAAGGAAAAGTGGCCTCTATAACTAGAACGCATGTACATGTTCAATGCCAGCTTCCACCATACACAACAACATTAGCTCCAAGATTTGCACACAAAGTGTAGAAGTATAGTACAAGTACAACCGACCCCAGGTACTCAATAAGCAACAAACCTAACCTTAGGTTGAAGTAGTGATAAGCTTGGAAGAAGGTCAGTGTCCAGTACCAATAGCCAATAACAACTTGGTATTCCCAAAAGAACTGTATTCCCAATTCACAACACCAGACAAGAATTTCCGTTTACCAATTAGCATGAGGATAGTACATCTCTATGCCTACATGTCAATATACATGCAATTATCATATATCACTAGCATGAGGAATATACACTCTATGCCTACATGTCAAATATACATGTCAAATCATCAAACGTCACATTACTGTCTAACATGAGGAAAATGCATCCTATGCCTAAATCTCAAGTATGTATGACAAATGACATATTTCACGGTGGAATCCCCAAGTGCTCTCACTCTCAATATACTCAAGTTGTCTATCTTAAATGCCCACTTCATCACACACACAAGCACTCAGCACTGCACCGGTGCCTGGCACCATTGCCCTTCACCAAAGCACGTGTATGTATATCACTATGCCTGCGCTTACTGCTAGTATGTAAGACTACAGTGCGGATCCTGCCCAGGCACTAATCAAAAGCCAATGTGGCATGCTGCAATGTGCGGCCCGACCCGCAATGATAATGAAGAAATAATAAAGTCAATATGGCCTCCTACAGCGTGCAGCCTGATACACAACAACACCACCAACACGGCACAAGTCCCACCTTAGTCATCAACCTCTCAAGTCTCAAGGGCTCACAATCTCATACCGCTCAGCTCTATAACTCCACATATGGAAAAACGAATGATAACATGCGATGTAACAACGAAAGGTAAATAGAGACTGAGATATGATATGCAAATGACAAACCATGATTGAATGTATAATCACAGTTAAATCAGATAACTCAAAACAATAAAAATAGCCAAATTAAGTCTCAATTAAATAACCACACTGCCTAAATATCATTTCTAACATAAATCATCGCTCGATTATTCAAACGAGTAGGAAAAACACGAATAAAACAAGACATGATAGAAACATAGTCCAAAAATCAACCCGTATCACGTTTACCCCGATGCACACCCACACACTCGTCACCTAGCATGTGCCTCACCCTCATACATCACAAAATGGTTCCTAGAGATAATTACCCTCAATTCAAAGTTTAGAGATGTTCCTTAACTCGAACAAGACAAATCAAATACCGAGCAAGCCAACCAATACTCTAGAAATGCCATCCCACACGAATCCACCTCTTTCCTCGAGTCTCTTGCTTTGTTCTTTATATTGTGGGTTCGTACCTATGATTAAGCTTGCTTTCACGGAGTCCGTTGCTTTCTTCTTATACTGTGGTATCAGAGCCAGCCCATCCTTTTGGAGGAAGGAACAGTTTACCAAATATGTCTGAGTCATTTCCATCATCGTCTTCCTTAGCAAAAATGAATATGCCCCCTACTCTGTATAAAACCCTGTCCAAAAAATATGATTACCTCTATGAAGTAGACATCCTACCAGATGAACAAAAAGTGTCCTCCACCGAACTACCTCTCATAAATCCTTACTCTGCCTTCGCCAAAAAATTATTTGCACCCTGGACACAAATTCGTTCCCTTGTCCAACAAAGACCAAAAGGAGTCAAGGAATATGCTGCTGCCTCAAAGCTTGACCAACATCCTATCCTTGCCACCCAAGAAGAACAATTCATCACTCTTCAAATCCCAGATGATTTTCCCAGGCAATGGAGAGAGCATGGGTTTACCCATATCCATTTTGGTGCTATTCGAGTCGCCTTAACATACCACGGAAGAAAAGGTCAGCCTGTAGTAGCTCGACTTTCTCTTCTAGATACAAGATATTTGGAGTACCAACATGCAAACTTGCGTACTGCAGAGGTTACGCTGAATGCTGGGACTGTCTTCATAACAATCTTTCCAAACTTCAACATGTCCCTCTATAATCCCTACTTAACCGAAGCGCTAAAAATCTAAATCCAAATCCAAGGTGCCCCTCAAGCCAAAGATTCCATCCAAGCCACTCTTCATCACCAAATGGCATGGCGAGTCCAAAATCATGCCATGGATCTTTGCCTTCCCGGAGGAGAAAACGCTTTACTCCTAAATATTGATACTACCAAAGGAAACACCATGTGCACCCAAATACCCAGACAAATTTTAAGAGATGAACTTGTCAAAATTCTTCCTGATTCCTGGATCACAAATTATGAAAAGTTGAGAGAATCAGAGGAATCCCTACAATCTGGTGAACCAACCTTTACCAAAAGAAATGACAAAACCGTTTGCATAAGCTTCTACCATTCCCACCTCAAAAAATCAAATAAAACCATCTTTTCTTGCCAAATGATCCAACCAAAAGATATAGCAGATACATACCCTGAACCTGATGGAGAGCTCTTTTGGAATATGAAAGGCATCATGGAAGAACATGACTGGTGCCGAAGTTTCGACAAAAATGGAACAAGAACTTGGTGGTTCAAATGCCCCTTTACGGGACACTGCCCTTGAGATCTTGATTGTGACTGTCAAGACTATTTCGAAGATCCAAATGGAGAATATAATGGAGAAAAGTTAAGCCACAACAAAACCAAACCAAAATCCAAGAAAATGGGGAAAACCACTGAAAAACAATTTCGAGCCAGATATGAAAATAAAGACCCTTCAATTGGCTCATTAAGCCGTCTAGGTAAATATGAATTTCTTGTCAGTTACAAACCCCAGGAATGGATAAAATTACCAGAAAAATTCACTCCAAGTTGGGAGGATAACGAACCTACACCCAAACCCGATTCACCACCAATTCAGACCTCAAAACCTAAAAAGCCACCTGAACCTAAACCAATTCCGAAAATAAAAAATCCCCCACAACCACAGATATTCATGTTGAGTTCTTCAAGCTCCAATCATACCCACGATTTTCCTTCACTACAACCTTTTGAAAAGGAGGGAATTAGCCATGCTCCAAAAATTCCCTAGAAAAACATAGTGCTGCCTACTGGAGAAAAACCCCCAACAAGTGACATCGAGGCAACAATAAACTGGCAATCCAAAAACTCCATCTGCCAAAACAAAGTCCTGACCAACATTGGCAACACCATAAAGAACGTGGCTCATACCCAAAACAAAATGATGAGCAAGGTAGAAACAATTGAGAAAAACATGGAGCAAACATCGTCTCTCCATGAAGGACTAATCAAAGCATTAGAACTAAGCTTGGCAAATTTACAATATGAAATTTGTCCGCCAGGAACTTCACTTTTCCACTTCTTCGAACAACAACAAGAGGAGACAGTTTCCATCAAAGAACAGATTCAGCTCTTAAGAAATGACCACTTGAAGCCACAAACAACCCCAGTTGTCCCTTCAAAACCTACCTTATTCCCTATGTCTCCACAACCATATTCCCCACCTAAATTAGACGACACCTTTTCTACTTTTCCATCTGCCTCACAAAATCCGTTCTCTTTTACCCAACCCGTAAAAGAAGAACAAGAGTTTGATATTGCAAAACTGGTTTGGGAAAGAAAAGATGCCCTTGCAACACAAAAACAAGCCAAGAAAAGGCGTGACCATGCTGAAAGTTCAAAAGGGTCCAACCCAGAAAATCTGATGATTTCTGACCAGAAGGCTCCAGACCTCTATGTCTCTCAGCAAGGATGCATATCAGAAGAAGAGACTCCATGGTCCGAATCTCTAAATCATCAGAAGATGAATCAACAGAAGATAGCTCTCAATCAAGCAATGAATCCACAACAAACTCTTCCGAAGATGACAATCCCCCAATATTTGTAAACCAGCCAAGAGAGCAAGAAGTATCTGAAGTAGATGACGAACAAGAAGGCGTGATAGATGAGCCAATCCAAGAAAGAAGATATGAGCCCATGGCGTCCAAGCCAGTTGGAACCGGCTTCCATACTTTCACCTTAGACGACGTCAAGGTTTCAAAATGGCCTCAGAGAATCCAAGACTTCTATACTTGGATGGTGACAAAAAATTTGGCAGAAAGAGAAAAGTATGTCATACTGTCAGAACTCACTTCACGATTCTCAAGAATCCTCAGAGATTGGTGGAACGCACTTGGATTTCAAGACAAAAATATTTTTCTTACTTCCCAAGATTTTGCTTTCAACATCCGAATCCTACATGAAGTTTTCTGCGGAGATACTGGCCAAAGACAGGAAAAAATGCGAAGACAGCTCTTCGAGATGAAGTGTGTGTCATTCGACAGAAATGACATTGACAGACACTTTCAAAAAATGGCCAAGATATACTTTGAAATCGGCGGAGACATCAATCTGAAGCAAGCCTTTGTCTCTTCCCTTCAAAAGTTACTGGCAAGCCGAACCATGACCATCATTGAAGAAAAGTTCCAGTCCATAACCATCCCACAAATTGGTTACATCAGGCAGGCTATTTTCGTCGCATTGGATGACATTTGTACAAAGCACTCAGCCTTAAAGCAAATTATCCAGCACAATCCAGCGCTTGACAAAGCATGCCGCAAAACTAATCTAATCGCCGAATCAGGATGTTCCTGCAGCACGTCTGGACGACGGAAGAATTCAGGAGATTTAGATGACCAAGATTTCCAGATGGAAGATCAAAATCCAAGAGGCGCACAAAATATTTCAGACGTAGAAGGCCAGGAAATTTTCACAAGAAGGACAGATGTTTTATTTGCCATAATATTGGACATTTTGCAAAAAATTATCCCCAATCAAGAAGATCTGTCAAACTCCTTGAAGAAATTGAAGATTACACAGGCATACATCTTGCAAAAGAAGAGGACCTTGAATCCATATTCGCTGTGGATGACGAACCCAATGAAGAAACTATTTTCTCTCTTGATATCTATGAAGACTAAGGAAATGATCAGTACCAGATTTCAAAACCAGTGATCGAAGCCCGAGAAGAGATCAATGCTCTCACAGTTGTTCCTCAAGTAGAACTCAAGGTCTATACATCCAAATGGGATAAACCAGCTCGAGTTATTGCTTTCATCGACACCGGAGCTGCATCCTCACTCATAAATCCCGCTGTTCTTCCTGAAGATCAATGGGTGCCGCATTTCAAGGATTTCAACACTGCATCAAATGCAATCTTAACCACAACTGTCATTACAAAGCACCCGGTCACAATTGAGTTCTTCCCAGCATTGAAGTACAGAACCAAGCTTCTAGGATCAGATGTGCCTGGAAAAGATCTTATTATTGGATACGACATTTACAGGCAACTTAAAGACCAACTCCAAATCAAGGCTAACGGGATAGCTTTTAAAAAGCAGTTCAGACCTTATTCTGAGATTCCAAGGCTATTCCAAATCACCGATGACGAACAAATCAAAGAGATTGAGCAAAATCTCATTGAACATTCATGTGCTGAATCCCACAAGGATTTCATGAAGAAGGGAAAAAGCCCATTATGGAAAAACCGAGAGTTTTTTATCAAGCTCCCTTTCAAGAAAAATGAAAACATCAATCCGACAAAAGCCAGTCATTCAGGCATGAATCCAGATCATCTTCTGCTAGCAAAGAAAGAATGCGAAGAACTTTTTGAATTTGATCTGATAGAGCCGTCGGATTCACAGTGGGCTTGCAAAGCATTTTATGTCAACAAAAGAGCTGAGCAGACAAGAGGAAAACTCAGGTTAGTTATTAATTACCAACCACTAAACCATTTCCTCCAAGATGATAAATTCTCCATCCCAAATAAACTCACTCTTTTCTCCCACTTAGCCAAGGCCAAATATTTTTCCAAGTTTGATTTAAAATCTGGATTTTGGCAATTGGGAATCCACCCTAAAGAACGACCCAAAACGGGATTTTGCATCCCCGATCATCACTTCCAGTGGAAAGTCATGCCCTTCGGGTTGAAAACTGCACCCTCCTTGTTCCAAAAAGCCATGATAAAAAACTTCCAACCCATCCTCCATACCTCCTTAGTTTACGTTGATGACATCCTGTTATTTAGTCATACATTGGAAGAACATGCCAACTTGCTTCGTCAATTTGGGGCATTGGTAACACAGTACGACATCATGCTCTCAGCAAAAAAGATGGTTCTTGCTCAAAAGGAAATTGATTTTCTCGGAATGCATTTTGCCCGAGGTGAATACAGTCCAGGACCACATATATGTCAGGAATTACTTAAATTTTCGGATACCAGCCTCACAACAAAGCAGATCCAACAGTTCTTGGGTGTAATAAATTATGTAAGAGATTTCATCCCAAATATCTCTATATACATTTCATCGTTCACAGAGATACTCAAGAAAAATGCACCATCATGGGGAGAAAAACAGGATGAAGCAGTCAGAAAAATAAAGGAGATATGTAAAAATGTCAAGTACCTCTACATCCCTTCAGATGGAAAGAAGATACTGCAAACTGATGCCAGCCATGAATATTGGAGTGCTGTTCTATTTGAAGAAAAAGATGGCCAGCGGAAAATATGTGGATACGCCAGTGGAAAGTTTAAAGATGCCGAGCAACATTATCATTCCACCTTCAAAGAAATTCTTGCAGTAAAGAACGGGATCAAGAAATTCAATTTCTTCCTTATTCATACAGAATTTTTAGTAGAAATGGATATGAAGGCTTTCCCAAAAATGATCCGGATAAATTCAAAAATTATCCCTAATCCTCAGATTCTCAGATGGGCACAATGGTTCTCTCCATAAAAGTTTCAAGTCAAGCACCTGAAAGGAAAGGATAATATTCTCGCAGACTTTCTATCGCGACCGGAAGATTTCTCAAAAAGATTTTCTCCAGCAAAACTGAAGCCAAACAGCCACATCTTTATGTTTCAAACACACCGGGAACTAGTTCATTAAAGCCAACAGATCATCCACAGGAGTTGTTCAACCTCATGGATCCCTTTGATCCGTCAATTATTATGGAAAAAAGAACTTATTATGAGCTCCAAGTTTTCTAGCAATATGGAGGATCCATTCTAAAGCCTTATGGTGTCAATCCAGAATATCCGTTCTGCCATATATTCAGAGCTCTAGCCAAAAAATTTCCACAAGAATTATTATGGTTTTTCTGGTACCTATGCCATCAGTATTATATTTTCATGGAATTCTAGTGCAACATCTTCAAGGATTTTGATACCATCGCACCAGCCCTTAGAGTATTTTTACTATGGTTCAAGCCTAGAAGATATTGGACGAAATATTTTAGTGATTCCTACGCAGCAAAAATATTCATGTTTCATAGGCCAGTGAAGATCATTAATGGAAAAGTCCAGGCGCAAGCAGAGGCATCATTCTGGTGGAAATTTCCTGTGTCCATTTTATCAATGGAGGAAGAGTACAGCGAGGCACAAAGAATCATTTTTCAGCAAAATAGGTGCATCCCAAAAGATATATGACCAAAAGAATGGGCAAGCTGGAATTATACCAATAGCCATCCTCACTGGGAAAGAGTCCGGGAAGCAGCAAAGGAATATCAAACGCCATATGAAATCATCCGAGAAAAGATCACTAATGACATTTCCAGATTAAAGTTGCGGATTACATCTCTCAGTCCAAAGGGAAAGGAACATAGCAGTGAAGAACCATCAAGTTCCAGGCGCTACTTCACAAGGTCTTCGAAAAGATGCCTAGAAGACAATTCTATGATCGATAAAGGATAATTGTCTTAATCCTTGCTAATCCCACCTTAATCCTCCATTACCAACCCAAAAAATCCTCAAAAATACCCTACCCATGCCAAGACAAATTTCCACATCTTTCTATACTATCCGGACCCCACTTTACATTATTTTCCTACTCTAATCCTCCAACAACAATCAAAAAATATCCTACCCATGCCAAGACAAATTTCCACCTCTTTCCATGCCATCCGGGCCCCACTTCACCTTGTTTTCACATGCCTCCACATGCCTCCACATGCTTCTTCACATGCAACACCGTACATTCACATGGCATCACATGCTTTCACATGCTACACCATGTATATTTCACCCCGTTCACATGCTTTCAAGTGTTTTTAGTAGTTTTGCCTAAAGTCCTTCACATGCCGAGAGGGACCCACTTGTAGATAGGTTTGCCATGTAAGACATGTTTGCTTTATCTAGAATGTTTGTCTTGTAATAACCTCCTAGTCCTATATAAAGGAGGCCTTGTAGTAGTTGTACGATCATCTTAGAAAAAAGCCTCGAATTATCTTGTACTCTTTGTAAATCTCTTGTGATATATTTCATATGAGTTCTTTCTAAATTTCCCTCTTGTTCTTTCTTTCGAATGGATGGAAAGGCCGGTCCATGTATGAAAATAAAGTAAGTGTACTCTTTGAAAGTTAGCTTATTATAGTACGGTCCATGTATGAAAATAGAGTAAGTGTACTCTTTGAAAGTTAGCTTATTGTAGTGCGAAAGTTTTCTGAGTTATGAACAGCTAACGTTGGTTATAGTACAAAAGTTTTCTGAGTTGTGTAGCTTGGCAAGGTTAAAGCCAGCCCCCTTTGTAGGAAAACTTTTGCTACTATAAACAAATTAATTGTTTGTGTCGCTTGGCGAGAGCCAGCCCCTTGGTATAGCTTGGCAAGAGCCAGCCCCCTTTTTTGTAGGAAAACTTTCGTACCTATGATTAAGCTTGCTTTCCTCGAGTCTCTTGCTTTGTTCTTTATACTGTGGGTTCGTACCTATGATTAAGCTTGCTTTCACGGAGTCCCTTGCTTTCTTCTTATACTGTCTCAAAGTCGACTGAAATATTTAACCCATGCCCGCACGTCGGAACCAAAAAAACACACAAATTATGATAGCCCATTCAATTACGAGTCCAACCATACTAATTTCACTCAAATCTGACTCTGAATTGACGTTTAAAACTCAATAATTCACTTTAGGAATGTTTAGACAAAATACCCAAATTTCTTCTCCAAAATCGCCTGACTTGTGCTCCAAGAACTCAAAAAGTGAAGAAAATGAACTCAAAATCTTGAAATTTGATGTTTTAGTGCACTGCCAGTGGTCATTATTCGCGATCGCAGTCACCAACCTCGTGATCATAATTCCAATAATTTCCAGCACAAAGTTTACCGTTCCCACTTGCGGCCTTTTCCCCAGATAGCGATGAACAAACTCTTTTAGCTTCCTAAACTCTTTCCAGACAGCCTGTAGTATAACGGCCATAACTTATTGTATAAAACTCCAACTGACAAACTATTTGATTTTATGAAAACTAGAAACAAAGGCTATAACTTTCCTGCTGGGATCACCTCCAAATTCCTTATAGATTGCATGATATAAGCTTCTAAAGTCAGCATTGAAACACGATAAATTCTTCTACTCGATCGCGAGAATGGCTTCCACGGTCGCTATTTACATGGCAAAAACAACAATTTTCTCTTTGCGAGCGCTACCCCAAGGTCCGCGATTGTTATTCGCACCCTTGTAGCCAAAAACCAGCAACTAAAGAAGGCCTAGAAATAACACGAAATCACTCAAAAACTCACCCGAGCGCCTCGGTACCCCGTATGAACATTCCAACAAGTGCCAAAACCTAATACAGACCCACTTGAATCCTCAAATCACACATAACAACATCAAAACCAAGAATCGTCGATCAAGATCAATCTCTTAAGTTCATAAATTTCAAACATCAAACCAAGCGCCCAATTCAAGCGTAACCTATGTGGAACCAAACCAAACATTGCACATAAGTCCCAAATGAAAAAAATAACATATTCCAACCTCCGAAATAACAATCCAAACCGAATATCATCGAAGTCAACTCATGGTCAAACCTATGAAGTTTTTAAACATTCAAATTGCCAACTTTCGCTAATAGTGTCGAAACCTTCTAGAAATATCCAAGTGCAAATCTGGGCATACACCCAAGTCCAATATCACCATCCGAAGATAATAGAACAATCAATGATCTGAGGTCTAATAAACAAAAGTCAAACTTGTTAACTCTTCCAACTTAAATACTTCCTAGTTAAGAATCATTCTTCCAAATCGATCCAGAATCACTCGAAAACCAAATATGGCAAAACACACAAGTCATAATAAACCATATGAAGCTACTCAAGTCCTCAAACAACTGAACGAGATGCAAATTCTCAAAATGATGGTCGAGTCATTACAATATCCAAGAAAGCACCATCAGCTAAACAGAGCTATCCAGGAACAATATTCGCATCAGAATGAGCAATGAAACATGTCATAATCTGGAACGACGACATTTGCCATAAGCATACATGATTTTTTAAAATGACTTTAAGAAAATACTACTTGATCCACCTACAGAACTTCATGGCATAACCTGCTATACTCGGGGCAAGGACAGGTCCAGAATCAACATAATTCAATGCCCTTACCCTAGTAAATTTTGTCCTTTGAGCGCAGGGTCGACAGAGATCGAAAGATGCTAGATAACACTACAATCAACGCCAGACCCACTACATCCTCATGAGCCCCTATCTCACCTTTATTGTTCAATTTATTTTCTAATATTGCTCGGACTAATTTTCATTTCTTTGGAGGTATCCCGGAGCCAAACCTTCGACACAATTGGAGCACCTTGTAAATATCGAGTCGCCAACTTCGCCAATTGCAGCACCTTGTACATATCAAACCGTCTTCCCCACCAATTGGGGCACCTTATACATATCAAACCGTCTGCCTCGCCAATCAGAGCACCTTGTACATATCGAGCTGCCCGCCCGCCAATCGAAGCGCTTTGCACAGATCGCACCATCTGCTCTGCCTATCCGAGAATTTTGTACATACTGCACCATTACGCCGCACAATAAGAGATTCCAAGTAAATTGTTGCAAACATCGCCGCCAACTTCGCCGATCGAAGGATGAATTATTCAATTTTGTGCGTTTTACCAATCAACGATTGCACATTAGTTCTGCAGGCAAGAGTAACTCTTGGGCATGCTCATTTATTTCTCTATTTTACCTCGAATGTTTTGACGTTTTAATTATGCAGCTTACATGCATTTTACATTCAAGTTCAAATACTCCCATAGTGTGGACATTTAAATTCAGGATCAAATACTCTCATCGAGTGGAGAATTAAATTCAAAGTCAAATACTCCCATCGCAAGATACTTGCATTGCATGGAGATTCCACTCCAAAGTCGAATATTCCCATTGCGAGGAAATTCAATGATGAATACTACCATTGTATGGATATTCAAAAGCTCCGACAGCTGGTGAACGGTACACAACCCGGCTAACATTGAAGTTAGACCCAAACACCCAATCTCGGCATCCCAAAAATAATGCTCTAGAGCTTGGAGGTTTTAAATTCAAACATCCCATCACCCAAAGATCCCCAAAAACAGCTAGCTGGCAACCAGTCATTATTATTCCTGCATGTTATTATATGCTAACGTATTTGCATTGCGATATATTGGGTATGCCTGGATATTATTTTTTCTAGGATTCAAACACTACAATGTGGAACTTCCTCTATGCAGAAAAGCAGGTTACACCGCTATGAGTGATAATAGACTCATAAGCGAGCCAAGGATCCAACCTCCAACTCAATTCGATCAGTAGAACTCCAAATTGTCAAATCCCTCAAATCATGTAATCAAGCTACAATTCAGAGCTCATTGGGTTCCAAGATCTTCTAGTCTTGTCGTATCCTCTTAACATGACACTAGAGCAATTGCTGCAAGCACAACTCCCTCCAACTCACCATTCAGAACTACATGAGGTCTGATCCTCATTAAGCCTGAGGTATGTAGGCGATTCAAAGCAAGAATTCAGTCATAATCTCACAACTCATGATCTTTCCCAAATCCAAGCACCATCCCTACATCACATGCCTATATTTGGGACAAAATTAGTCATTCTATTCAAGTAAATTTCTTTGCCCACAAACTCTTTCACGACTCCGGTCAAAGAAGGGCAACTGTTGACGCCCAATTTTGACCCTCCCCTTTTGAATTGAATTATTTACACTTATTAATCAACAATAAATATAATAAAGTATTTTTTAATTAGTAATACCTATTTTCTCAAAATATAAATGATATAATAAGTATAATAGTAAGTAGTAATATTAATTCTATAACTAATAGTAATTTAGTTTTAATTATTAATAAATTATACTACTCCTAATACTTTAATTAATTAAAATAACTTTTATATATTAATAAATTAGTATTACAATTATTTTAATAATTTAGTCTCAAATCTATAATTTATTACTTGGATTAGCCAAAATTAATTTTTACAATTTAATTGACGAAGCATTATAATTAATAATAGTAATAATATATTTTACTATATTTAATTAGAATTGATTAAGTCTAATTCACTAAATTACAAAAGGGGTTAAAAGCTGAAGTAGGCTGCAATTGCAATTGTTCAATTAAATCTGATTTGGCTACAAGTTAAATCCTTACCCAACTAATTTGGCCCAAAAACGCAGGCCCAAGTTCCATGACCCGGTCCAGAACCCCCTAGCCCTGTCCATATTAGGAATCCATTCCAATCCCTTTAAGTCAATAGCAGTTTGCCATGTCACCCCTATCCATCAAACACATAAGAAATACAAGTGATCTAGACCATTGATCTCAATAATCAATGGTCCATAATTAATCTTGATTTCCTTTTACTTTTAACATATTCGAGATCTCATCTCAACCGCTGGATCACAAGGATCCAACGGTAACCATTATTTCGCGTATTAACTCTTTTATCCATTTTATCCATCAAAATCCAGAGTTATAGATCAAATGATCCAACAACTCATCTATTGTCTCTCCATTTTAACTAACGGACACCCCACTAACCCTAATCATTTCTCCACTACCCGCTGCCCATCTTTCCCTTTTCTCTCCGTTTTCTCTCAAGCTCACAGACCTATTAATCCCCAAGATCTTGCAAAAAGTTCGTGCAAGGTCACTCAAATCAGACCAAAATACCCTTGTTGTCCCTTCAAACCACGAACCTCGCTGGTTTCTTTCCCCTTTCATAAACTTTTTTCAAACCCCAAAATCCCCGAAACCCTAGACCTAAAATGTGCAAATGGGAACATCATCAATTCCTTCTCCATTCATTCAAATCAAGGCCTGCATGGCCATGATCCTTGACCTCATCATCATTATTCGTTTTCCAAAGGTCAAATCTTGTGACCTCTAGACATGGGGATTTGGCCGATGGTCCGGTGTCCTCAACGATCGACCTCCCCCATCTTCGTGCCAAGGTAAATCTTCACACTGATTTCCCCTCTATTTATTCTATTTTAACCTTTTTTCTATAATCATCAAAGCATTTGTCATTCTCCACTATCTATTGAGCTCATACGGAACCCTAGTCGCTTAAATCCCACTTTAAATATTGCTTTGAATGTTCTCGCCTAACACATCAAAGAATACACTGAAAATATAGAGAAGAGCAGTAAAATTTAAGACATTTCTGCTAAGTTTATGTTTCCAAAAGCATTTATCTATTTTTTTTTATTTCTTCCTTTCGTTCCTGTTCGAGTTCAACCACTATAAGTTGATTGTTGAGTTGGGATTCCTAAATGGCTACTAATAAACCATTACATGGTTTGCTTCTTCAAAGAAGGTACACTAACCCCCTCTTTATTTTAAACTAGTTCTGCAATTTTGTGTGTATGATATTTTCCCTATTAATCACGTTGTTCCGGATATACATTCGAAATATGTGACTATACTTGCTATGTTCTGTTTTTGCATGTGATTCTTGCTTTTGAGTTAGTGATTTCCTGATAGTAATGTTGTGCTACTATTATTAAATATGTGTTGTTATTGCATTCTATACCTCATGACTTAGTTAGTTAAAAATGTTTCTGCACTATTGTATTTATTATGAATAAATCTTGTTAAGCCTTCATGATTAACTAAACTAGACCTTGTGCTAATGATATTATGTGCGATCCATCCCCGTTAATTAAATAATAGCCATATGTATACCATCATTATAACTAAGTTAAGTGAATCAGGCTTTTGAACCTCTCTTGATGTCCTGCTAATACCTGTTGCATTATGTTATCTTAATCCTTATGTTAGTGATATTGTGTTGCATTAATTCAGTTTAATGAAATGATTCTCACCGCTGTTTATACTCTCATGTTAACCTACTTGACTTTAATTGATAGGTTGTTTATGATATTATGATAAAGTGATTCATGTGTGTGATTATTATGACTTGAAATAAATGAAATCATATGATGAACCTTGTTGGTATATAAGTAAGTCTGCTCACATATCTGGATGCAACTTGTTGGGATCAGTCATGTAATGAGTGTTACTTTTTGTCATCTCATGATTGTCTGAACTATGTGATAAAAGCTAGAGTAAACCCTTACCGTTGTGTTTATTGAATGACTCTTATTGATTCCTATACTTGTGCCTACATCTGTCATGATGTTCCTGATAGTCAAGTTATGTTCATGAACCTTTATATGACCTTAGCTTGAGGAAACATTATGCTTGAATCACTGTGTTAAGTTGTTAAGACTTTATACCTGTAGTAATGTACAATCTTGACCTTCCTATGATGTGATGTTGCATTGGTTTAGCTCAATGAATGATTATCATTAAGGGACATGTTCATGTTTCTCATGTTGATCTGTTCTTGCCTAAATAACTCCAGCTGGTAGACTTGATCATGATACTATGTTATTCGGATAGAATGATTCATGAATGCCTATTATGACAATTTGTATATAATAATCATGTATCAGACATTATTCGCATACCCTGTTAGTAAACCTGTCCACGTGTCTTAAATGAAAATTTATAGTAATGTGCCTGCCTTACCTTTACCAATTAAAATGAGTATGTTTATTTGCTATCCCATGCCTATTTGACATCACTGTATATAGAAGTATTCACTCATAAATCTGAGTGTTGTGTGGTTCGAATAAATTGAAAACCTGATTGACTACATGTTCTCACAACTAGTTACCATGTTCGTTAGGTCTAAACAAAGAATAAAACTAACTTTTCCTATTCATATTGATGTCTCTGCTGATATGTTGATTGATACTCATTGGGAAGTCTGAGTATAGTTATTAGCCTACGTGTTTAATGATGCAAGGTCTTAGTTATATGCATACTCACTCACAACTATTCTAAAGATCGTTGAAATTCCTATTGACATGTTCTAAGTGATATGAACGTATTTAAAAGGATCCTGAAGTGCTAAGACTTTAGAAGGATTAATCAAACCAGTGCATATATCCTTCTTTGTCACTTATTATTGTTTAGATTACTTAATGAGGCACCCTGAACCTACCAACTCACAAAATGAAATCAGCCTTCCTTGTTTGTGACTTCCGTTTGTCTATGTTATATTATTGATCCTCATAAGTGTTTTGTGCATGGTGTGATACTCAGAATCAACACTAAGCTCTTTGTTACCATCATGACTTCAAAGATCCATTTGTAGTGACTTGTTATTGTATGTAGTATTCTGTCAAGTGTATTCAAAGCCAACATTGTGTTAAGACCTTAGTTTCTTATGGATTGGTATTCTAATGATGGTTGCAAGGCTAAAATATGGTTGTTTGATTTCAAATTTGTCACGACCCAAAATCCCAACCATGATCGTGATGGCGCCTCTCATGAAGACAAGGCCAGCCAATTCAACTAAACTTCATTCAACAGTTAAACAATACAAAAATAATATAAGTACGGTTTAATAATAGTAATTTGCAGCAAAATACAGTGAACCATCCCGATTACAGCCCGAACCGGGGTGTCACAAAGTCATGAGCAACTAATGAAATCCTAATAACAAAATTACTATTACAATGTCTTGGCACAAGTGTTAGATGAAAGTGGAAATAACATGATAAAAGAGATACGGGGTTGCGGACGTGAACAGCTACCTCGTAGTCTCCGAATCACCGCCCTGACAGTAGTAGTCAATGCCTCGGAGCGGAACCGATAACGCTTGAATTTGCACACACGGTGCAGGGAGTAATGTGAGTACTTCCAACTCAATGAGTAATACATATAAATGATGACTGAAAGTAAGAAACACATAAGACTTAGAGCAATCCATGATTGAATAGTAAAAACATGTAACATCTCAAATAGATAACATGAAGTGAATGGAAACAACACCAACACAACCAAAAATGCAATGCAATGCAAGTCATGACTATCGTGGCGGCGTGCCACCCGTTCCCTGGGTACTCGGCGCTTACTGTGGGGGGTTCAGTAGCGCAATATCTCGTGACGGGATGTCACCCGATCCATCCACATTACATCTCGTGGCGGCGTGCCACCCGATCCATTAAAATCATTTGAAAATATCATTTAAGTTTCAAAACTGAGTTTGTGAAATGAATCAATTCAGTAACAGATACCCCTGAAGGGTTCACATAACCGGCGAGATGCCCAAATAATACCCCTGAAGGGTTCACATAACCAACGAAATGCCCAAGTATGATTTTGTAAACAATGACAAATACCCCTGAAGGGTTCATAACCGGCTAGATGCCCAAATATGATGATATCAATAAGTTTCAATCAATCACGTAGTAAAATCATCAAAACGGGATGGACCAAGTCACAATCCCCAGTAGTAAACGACACAGTACAGCACCACGATGTTCAAATCCGGGGTTTCGAACACTCAGGACATCATTTACAATCATTACTCACCTCAAATCGGCTAAATCCTTAGCCTGCGACGCCCTTGCCCTTTGAATTGGCCTCCACGTGCGTCGAATCTGTCCAAATTCAGAACAATTACATCACAATATGTCATGGGAACAAAGCCCAAGAGAAACAATCGAAAGACACCAAGAAATCCCGAAATTAGAAAACCCGAGCCCGAGCCCACGTCTCGAAATTCAGAAATTATCACCTCAACGGGTTCCTTATCTCCTCACGATTTCAACCATATAAAATTTGTCGAATTCCGACACCGGATCAACCTCCAACCCTCAAATCTAAGCTTTAGGGTTTCCACCATTTTTCCAACTCAAAATACCAGTAAAATGCTAAAAATAGCTATAATCATAGGTAATTCCTTCAAAATTGAGTTAGGAACACTTACCCCGATGTTTCTCTTGGAAACCCTCCAAGAATTGCTTCAAAACATGTTTCAATCCGAGCTCTCTAGCTCCAAATGTATTTAGAATGGTCAAATCCCCTTCTCTAAGAATCCACACAAGATAATATCCTTTGGATATGGTTTTGAAGTTAATTTGTTGTGATTCTATGGTGTTTGGAGGTGTTTCTCTTCGTGGGTAACGAAAATGGGTCTTGTAGAAGAAAATGGGCACTGAGTTCTATTTATAAAGTATCAAAAATCGAGTTAAAACACCCCTGTCAGGCCATATATACGAATCTCTATGTCAAAAATGCGGTTCGTATTTCAGGTTTGCGGTTCGCATTTTTTGTCGCAAACCTCGCCCCAAGTTCTGTCTCAGTTTGCGATCTCTATGTTAAAAATGCGGTTCGCATTTCGCGTTTGCGGTTCGCATTTCACGTTTTGTGGTTCGCATTTCTGACATTTCTGCAGATTTTTTCTTGACACAAAAATAGGTATAACTTTCTCATACGATGTCCAAATTGGACGATTCTTTTTGCTATTACTCCGAAATTTCAATACGGATCTAATGCTTTAATTAAAACTTAATTTGGAGCCCATTTGCATAATATTATATCACTTATCTTGAAGGGACGACATCGACACATTCTTGAAATGCCAAAGTTAAACTCCATCAACCATACAAAATCCATTCGAGGCCCTCGGAACTTCAACCAAATATATCAACAAATCTTAAAACATCACATGGACTTAGTTGAGGCCTCAAATCACATCAAACAATGCTATATACACGAATCATACCCCAATTCAAGCCTAATGAAACTTAGCAAATTCCAACTTCTACATTCGATGCCGAAACCTATCAAATCGAGTCCGATTGACCTCAAATTTTGCACACAAGTCATAAATAACATAACATACCTATGAATATTTTCAGAACTAGATTCCGACCTCGATATCAAAAAGTCAACTTCTCGGTCAAACTTTCCAAAAATCTTCTATTTTCCAACGTTCGCCAAAATGCGTTGAATTGTCCTACGGACATCAAATTTCAAATACAAACATACGCCTATGTCCGAAATCACCATACGAAGCTATAGCAACTCTCGGAATTCCATTCCGACCCTCGGATCAAAATCTCACCTATCGACCGGAAATCGCCCAAATTCTAACTTCACCAATTCAAGCCTAATTCTACACGGGACCTTCAAAATTAATTCCGATCGCACTCCTAAGTCATAAATCATTTCCCGAAACTAATCGAGTCGTCGAAAATCACATCCGAGCCCCCTAACTCATAGGTCAACATCCGGTTGACTTTTCCAATTTAACCCTTCTTAAAAGAGACTAAGTGTCTCATTTCTTACCAATTTCCCTCCGAACTCAACTACTCAACGTGGTTACATAAAACACAGATAACGAAATATAATGAGACAGAAAATGGGGAAGACGGAGTGGTAACCCACGAGACGACTGGCCGGGTTGTCACAAAATTGGTGCTTCCTGTGTGGATGGACCTTATGTAATTAATATTTTATATTTTGTGATGGTTGGAGTTGTTGAGTTAGCCTTTGTTTGTGTATAAACCTTTGAGGAAGAGTAAGAAGTCAGTGAATAGGGGTATTTGGGTGTGAGCCTGATTTTATGATTGAGGTACCCCTCCCTGGCACAAGCACTGGTCAGACTCCATGAGACCCTCGTAAATTCTGAAGTGTCTGGGGTCCATTGGGGGACTTCATGAATAAAACATGGTTCACCTTAAGCATTCGGCCACCGACCTTAACTAATCTTCACCGGGTTAGCACAAATGAAAAACATAATCTTACTGTACTCTTTAGATTTTTTTTATCTGTTTTGATTTTATCTTATTTCACCATATATTGATATACAATAATTATCTTTTTGTTATTTTGTATGTATGTTCGAATTGGACCTGCTGAGTTCGTTTGGAACTCAGACCCAAGTTCCAAAACTGGCTTGCTTTCGCTGCTTGTTGAAGTCTGCTGCTATTATAGTGCCGCTGGGCCTGGTTTGCTTACCAATAGCTGTTATTATTTGTTATTCTATGTATATATCTTTGAAAACTAACTTTACAATTGGATATACTTTGATATTTTGATTTTTTAGGAAAATTAGGCAAAACAACACTTATAGGTAAAATTAAATCAGATTATAAGGTTTACCTGCTTTAATTACATTAATGTATTAAGCATTAAAATTTTAAACTAATCCTTTTAATAAACAAACAACTTTATTTATGTCTACCGCTACCTAATTTCATTGGTTTTAAGTTTTTTGGCATAATAAAAAAAGTTAAAACAAATATTCCTTGGAAAATCATCAAATGGATCATATATAATACAAGAACTATTTCAAAAAATAAGAGCAACCATACAGTCGGGCTTGTAAGGAATAACGTCAATAAGTTTGAAAACACAAGGCATTTCACTAGGGCAATTTAATAAAACAAACAAGGTATATCCGTTTACAATAAATAATGTATTTTGAAGTCAACTCTCATTTCTTTGCAAATCATAAAGACTCGCAAATAAATATCACCTTTCTAAAGAAGACACACAACATTTTTCCCTAAAATGAGCTTTCCAACAAACTTAAATTTTTTTTGTAAAATCTCACTTAGCAATTTCAAACAAAATATAGATGTTTCATTCCCCGAACCTAGCCTAAGTTTAAGGAGCTACCTCAAGTAGATATTAAGGATGCCTAACCCCTTCCCTATAGAATAACTAGAACTGTTACCTAAATATCACCAGTTGGTAGACCGTTACGATAAAATATTTCACAGATTTATGGTACCCTAATATGCCTTAAATATTAGGTGGTGACTCTATTTTTTAACTTCAAAAGAACCATTAGTTGTATTTTGTTTTGACCTGTGCAAAATAGGGTGCAACACTTGTCGAGCTGGAGGTCTTGATAGACAGGTAAACGAAGCTCCCCCACTATAGTAGGCTCCCCAGTTCAATTGTTATTGGTGAGATCCCTTCTCCCGACTTGCCATGGTTTTGGTGTGTAGTTTTGTTATGGAAATTATTGGTATGTCGAGGCCTTGTTCTAACAATGCTATAGCACTTATGTTCCATTAGAGGCTCATAGAAATGTGTCGTCTCATGTATAGCTATGGATTGCCTTTTTGGATGATTTTTGTTGTATAGTCTATCATAGCGGCCTTGTCGGCTCGTACCTTATATATAGCTTTACGAAAGCCTTATTAACCCATGTTACATATGTTCATGTCATTGTTAGTTGTTTATGATTCATATATTCTATTTATGTTGACCTCGTTGGCCCTTACAAATAATAAGAAAGGCTAGATAAAATGGACGTTAGTGCTTGGCAAGTATGGCCCGGGTGCTAGTCATGGCCCTCCAATTTGTGTCGAGAAAAACTTGATATCACAACAAGTCTGTCCTAGGGGTTGTCTATGAGTCGTGTCTAGTAGAGTCTTGATTATGGATGTGTTGCACGCCACATTTATAATCAGGAGGCTATGGGACATCTACGAATGTTACCTTCCTTCTGAATCTAGATTGTGCGTAGAGCGGAGTTGTAAGTGTTCATCTATAATATTCACCCTGCTTCCTTTCAACAATGCCTTCGACTAGGAAGCAGATGACTAGTATATGGCTTGATACAGTTGTGGGAGAGGGTACCAGTCAGGTGCCTTCAGCTAGAGCAGCTAGAGTAAGTCATAGAACGAGATGTCATCTAAGACCTCATCTGCTCGGTCACCTCCAAAGGAGATTAGGTGGGACCTAACACCTCCAGTTCCTCTGTGACACTACATACTAGGATATGCAGAGTGCGGTGTAGTTTGTTGACTAGATTGGTATCCGCTCAGGCTCAGAGGAAGGGTACCACTGCTTCTTACAGATCGGTTAGTGCAAGAGTTCATGATTTAATTAATATAGACCCTCCATTGTTTACCGGATCAGACCTCCAGGAGGACTCGCAAACTTATATAGATCAGGTTCATTGGACATTGCGAGTTATGCGCGCTGGTGATACTGAGGCGGTAGAGTTGGCTTCTCAATGGTTATGGGATTTTGTGGTTTCCTAGTTTGATAGTTGGGAGAGATTCAGGGGTCCGAACGCCCCTACAGTTATGTGGAAGGAATATTCTAAGGCCTTTCTTTGTTATTACTTGCAAGTTCTAGCAGTACTCATAATTGAATATATTCTCTAGCAGGTCGACAGGATCTCGAAAGAACTCCAAATGTCGTCACAAGTATATTATTTATGTTTTCTTATGATGTACATGTGTTGATTGATCTAGTATCTACATTATCATATGTTACCCCTAACCTGGTTAATAAGTTTGGCTTTGAGCCAAAATTGGTAAGAACACCACTCACGGTATCCACATAGCTGGAGGAGCGTATATAGGGGTTGCACAATGAAGATTTGTTGTCTTCAAACCTTGACACGTCTATTTGAGTTAGAAATAGTTGATTTCAATGTGATAATGTGAAAGGACTTTTTGGCATCATGTTACGCCAACGTTGATTGTGTGCAACGACCCAATCGGTCATTTTGTATATTTGCGCCCCTTTTCTCCTTTTTATGATTCACACATGCGTAATTTTGGATTTATGAGTTGTGGGGTTGATTGATTTTGTTTCATGAAGGTTTCAGGTTGATTTGGACCCTTTGGTTCTTGGTTTACAAGCCTAAGTTAGAAATGTTTACCAAAGTTTGACTTTTGTGGAAACGACCCTAGAATGGTATTTTGATGGCTCCGCTAGGTTGGTATCGTGATTTTGGATTTGCGCATATGACCAAGATCAAACTCGGAGGTTCTTAGTTTTATTTGTTTTACCAAAAGTTGGCGATTTGAGGTTTAGAGGATTTCTCAAGTTTGACTGTAAGTTGACTTCTGGCTATCAGCATCAAAATATTGATTTGAGACTTGGAATAGGTCCATTATGTTATTTAGAACTTGTCTGAAAAATTTTGTGCCATTTGGAGTTGATTTGATAGGATTTAGATGCTTAGTTGTAATTCTAGAGATTCTTGAACATCTCTGTGAAATTCATGCATTTTTATGTCCTATTCGTAGTTCTAGATATTATTTTCGTGTTTATCATGCGAGCGAGTTTGTATGATATTTTTAGACTTGTGTGAATATTTGGTTTGGAACCCAGAAGGCTCGGGTTGGGTTTCAAACGTGTTTCGAATTAGTTTTGGGGTGAATCTGGATTGCTGGTGTGCTAATGCCTCCGGTGTCGCAATTGCAAACACCAGCATCGCAATTGCAACCTTAGAAGAGGGTCTAAGGTGTCGTATTTGTGATGCTTGGGTCACAATTGCAAAGTGCTACCTGGGCTGCGAAGGTCCGGATTTGCAACATTTTTCTCGTATATGCGAGGAAAGCAGGCTTCGCAATTTGCGAAGCCCATGTCGCATTTGCGACTTCCCCCATAGTCTGTTAGTGCCGCATTTGCGAGAAATACTTCACAATTGTGAGGGTTCACATTTGCGAACCCAATGTCACAATTGCGACATCTGCAACTGAACAATTGGTTAGAAAGTTTGGATTTCATATTATTTTCTTTCATTTTAGAACACTAGACTTGACAGGAGGCGACTTCTCCAGAAACAACTATGTAAACTGCTCCCAATTCAAAGATGGCAAACCGGCTGGCCTAGTCAAGCAATAATCCCTCCACCAAGTCTTGGCGGATCCGGACAGGAGAAATGCCGCGAAGTCTACCCCGTTGGTCTCAACAATACCGAGGTTCCTGAGGACCTCATGGCAGCTGTATAGGAAGTCCTGGGGATCCTCCGAAGAAGCACCGCTGAAGGTAGTGGTGAAGAGCTTGGTGAACCTATCCAGTCTCCAAAAATCATCGGCGGACATGGCCGCCCCATTGCCGGCGTGAGCTACTGCTCCCGGCTGGACTGTCACAGCTGGCTGAACCGCTGGAACCTGAGCTTGGGGAGCTACTTGTTCCGGAGTACGAGTAGCAGTAATCTGAACCCCCTCTCCAGCCCGAAGAGTGGATGGTGCTGCCGGAAGTAAGCCCGCTCGGGTGACATTCTCGGTGAGACCCACCAACCGGACCAAAGCGTCCTGAAGAACTGGGGTGGCAATAAACCCCTCGGGGACCTGAGCTGGGCCCGCCGGAACTGCTGGGGTCAGAACCTCATCGTGAAGATCAATCTGAGGTTCCGCCGTTGGTGCTGCTGCAGGAGGTTGAGTCCTGCCCCTGCCTCGACCCCTAGCACGACCTCGGCCTCGCCCTCTACCCTGGATGGAAGCTGTTGCTGGGGTTTCGGGCTGTGGAGCGGTAGATGAGGAAGCGCGTATTCTTGACATCTGCGAAAGAACAGAGTAAAAATCCAATTAGCATTTGAGAGGCAAACCGCACGACAAGAATGAACAAATGTGAATTTTTTCCTAACTCTGTAGCTTCTGGGGGATAAATACAGACGTCTCCGTACCGATCCCTCAGACTCTACCGAGTTTGTCTGTGAACTGTGAGGCCTATGTAAACCTAGGGCTCTAATACCAACCTGTCGCGACCCGGATTCCCCACCCTCGGGCGTCGTGATGGCGCCTACTAGTTAAAGCTAGGCAAGCCAGTCAATCGGTCTAGTTACCACGTTTCTATTTACGAATTCATTACATCACAAATCCATCAACTGAAAACTAGTAGTTCAACAAGCGAAATAAACTCAAAGTTAATACTTTACACAACTATTGCCGATAAACTATCCACAACGGTCTACCCAAGATCCGGTGTCACAGTTTCACAGACCATTTAAGAGTACTACAAACAGGGTCTGAAGAATATAAAAAAATCCTGTTTGTGGATTACATAGGAGAAACAGATACAAGAAATGGGCAGGGGACTCAAAGATCTGCGGACATCTGCAGAATTACCTTGGGTCACTTGAAAGTCAGAGGCTGGAAGCTTCCTACTGTTCGTAGCCTGCGGCACTGATATTTGCACAAAAGAGTGCAGAGTGTAGTATCAGCACAACCGACCCCATGTGCTGGTAAGTGCCTGGCCTAACCCCGGCGAGGTAGTGACGAGACTAGGACCAGACTCCAGATAAACCTGTGCATTTTTTAAGCATATATGTATCGACAATAGAAGATAAAATACATAAACAACTTAAACAGGGAAGAGAAAGCATACGTCGAAACGGCAGACAAATAAAGCAAAAGGAATCATCAAAGAGTAAGAAGGAAAACAGCAATTCAGCTTTTAACACAAACGAAATGAAATACAATCCACCCTTTTTCCTCTAGTAACCTCTTGTTGCAGGCGTGCAACCCGTTCCCACTTACAGTAACCTCTTGTGGCAGGCGTGCCACCCGCTCCCACATACATCACATCCCGTGGCAGTGCCACCCGCTCCCACTTACAGTAACCTCTTGTTGCAGGCGTGCAACCCGTTCCCACGTACAGTAACCTCTTGTGGCAGGCATGCCACCCGCTCCCACATAAAATATATATACTATGGTAGGTGTACCACCCGCTCCCACTTTCATAATATCTCTTGGTAGGCGTGCCACCCGCTCTCACTTACAATTTATACTGTGGTTAGCGTACCACCCGCTCCCACTTTCATAATATCTCGTGGCTGGCGTGCCACCTGCTCCCACTTACAATTTATACTGTGGTAGGCGTACCATCCGCTCCCAATTTCGTCATCACAACAATCACAAGAAGTCCCGGCAAGGGATCAAATCAACATAACAACTTCCCAGCAAGGGAACAAATAACAGCAACACAATCGTCCTGGCCAGGGGGAAATTCAGCTATAACCAAACCAAACTTGACTTCTATTTAGCTCAATCAATGTCAGTACTCAATTACAGTCAATATCCTACAACTAACCTCCCAACCCAATTATCATTTCGTTGACTCTAGACACGACTTTACTAATGTGACACTGGACCTTTTAAACTTCTAACAGACTCCTAAAACACTACCCACAATTTTGACACTGGACCTCTTCGACTCCTAACAATTCTTACTCAACTAATCTAGTTGACCATCAACTTTATGCTGAATAGAAGAAACTTTGTCGTAGGCGTACCACCCGCCCTCAATTCACAATATCTTGTGGCAGGCGTGCCACCCGCTCCCACATGCAACACATCATAACAATTCAAGGAAATTATTCAACAATTTGAAACAATAGTCACACAATGATTAACCATATACGACCCACGGTCATGCGTGACACCAACATATAGACACCCATCACCATGCCTATACGTTGTTCTCAAGGAGGAGCAATTTAGCCAACAAGAAACGATTTATAATCCCTCAAGCTAAGGTTAGAACGAACACTTACCTTGCTTTGCGAAAATTCATAGATTTCCAACAATTCCTCAAGCCCAACCTTTTATGGGTACTCACGAACTTTAGCTGGACACAATCGAGGATAACGAGCTGCAACTTGGTAGGGTGCCTTAACTCAGCTGAAATCTTGGTACGATTTGCAGCAATTGTGGGCTGGGTCATTGGTGTTAGAGGGTGGGGTTTTCTTGTAATAGGTGTTGGGGTTTGTTTTCAAGGTGATTTGGAGGTTGATTTGCTGGGGTTTGAGGGTGTTTTAGTGAGTTTTTCTGAGGTGAATGACGAAATAAGGGGGGGTTTTGCATGTTAGGGTTCCTAGTTCCTATTTATAGTGGGTCGAAATTCGGGAAAAAAATAAAATTTCAGGTGTCCAAAAAGCGATCGCATTCTGGTAGCAAACTCAACATGCGGTCCGCATTTGGACCGCATTTCTGGCATGGCATTTGGCCCAAAACTCTGCCTCACTCTGGGATCCCACTGTGGTATTTGCAGTTCGCATTTGAGGAATGCGGTCCGCATTTCTCGCCGCATTTTTTGACATAAGACTTGTCCAGTTCTCTGTCCCAATCTGCGATACAGCCAGCCAAATATGCGGTCCGCATTCCTGAAATGCAGTCCGCATTTCAGACAGCATTTCTGGCATGAATCTTGCCTAGAAATCTGTCCAAGTATGCGATGCCTATGTAAGATATGCGGTCCGCATGTCTGAAATGCAACCACATATCCTGCATTACTTACCACTTTGAACTCTTTTCTTAATTATTGGATTCTTATACCTCATATCCTGCAAAAATGTTAAAATTGCATAATTACAAATAGGGATTTGCACTTAAAACAAGCCAAGTTCAAACAATTAGTATCTTATGCGTTTCTACAACACATCGGGTCATTACAACCATCCCAAAATCAGCCCAAACCAGGGTGTCACAACGTCATGAGCAACTAATGAAATCCTAATAACAAAATTTCTATTACAATATCTCTGGCACAATTAGTTGGAGAAAGTGGGAACAACAAGATAAGAGAGATACGGGGCTGCGGACACCAAGAGCTACCTCATAGTCTCTGAGTCACCGCTCTGACAGTCGTAGTCAATGCCTCGGAGCGGAATCATTAACGCCTGAATCTTCACACATAGTGCAGGGAGTAATGTGAGTACTTCCGACTCAGTGAGTAATACATATAAATAATGACTGAAAGTAATGAAACACGTAGAGCACAAGGCAATGCATATAATGAAGCAGTAAACCATTATTTGAGAACAGTAAATCCGTAAGAAATCATTTAAAAAAAACTTCCCAGCTCTGGTTACCAGTTGCCATTATTACCAACTGTAACATCCCTGGGCTCGGTATCATTTAAAACAGTAAAATTTCCCCAGCTCTGGTTACCGGTTGTCATTGTTACCAACTGTAACCTACAGTTGTCATTGTTACCAACTGTAATATCCCTGGGCTCAGTATCAATCTCACAACTCTGGTTACCAGTTTTCATTGTTACCAACTGTAACTTATAGTTGTCATTGTTACCAACTGTAATATCTCTGGGTACCCTGCGCTCACTAGGGGTGTATAGACTCCGAGAGGGGCCCCTTACGGCCCAAGCGCTATATCAAGCCACCTCGTGGCACATAGAGTATCCCAGGCCCTCGGTCTAATACCAATCACAAGCCACCTCGTGGCACATAAAGGATCTCAGGCCCTCGGCCTCATATCACTTAGTAATACCTCACATTTGGCCCTCGGCCGCACTCAGTCAGAAAATCATCACAAGCCCCTCGGGCATAGTAAAACAGTAATTCTCAGCCCAAAACATCATTTAAAATATTGTGTAAATCTCAAAACTGAGTAAAAAGTGGCTGAGTTGTACAATAGTGGAAACAACATGACTGAGTTCAAGTAATAAGTACAAATAGTGAGAAAATAGTGAAAAAATCCCCAGAGGGTTCAAACAATTAGCACGAAGCCCAAATATGGCAATCAACACCAAACAATATGGTAACAAGTAAGTTTCATTCAATTGCGTGGTAAAATCATCAATCGGGATGGACCGTCTCACAATCCCCAGTAGTAAACGACCCCACGCTCATCATCGAGTGCCTGCCTCACTTTAATATATCACTACGACGTGCAATATCCGGGGTTTCAAACCCTCAGAACATCATTTACAATCACTACTCACCTCGAACCGGCTAAATTTCTAGCCCACGATGCCTTTGCCCTTCGAATTGGCCTCCACGTGCGTCGAATCTATCCAAATTCAGAACAATTACATCACAATATGTTGAGGGAACAAAGCCCACGCGAAAACAATCAATAAATACTAAGAAATCCCAAAATTAGCAAAACTCGAGCCCCGGGCCCACTTCTCGAAATTCAGTAATTTTTCACCCCATGGGTTGGAAGAGTTTTATCATGGTTTTTTGGAACAGGGAGGGTGCAGTTTTTAAATTGAAGGGCATGACATTCCACTTGAAGTGATGATCGGGGATGCAAAATCCCGTTTTGGGTCGTTCTTCAGGGTGGATTCCCAATTGCCAAAATCAAGATTTTAAATCAAACTTGGAAAAATATTTGGCCTTGGCTAAGTGGGAGAAAAGAGTGAGTTTATTTGGTATGGGAATTTTATCATCTTGGAGGAAATGGCTTATTGGCTGGTAATTAATAACTAACCTGAGTTTTCCTCTTGTCTGCTCAGCTCTTTTGTTGACATAAAATGCTTCGCATGCCCATTGAGAATCTGATGGTTCTATCAGATCGAATTCCAAAAGTTCTTCGCATTCTTTCTTTGCAAGCTGAAGATGATCTGGATTCATTCCTGAGTGACTGGCTTTTGTCGGATTGATGTTTTCATTTTTCTTGATAGGGAGCTTGATAAAAAACTCTTGGTTTTTCCATAACGGGCTTTTTCCTTTCTTTATGAAATCCTTGTGGGATTCAGCACATGAATGTTCAATGAGATTCTGCTCAATCTCTTTGATCTGTTCGTCATCGGTGATTTGGAATAGCCTTGGAATTTCAGAATAAGGTATGAACTGCTTTTTAAAAGCTATCCCGTTGGCCTTGATCTGGAGTTGATGCTGCCTGCAAATGTCAAATCTAATAATAAGATCTTTTCCTGGCACATCAGATCCTAGCAGCTTGGTTCTGTACTTCAATGCTGGGAAGAACTCAATCGTGACTGGGTGCTTTGTAATGATAGTTGTGGTTAAGATCGTATTTGATGCAGCGTTGAAATCTTTGAAATGCGGCACCCATTGATCTTCAGGGAGAACAGCAGGATTTATGAGTGAGGATGCAGCTCCGGTGTCGATGAAAGCAATAACTCGAGCTGGTTTATCCCATTTGGATGAATAGACTTTGAGCTCTACTTGAGGTACGAATGTGAGAGCATTGATCTCCTCTCGGGCCTCGATCACTGGTTTTGAAATTTGAAACTGATCATTGCCTTGATCTTTATAGATATCGAGAGAGAATATAGTTTCTTCATTGGGTTCGTCGTCCACAGAGAATATGGATTCAAGGTCCTCCTCTTTTGCAAGATGTATGCCAGTGTAATCTTTAATCTCTTCAAGGAGTTTGATAGATCTTCTTGATTGAGGACAGTTTTTTGTGAAATGTCCAATCTTATGGCAAATAAAGCATCTGTCTTTCTTGTGAAAATTTCCTAGTCTTCTGCGTCTGAAATACTTTGTGTGCTTCTTGGATCTTGATCGTCCATCTGGAATTCTTGGCCATCTGAATCTCCTGAATTCTTTCCGTCATCTAGACGTGCTGCAGGAACATCCTGATCCGGTGATTAGATTAGTTTTGCGGCATGCTTTGTCAAGCGCTGGATTGTGCTGGATAATTTGCTTCAAGGCTGAGCGCTTGGTACAGATGTCATCTAGTGCGACGAAAATAGCCTGCCTGATGTAACCAATTTGTGGGATGGTTATGGACTGGAACTTTTCTTCAATGATTGTCATGGTTCGGCTTGCCAGCAACTTTGGAAGTGAAGAGACAAATGCTTGTTTCAGATTGATGTCTCCGCCGATTTCAAAGTATATCTTGGCCATTTTTTGAAAGTGTCTATCAATGTCATTTCTGTCGAATGACACACACTTCATCTCGAAGAGTTGTCTTCGCATTTTCTCCTGTCGTTGGCCAGTATCTCCGCAGAAAACTTCATGTAGAACCCGGATGTTGAAGGCAAAATCTTGGGAAGTAAGAAAAATATTCTTGTCGTGAATCCCAAGGGAGTTCCACCAATCTCTTAGGATTCCTGAGAAACGTGAAGTGAGTTCCGACAAGATGACATACTTTTCTCGTTCTGCCAAATTTTTGGTCACCATCCAAGTATAGAAGTCTTGGATTCTCTGAGGCCATTTTGAAACCTTGACGTCGTCCAGGGTGAAAGTATGGAAGCCGGGTCCAACGCCATGCGTTCGTATCTTCTTTCTGGGATTGGCTCATCTATCATGCCTTCTTGTTCGTCATCTATCTCAGATACTTCTGGCTCTCTTGGCTGGTTTACAAATATTGGGGGATTGTCATCTTCGGAAGAGTCCGTCGTGGATTCATTGCTTGATTGAGAGCTATCTTCCGTGGATTCCTCTTCTGATGAATTTAGAGATTCGGACCATGGAGTCTCTTCTTCTGATATGTATCTTGGCTGAGAGACATAGAGGTCTGGAGCCTTCTGGTCAGAAATCATAAGATTTTCTTGGTTGGACCCTTTTGAACTTCCTGCATGGTCTCGTCTTTTCTTGGCTTGTTTTTGTGCTGCAAGGGCATATTTCCTTTCCCAAACCAATTTTGCAATATCAAACTCCTGTTCTCCTTTTACAGGTTGGGTGAAAGAGAATGGATTTTGAGAGGCAGATGGGAAATAGAAAAGGTGTTGTCTAATTTAGGTGGGGAATATGGTTGTGGAGACATCGGGAAAAAGGTAGGTTTTGAGGTGACAACTGGGGTTATTTGTGGATTAGAGTGGTCATTTCTTAAGAGCTGAATCTGTTCTTTGAGGGAAACCGTCTCTTTTTGTTGTTGTTGGAAGAATTGGAAAAGTGAAGTTCCTGGCGGACAAATCTCATATTGCAAATTTTCCAACCTCAGTTCCAACGCTTTGATTAGTCCTTCATGGCGAGACGATGTTTGCTCCATCTTTTTCTCCATTGTTTCTACCTTGCTCATCATTTTGTTTTGCGTGTGCGCCACGTTCTTTATGGTGTTGCCAATGTTGGTCAGGACCTTGTTTTGGCAGATGGAGTTTTCGGATTGCCAGTTTAGTGTTGCCTCGATGTTACTTGTTGGAGGTTTTTCTCCAGTAGGCAATACTACGTTTTTCTTGGGACTTTTTGGAGCATGGCTAATTCCTTCCTTTTCAAAAGGTTGTAGTGAAGGAAAGTCGTGGGTATGATTGGAGCTTGAAGAACTCAGCATGAGCATCTATGGGGGATTTTTGATTTTCGGAGTTTGTGAAGTTTTAGGTTCAGGTGGCTTTTTGGGTTGTGAGGTCTGACTTGGTGGTGGATCGGGTTTGGGTGTAGGTTCGCTATCTTCCCAACTTGGAGTGAAATTTTCCGGTAATTTTGGCCATTCTTGTGGTTTGTAGCTAACAAGAAACTCGTATTTACCCGGACGGCTTAATGAGCCAATTGAAGGGTCTTTACTTTCATATTTGGCTCGAAATTGTTTTTCAGTGGTTTTGCCCTTTTTCTTGGATTTTGGTTTGGTTTTGTTGAGGCTTAACTTTTCTCCATAATATTCTCCATTTGGATCGTCTAAACAGTTTTGACAGTTCCAATCAAGATCCCAAGGGCAGTGTCCCATAAAGGGGCATTTGAACCACCAAGTTTTTGATCCATTTTTGTCGAAAGTTCGACACCAATCATGTTCTTCCATGATGCTTTGTATGTTCCAAAAGTGTTCTGTATCAGGTTCAGGGTATGTATCTGTTGTATCTTTAGGTTGGATCATTTGGCAAGAAAAGATGGTTTTATTAGGTTTTTTGAGGTGGGAATGGTGGAAGCTTATGCAAACAGTTTTGTCATTTCTTTTGGTAAAGGTTGGTTCACCAGATTGTAGGGATTCCTCTGATTCTCTTAACTTTTCATAATTTGTGATCCAGGAATCAGGAAGAATTTTGACAAGTTTATCTCTTGAAATTTGTCTGGGTATTTGGGTGCACATGGTATTTTCTTTAGTGGCATCAATGTTTAGGGGAAGAGCATTTTCTCCTCCTGGAAGACAGAGATCCATGGCGTGATTCTAGACTCGCCATGCCATTTGGTGGTGAAGAGTAGCTTGTATGGAATCTTTGGCTTGAGGGGCTCCTTGGATTTGGACTTGGATTTTAAGAGCTTCGGTTAAGTAGGGATCATAGAGAGACATGTTGAAGTTTGGAAAGATTGTTATGAAAACAGTCCCGGCATTCAAGGTGACTTCGGCAGTACCCAAGTTTGCATGTTGGTATTCCAAATATCTGCTATCGAGAAGAGAAAGTCGAGCTACCACCGGCTGACCTTTTCTTCCGTGATAGGTTAGAGCAATTCGGATAGCACCAAAATGGATATGGGTAAACCCATGCTCTCTCCATTGCCTGGGAAAATCATATGGGATTTGAAGGGTGATAAATTGTTCTTCTCTGGTGGCGAGGATAGGATGCTGGTCAAGTTTTGACGCAGCAACATATTCTTTGACTCCTTTTAGTCTATGTTGGACAAGGGAACATATTTGGGTCCATGGTGCAAAGGATTTTTTGGCGAAGGCTGAGTAGGGATTTATGAGGGGTAGTTCAGTGGAGGACACTTTTTGTTCGTCTGGTAAGACATCTACTTCGTAAAGGTAATCATATTTTTTAGACAAGGTCTTGTACAGGGTATGTGACATATTCATTTTAGCTAAGGAAGACGAAGATGGAAACAACTCACACATATTTGGTAAACTGTTCCTCTCTCCGAAAGGATGGGCTGGCTCTGATACAGTAATATCAGTCAAGCATCCGTCAGTCAAAACATAGTGCGCTTTCTGAAATGTGCATCCTTCTTAGGTAATACCAGATAGTGTCGGCATACTTTTAAAGGTCTAAAACTTTCTATGCCTTTTATAACTCAAGGCCTTCCCTTCAAAACTAAACCACAAATTCGTAACATACAAATCTAAATCCCACACGTCACATCACATCCATCATGCCATCATCAGAAAAACAAGGGAACCCTATTATCAACCCCGAATCACCAGCACATTCTGTCAGCCAGAAACCTTCCACCTGACTCCCATCCAAGAGAAAATCACAACACACAACATCTCCTCATGCCAGTAAAAGACATCTTTCTCAAGCAGTAGTAGAAATAATCGAGAACTCTTCGAAACCCATTAGCACAAGACCAAACCATCCGAACTGAATCCCTCTAACTCAACCAAGTCTCGCAGCTTGCAAAACCAAAGAGTATTGCCGCAAAACATCAGTAAAGCCTCACCACATCATAAGAATCAAAAGAACTGATCATATCCATTACCATGTTGATCCAACCTACAACTAAGTTGTCCTATTTCTCTGAGTTCCTTTCGAATTGCCTTCAAGTTAACACTTCTCCTTGCCATTAAACCAAGATTCTTACCCAAAGCTCACCATAAGAGATCCTAACATGAAACCACGTTGTCATAAGGCCCATAACTACCATAATCTCGCACTGTACTTCAGCCAAATCCTTCATAAACTCATGTACCACTAATCATAAAAATACATCAAATCATTGGCTAAGCTTACATTCTTCCTCGTGACAGTCAAGCCAACTTCCTCAAGTGATCCAAACTCAAATTGCAACACATATAACCCACTGGCAGAAAGAAACTCTCCATAAAAATAGCATAAAAATCACACCTACCTATCCTGCATGTGATAATCCACCTACTTAGCCTCAAATTGGCATCTCTCTATGCCCTACCATGGTCACAATCACTATGGGATCACTTAATCTTTCCAAGTCTAATGTTGTCAGCAAGACATAAAAGTCTACTTCATCCCACACATGAACAACATGAAAGATCCCTCTACACACTCATAAATCTAGACTGTACAACGCATCAAGATAGAAATCAAGCACCCAATAGTCCTTTTCATATCCCAAGATAACTCTTCTCCTCATATCCAAGCCATCTGAACACATCCTGCAGTCACATTATACTCATCATACAGCCATCCAACCACTCATCGAGCCATAAATCTCACTCCTAAGGACACTACCGGACATATAAGTCCAATAGAACATACTCACACGACGGAAACCATCGAGCCCAAGTTGTGGTCAGAACCTGGCATAAGTCCTCTAGATTAGCCTAACTCCACAACACAGACAACACATCTTGCACCTATCCAGGATATCACAAGCCGTCGATGCACAGTTGGTACCGAATGCTCAACATAGCATACGAGTGAGTGGAAGGAGTCCAAAGAGATACACTTCATGCTGAATCAATGACGCATGATAAGCAAAGAAAGATGGGAAGTTTATACTAATTCCTTGTAGCCTCTCGAAGATAGGTATGGACGTCATCATATCGATCTGCAAGACTCTACTAGATACTTGCTCATGACTCGTAGAACCTATAAACATAGAGCTCTGATACCAACTTGTAACAACCCAAAACTCACCTATTGTGATGGCACCTAACCCAACCCTCTAGGTAAGCCAAATAACAGTCAAACAATGCTAGTGAAACTATTATGAAATCAATAAGTGAAGTAATTCAATTCTCATACAATATCTTAAGAATTGGTAGTACAAGTCTTAAGCCACTTAGACTTAGATTTACAAAGCTGGTTTGAAAATAAATGCAATATCTGTTCGGAATATATTTCAACAGAATTTAAATCTAAAACTACCAAGGACAAGTGGTAGCCATATCTGCAAGGCAGGTACATCTTCACTGCCAGCTCCTGCCATACACAGTATCATCAGCTCCAAGATCGGCACGCAAGGTGCAGAAATGTAGTATGAGTACAACTGATCTCATGTACTCAATAAGTAACAAACCTAACCTCAGATTGAAAGCAGTGGCGAGCTCGAAAGATGGTCAGTATCCAACACCAATAGCCAATAACAACTCGTAATAATATAATGAAGACAATAAAACTGAATAACCTAAAAGATTTTTATGCTCAGCACATTCACAATTATGGGAAAGTAGACATGCTTTTCAAGCATAATAGTCAAAGTCCAACTCTTACCACTGAAATCGATAAAACATGAGTTTATCAAAAGAACTGTGTTTTTCCGATTCACAACATGATATAAGACTTTTTCATTTACCAGTTAGCACAAGAAAAACACATATCTATGCCTACATGCCAATATACATGTCAAGTCTTCAAATGTCAGATTACTGTCTAGCATGAGAAAAATACATCTCATTGCCTACATATCAAATATACATGTCAAGTCATCAAATGTCATATTACCGTCTAGCATGAGGAAAATACACCTATATGCCTAAATGTCAAATACAATGTCAAGTTAATAATTGTACAGTGATATCTTTAGGTACAATCACTTTCAGCACACTCAAAGTGCCTGGATTGAATGCCCCATGATGATTGGTAGAAAAGATATAAAATTCTGTATAAATCATATAATATTTAGCTCTTGTTTTATGAATTTGGGATGTTAATTGCGTCGATTCATGTTAATGTAATGTGTTTTTACGTGTAGGAATGAGTCGAGAGCAATTGGGGATGAAAATGGGGAAGAAACGAGCCAAAATGAGCCAAAATGAGAAGAAAACAGACCAAGAGGGACTGGGCGCCACAGGCAGCGCCTGGCTCCACCTGTGGCGCTGGTGGCAGTGAGGCTGGAAAACATACTGCACGCAGCGCCCTGGGGGGCGCCTGGCGCCTGGCGCCAGCCAGGGCGCCGACTACGGGAGGTTGTCCTAATCCGTCTAGGAGACCCCTAATTCGACCCCAAACCTTCCCAACTCCTATATAAACACCCCCAAACCCATATTGGAGGGGAAGAACGTGATTTTGAAGTCTAAAGAATGCAAAGGAACATCAACAACGCAATCGATCTTCAGTTCATCAACTCTGTCTAGTATTTTTATTAGTTTTTCAATACTTCATCTTTTGATTTTGTTGAACATGAGTGGCTAATCACCCCTTGTTCTGGGGTTGTGATTAGCCATGAATATTGTGTTTCGAACTTGACGATTTCGTTTCGATAATTCATGTTCATATGATTGTTTCTTCAATTCTATGCCTAATTGCTTAATTGTTTTGGCCATCAATTAAGTTCTATCAATTATCTATGCTATTTTTTGGAAAACTATGTTTAGATTAGAATAAGAATTGAAGAAAGCATGTTCTTAACCTTTTTAAGGGGGCGGATTCGTGGTTAGGATAGGAATATACTTAATCACCTTGCTTAATTGAATATCGTGTTCTTATTGCATTTTTGCTAGATTAATTCCATAGGAATATAGGTGTTAATCTTGTTAGGAATAGGAGAATAGTCTTAACCTTTTTAAGGGGGCGGATTCGTGGTTAGGATAGGAATATACTTAATCACCTTGCTTAATTGAATATCGTGTTCTTATTGCATTCTTGCTAGATTAATTCCATAGGAATATAGGTGTTAGGAATAGGCGAATAGTACTTCGGAAAAAGGCTATGAGTATATATATCGATCAATTAGCAATCATACATGAATTATATGAACGAGAAGTCAATTAGAAAGCAATAGGATTGGAAAAATAATCACAACCCTGGAATATTTGTTTATTTGATTACAAAATACGTACTTTGTTCTTTGCAATTCTTAGATACAATTAGAATTATAAGTAGAATAACCCAACTATTAAACTCGATTCTTGCTTGCTTAAATAACAGTATTAGTTCATTAGAAAGTAGTAAATTTAAGTCCCTGTGGGTACAATAACCTGGACTCATAATCCTATATTACTTGTCGACCGCATATACTTGCGTGTGCGTTAGGAAGCAACAAGCTTTTGGTGCCGTTGCCGGGGACTTAAATATCTGCTACTTTACCAACTTCAGCTTATTTTTGTTATTTATTCAAGTTTTATTAATCGGCTTACGTTGTTTGCTTTGACACAGGCTTGGCTATTGAATGCGGAGAAGTCGAAGTGCAAACAACCTTCTTCCCTTTGATCCAGAAATTGAACGAACATTACAAAGAGTAAGGAGGGAAGTAGAAGCCAGGACCAAAATTAACCAAGAGTTGGACATTGTTGTTCAACCACAGCCAATTGAGATGGCAGGGAACGCAGAGAGAGCAGTAATTGAAGCTGCAAGACCAAATCTTGCCAATATGACTCAGGCGATTGTCAAGCCTGAAATCACATGGCACTTTGAATTGAAGCAATACATGGTGCAGCTAATCAAGTCTACGGGGCAGTATGTGAGACTGTCGCACGAAGACCCACAGAGACACATTCAGAACTTCTTGGAAATCACAGACACTTACAATTACCCAAATGTGTCTAAAGATTATGTGAGGTTGACCTTGTTTCCCTTTTCTCTATTGCGGGAAGCAAAGAGTGGTTGCAAAAGGAGCCTGCAAACAGTATTTATACATGGGATGACTTGGCCAATTCTGATCAAATTCTTTCCAACCAAGAAAACCAACTCACTGAGAAGCCAGATTTTGGGTTTTGAACAACGGGAAGGAGAAACCCTTCGACAGGCATGGGAGAGGTATAAGAAGCTGCTTAGGGACTGTCCACACCATTTCCAGACAGATGAGGTACTAGGGCACACGTTCGTTGATGGTCTAGATGAAGCTTCGAAAATGAACCTTGATTCAGCGTGCGGGGTCAGTTGCATGGCCAAGCCATACAGTGAAATCCAACTTCTATTGAACAATTTCACGGCCAACGATCATAATTGGCAAGGTGATGGTAACTCGCGCAGAGCCATTAAACAGAAGGGAGCTGGTTTGATAGAATTGGATGACCTGGCAGCTATGAGAGCAGAAATGGCAAAATTGGCAAATCAGATGAACCGAATGACTATGCAGCAGGTTCAACCCAGACAGCAGGTCCAATAAATGTCAGTATGCTGTGAGATGTGTGGTGACAACCACACAAGTGATATGTGCCCCACCAATCCGGAATCCATATATTATGTGGGGCAACAAAACCGGGGACCTGTAAATCAAAATTCACATTATGGGAATTCCTACAATCCAAATTGGAGGAACCATCCCAACTTTTCATGGGGTGGCAATCAGCAGCAGCAGAATACAAGCAGACCACAGGGGAATTATAACTAACCACAGAGGCAACCTCCTCAATCTAATGATAACACGAATGAGTTGTTGAAGCAGCTGGTGCAGGACAACAAGCAATTCAGAACTGAATATCAAACCCTCACTACTACAGTGAGGAATCTGGAGCGCCAGTTGGGACAGCTGGCCGAGGCTCAAAACACTCGACCAGCTGAAGCACTACCCAGCGACACTGAAGCTAATCCACGGGCAGCACTAAATGCAGTAGCATTAAGGAACGGGAGACAGTTAGAAGAGGTCGAATCGAAAAAGAAGAAGCAGGTGACCTTCAATGAAAAACCAATCACCATTGAGGTAACAGCAGATAAGGCCAAAGAAGTTGAGAAATCAGTTGAAGAAGCAGAAGCTAAGAAACCCCCACAATTGGTTGCAAGGCCACCACCTCCCTTTCCACAAAGGTTACAGAAGTTGAGAGACAATGAGGCCTACAAAAAATTGCTTGAGATTCTAAAACAGGTACAAATCAACATTCCATTGGTGGATATTTTGCAAGAGCTTCCTAAATATGCAAAGTACATCAAGGATATTGTGGCCAATAAAAGAAGATTGACTGAATTTGAAACGGTGGCACTTACTGAAGAGTGCAGTTCTAGAATTCAAGGCAAGCTGCCACAAAAATTAAAAGATCCGGGCAGCTTCACTATTCAGATCTCAATTCGGAAACATGCTGTGGAAAAAGCACTATGCGACCTCGGGGCAAGCATAAATTTGATGCCACTTTCAGTGTTCAAACAGTTGGGATTGGGTGAGCCACGCCCAACAACAGTTACCTTACAGTTGGCAGACCGCTCTTTGGCCCATCCGGAGGGTGTGATAGAGGACGTCCTAGTCCAAGTGGGCTCGTTTATATTTCCTGCAGACTTCATCATTTTGGATTATGAGCCAGATCATGACGTCCCATTTATTTTGGGGCGTCCATTCTTAGCTACCGGCCAAGAAGAAGCGTTTAATGTCTATAAAGCACTCCGACTGCCAACACATTACGAAGAGTTATCCATGATTTCAGTGGTGGAGAATGCTTCCACATCCTTTGTGCCTTACATGAGTCCGGTTGATCCTATCGAACAAGGATTGCTAGGGGAGGTGGAAAAGAGTATGACGAAAGAGTTTAAGAAAATACCGGATATTTCCGGCAATTATGTCTCGGGGCTCAGAAAAGCAGAAGAATGGGAAAGGCCTGTAACTCTGACCCGTCTCAGGCCATCTATTAAAGAAGCTCGGAGGCTAGAAATCAAGGCAGATTGAGAGCATGAATCTGAGTCGTGCCGTGACGTTAAATCAGGCGCTTGTTGGGAGGCAACCCAATTTTTAATGTTGTTTTAGTTAACTTCTTGTTTTAAATTTTTAGATTAGCTAGAGGAACATAATTGATGTATTAAATTAGTGTATGTAATGTTGTAATAAGTGACATATGAAAAAAAAAAATAAGGGCAAAACAGCACTGCCTCCAGCGCCCAGGGCAGCGCCCAGCGCTGCCTGCGGCACTGAAGGCAGTAGCATTAAGGAACGGGAGATAGTTAGAAGAGGTCGAATCGAAAAAGAAGAAGCAGGTGACCTTCAATGAAAAACCAATCACCATTGAGGTAACAGCAGATAAGGCCAAAGAAGTTGAGAAATCAGTTGAAGAAGCAGAAGCTAAGCAACCCCCACAATTGGTTGCAAGGCCACCACCTCCCTTTCCACAAAGGTTACAGAAGTTGAGAGACAATGAGGCCTACAAAAAATTGCTTGAGATTCTAAAACAGGTACAAATCAACATTCCATTGGTGGATATTTTGCAAGAGCTGCCTAAATATGCAAAGTACATCAAGGATATTGTGGCCAATAAAAGAAGATTGACTGAATTTGAAACGGTGGCACTTACTGAAGAGTGCAGTTCTAGAATTCAAGGCAAGCTGCCACAAAAATTAAAAGATCCGGGCAGCTTCACTATTCAGATCTCAATTCGGAACCATGCTGTAGAAAGAGCACTATGCGACCTCGGGGCAAGCATAAATTTGATGCCACTTTCAGTGTTCAAACAGTTGGGATTGGGTGAGCCACGCCTAACAACAGTTACCTTACAGTTGGTAGACCGCTCTTTGGCCCATCCGGAGGGTGTGATAGAGGACGTCCTAGTCCAAGTGGGCTCGTTTATATTTCCTGCAGACTTCATCATTTTGGATTATGAGCCAGATCATGACGTCCCATTTATTTTGGGGCGTCCATTCTTAGCTACCGGCCAAGAAGAAGCGTTTAATGTCTATAAAGCACTCCGACTGCCAACACATTACGAAGAGTTATCCATGATTTCAGTGGTGGAGAATGCTTCCACATCCTTTGTGCCTTACATGAGTCCGGTTGATCCTATCGAACGAGGATTGCTAGGGGAGGTGGAAAAGAGTATGACGAAAGAGATTAAGAAAATACCGGATATTTCCGGCAATTATGTCTCGGGGCTCAGAAAAGCAGAAGAATGGGAAAGGCCTGTAACTCTGACCCGTCTCAGGCCATCTATTGAAGAAGCTCGGAGGCTAGAAATCAAGGCAGATTGAGAGCATAAATCTGAGTCGTGCCGCGACGTTAAATCAGGCGCTTGTTGGGAGGCAACCCAATTTTTAATGTTGTTTTAGTTAACTTCTTGTTTTAAATTTTTAGATTAGCTAGAGGAACATAATTGATGTATTAAATTAGTGTATGTAATGTTGTAATAAGTGACATATGAAAAAAAAAATAAGGGCAAAACAGCACTGCCTCCAGCGCCCAGGGCAGCGCCCAGGGCAGCCTGCGGCACTGAAGGCAGTAGACTTTAAGACACCCCAGCGCCAGGGTAGGCACTAGGCGCCAGCTGGGGGGGCAGGTAAGTTTTCTCTCTTTTCTTTTCTAAACTGACCCATTCCCGCGAAACCCGACCCATAACCCATTTCCCCTAACAACTTAACCCTTATATTTCCCTAACCCACCCGTTTCTTCATTATAAAGAACAAAAACAACAACCACCAACTTTTTGCCCGCGATTTCTTCTTCCTCTTCATACAAATTTCAGTTTTTCTCTTCTCTTTTAGCTCTTCATTTTTTCAGGTATGATGATTTCCTCCTCTCTCATCCTCTATTGTATTGTATTGTCTTTCTCTTTACTTTATGTTTCTCCACTCATGTTCCCTTCCCCTACAACCCTTCTTCTTAATTTTTGCTCGAACTTCATGGTAATCTGCGTGTATGACGCAATTTTTGTTTGGTTTTCATTGTATCGGAGTAGTAAACTAACATTCCCTCTACTTCGTCATAAATTGGGAGGGCTACTACACATCACCATTGTTGATGGTGAATAACACTATTCATGCACACCACCTGTTTGTTTAAATGCCTGAATGATAATTTTTAAATCTCCGGTGAAGTCTGAGTAATCGGAAATACTTGTACACGCAATTGAATTAAGTGTGGGGTATCTTGGGTAAATTATACGTGTTGAGGGGTCGGTTTTGATATGAGCATGTCGGGCATCCTATCTATTGCTCATGTATGTTGTAAAATTGTATACGTTAGTTTCATGTATGCCTATATTTTCCTGTTTTACCTCTAAAGTGCCAAGCTTTTCTCGTTTATTATCCTTAACACTTACTCACGTTGCTATTTCTCACACACGGGGAAGTCTTGAGTACCCGTCAATTGTCTTGCAACACTTGTTTTTATACGTCGAGTTTAAGTGTGGGGTCTTTTCCTGAAATTATACTACACTTTTCTCACTTTTCTATTTGTCGTATTGTAGGACAAGATGGCACGTGACGATGCAAAAGGAAAATCACTTGGCAAGGCATCCGCTGCCTCACAAGCTCCTAAAAAACGCAAACAGGGAGAAGGATCATCTCGACAATCGAAAGGCAAACAAGTCGATGAAGGATCACAGCAGGTTCCCACACGGCCTCGCCCCCGGTTGGACTTTGTTAATGATGCGGCTACTGTCTGGTATAGGAACTTTGTTCCCACAGGGCGCTACATCTCCGAGATGGGCATCAACACCACATCACTAGAAAGGCAATTCCCGGATGTTCTTGCTCGCCTCCGCCTCTTCAAAATGGAAAAATTGCTTGATTGCCTAGGGCCGGCAAACCTGAGCCTAGTTCACGAACTATATGCTAATTGGGTTCATCATCGCTTCGTCTCGTATGTTCGAGGAGTTGTGGTACCTTTGGGAAGGGAAAGTTTGTGCAACTACTTGGTTGTTGAAAATGCGGACCCACATCGCCTTCAGAGTCTCATCAAATGCCCCCCTTATCAGCTCATCCGACATACCCTTTGTGGCTTTGATTCCAATGCCAAATGGAACAGAAAGCAGGGAAATATACATCTCTCCATGGTCCGGGCCGATTTCAACAATACCGCCAAGGTGTGGCAAAATTTCGTGCAGGCTAGGCTGATGCCTGCTGAACATAGCAGCGATTGCACGCGAGCTCGAGTGTGCTTGATTTTTTCCCTCAAGACCGGCCGCCCTATCAACATAGCGGAGATCATGCTCGCTGAGATGGCCCGTACCAGATTCGGGCGATAGATTAGGCCAGTACATGCGATATTTGGGAGTGCCCGAGTATCCGGGGCATGATGAAGTGGTGGAGGCTCCACCTGGCCTTATGGAAATTACATCAGTCATGGAGCCAGCTTCCAAACTCACCCCAGCAGCTAGGTTGGAGCGGGATGAAAATATTAACAAGTATATGTACAATGCTATCAACCTACTAATGAGCCGCACGGGAATCTCTGACGAAGAGCGCACGCACTTGCGCGACAATCTTTCCGGCGCGTCAAAGGAGATGCTCGGGATTGCACCTGGCAGTTCGGTCCATTCTACCGAAGACGCCAACACCGTGCAAGGCTCATATCATGAAGGGGATGATGAGGATGAAGCTACAGGGCCTATGGCGTTGGTACCATTTGAGCTGGAGTCTGATGAAACCGGCACGGATTGAGAGGGAGTTTTTCTTTTCACCCTACTTTGCTTTTCATATTTTCAATGCATCGGGGACTATGCATATCTTAAGTGTGGGGTGGGGGAAAGTACTTATTGTGCCTGGTAATTGTATGTTGGTAGAATTTGTATGTTTTGTGATTTTGAGGTTATGATTTTTTTTTTTTCAATTTTACTTTTTCGTTAATTTACTTCTTGTTAGTTTATAATGATTAGTCGTTTTGGTTTGCGTAATAGTTGTTGTTGTTGTTATAATTTAGAAAAAAAAACAGAAAAAACAAAAAAATTATATATTATATATATATTCCAAATTTTTCCCGACGATGGATCATTTTCTTAAGGGATAAAATGTGATTAACAACAACAAGAAGATTTTGTTTTATTTTTAGGTTAGTTAGGTAATATTCCTTGGTTTTTCTTAGGGCACCGGTTTTTTTCCAAGGATGTAGCTCGAACCGGGCGAATTTTAATTTTTCTTTTAGGACTAGTCTTAGGAAGAACTGGGGTATGTTGTAATACTTCTTGACATGGTTTATGCTAGTATAGGTTATGACACATGATCCACTTCCCGTTAGTTAAGCTATAAGTCGAAATAACAACGGCCCAATTTGTGACGCCTCTTCTCAATTGTTGACTTGCTTACCATAGTGTATTTACTGCTTAATTGTTTCAATTGTATATGCTTGCTTAACTCGACATTTGAACAGAACCGTTGTGATTGAGTCATGTGCATTCTGTGAGTAAGGTTTTGGATTCTCTATGCTGTCTTATATAGTCTAGAACTTGCCCCGTGTGTTAATTAAAGCGAAATTGTAAGTTGGGATAATCTAAGAAATGATATAGGCACTTTCTTGTTTAATTATGGATGTGCTTGTCACATCGAATATAAATTTGTCCATTGCTAGCCCTTTTGAGCCTATAAGCCTTTTTCTTTTGGTACCTACATTACAAGCTATTCCCTTTATTTTGTTCTTAAATTGAGCCTTATTTGAACCTTTACCTCCGAAAGCACTTAGTTGCTAGAAGAAGTAAGGGCAGTGTTAGAGGGATTGTCTTGATTTTGAATGGAACTATGAAAAGACTAGTTGGTTATGTGAAGCTAAACTGTAAAATCACTAGCTGATGAAAAATGTGTATGGAGGGTGAAAAAGAAGAAAGAAAAATGATGATGAAAAAGAGAAAATTGTTAGTGAAAAAGAGATGAAAAAAAATTCACCTCCTATTGTTGTATGCTAAGTGAATTGAAAAGAAAGGGTGTGTATGTGAGACAAGTTTAACAATTGAAAGAAAAAGAAGTGTTTAAATGTTGAGTGTAGTGTATTAAGTGCTTAGGAGGACTAGCCACTAGTCCCAAATATACCCTACCCGTCCCCTAGCTTACATTACAACCTTAAAAAGACCTAGTTGATCTTAGATTTGACTGACTCAATTAGTGGAAATCTACACTACGGGCAAGCTTATGGTACTTTATGGGAAGCATATGAGTTCTTTGTGAGAGTGAGAGTATGTTGTGCAAATTTTGTGTGATTTCATTCATATATGTTCCCACTTCAGATATTGGTGAGGGCACATGATTTCATGAACGACTGGTAATGTATAAATTGTCTTGTTAGGTAAGTATATGCATTGAAATTGCTTAATGTGGCAAGTCAGCTTTTGAGGTTGGGTGGTGACAATTGGGTTGTTGAATGTTATTGAATTATTATGCCTAAGTGAACTTTACGGAAATTATATGGATTAGTTATGTGTTCATACTTATTTGCTAGTATTGATTGTGTTCAAGAGTATGGGTCGTTTAAAAAGTTGAATGTTTCGCGATAATATTAAGAGTTGGTAGTGGGAAGGTTGTATATAATCCCATTGCTCGAGGGCGAGCAAGAGTCTAAGTGTGGGGTCTTGATGATTGGTAGAAAAGATATAAAATTCTATATAAATCATCTCATATTTAGCTCTTGTTTTATGAATTTGGGATGTTAATTGCGTCGATTCATGTTAATGTAATGTGTTTTTATATGTAGGAATGAGTCGGGAGCAATCGGGGCAAAAACAAGGAAGAAACGAGCCAAAACGAGAAGAAAACAGACCAAGAGGGACTGGGCGCCATAGGTAGCGCCTGGCGCCACCTGTGGCGCTGGAGGCAGTGAGGCTGGAAAACTTACTGGACGCAGCGCCCTGGGGGGCGCCTGGTGCCAGCCAGGGCGCCGACTGTGGGAGGTTGTCCTAATCCGTCTAGGAGACCCCTAATTCGACCCCAAACCTTCCCAACTCCTATATAAACACCCCCAAACCCATTTTGGAGGGGAAGAACGTGATTTTGAAGTCTAAAGAATGCAGAGGAACATCAGCAACGCAATCGATCTTCAGTTCATCAACTCTGTCTAGTATTTTTATTAGTTTTTCAATACTTCATCTTTTGATTTTGTTGAACATGAGTGGCTAATCACCCCTTGTTCTGGGGTTGTGATTAGCCATGAATATTGTGTTTCGAACTTGACGATTTCGTTTCGATAATTCATGTTCATATGATTGTTTCTTCAATTCTATGCCTAATTGCTTAATTGATTTTGGTGTTCTTATTGCATTCTTGCTAGATTAATTCCATAGGAATATAGGTGTTAATCTTGTTAGGAATAGGCGAATAGTCTTAACCTTTTTAAGGGGGCGGATTCGTGGTTAAGATAGGAATATACTTAATCACCTTGCTTAATTGAATATCGTGTTCTTATTGCATTCTTGCTAGATTAATTCCATAGGAATATAGGTGTTAATCTTGTTAGGAATAGGCGAATAGTACTTCAGAAGAAGGCTATGAGTATATATATCGATCAATTAGCAATCATTCATGAATTATATGAACAGAAAGCAATAGGATTGGAAAAATAATCACAACCCTGGAATATTTGTTTATTTGATTACAAAATACGTACTTTGTTCTTTGCAATTCTTAGATACAAATTAGAATTATAAGTAGAATAACCCAACTATTAAACTCGATTCTTGCTTGCTTAAATAACAATATTAGTTCGTTAGAAAGTAGTAAATTTAAGTCCCTGTGGGTACGACAACCTGGACTCATAATCCTATATTACTTGTCGACCGCGTATACTTGCGTGTGCGTTAGGGAGCAACACCCCACTTCACACACAGAATCACTGAGCACTATACGGGTGTCGGGCATCAATGCTCCTCATCAAAGCACGTGTTTAAATCACTGTGCTTGCGCTCACTGCTAGCATGTCAGACTCCGGAGGGGCATATCCTGGCACAAGCGCTAATCAATATCACATAGCCCAATCATGGGGACTGATGCACACGTAGCCTCAAAATCAGTGAGACTTAGCCCAATGTGAGGCTTGGCATACGCGCCACATCAATATTAATATAACTATGACGGCGTGCAACTCAATCAAACATAGCTCACAACATGGCTCTACGGCCCACATCAGCCATCAATCCGCTCAAGTCTCCATATGCCAACATCTCACAGAAACATAATCCAATTACATAGCACAAAATATCACAATATGCCTCAAATATAGCTCAAACTCGTGCCACGTACAAGGACACCAATAACATGTGAGACAGCATATCAAAAGTGCACAGAGATAGAAATATAACATGCGGATGTAACAATAATGATATGCAGTATGACTACGGTTAAGGCAAACAGCTCAACATTGCAAAAATAGCCCTATTATGTCTCAAATAATTAAGCATGTGGCTTAGACAAGATTTCTTGCAAGAATAATATCTCACGCGGTCATATAAATGGAGAAAACATGATATCAAAGAAGCATGATAGCAAAATGAGGCACATAATAGCCTAAGAACTACCCGGATCATGAATACCTCGGTGCATGTACAGACACCGTCACCTAGCACCTGCGTCACCCAACCCATCACAAATATCATATTACTCGCGGATAATTTCCCTCAAATCCAAGTTTAGTTATGTTACTTACCTAGAACAAGCCACATCAGATACCGATCAAGTCAAACAATACTTTAGAAATGTCATCTCGCGCGAATCAACCTCCGAACGGCTCAAAACTAACCAAAATCAACTCAAAAACATCAAATAATACCATAGGAAACAAACCCAAATGAAAAATGTCAAATCTTTAATCAAATACTCAAAGTCAACCAAAATGTCAGCTCAGCCTCGCACCCTGGATGTCACGACCCCAACCCATGGGCCGTGACGAGTGACCGAATCCTACCTGTCGAACACCCCTAAGCATGTGTCTAAGATATAAACATGAAATAAGGGAAGGTCATGCATAACATCAATTAATAAACTGATGAATCATGTGAATAACATACGTGAGAAAATATGCCCAAAAGACATATATATATATATATATATATATATATATATATATAGAATACGGG
>MCJB01022362.1:6751-23579 GCA_002018475.1 Nicotiana obtusifolia | reverse complement strand
TATATATATATATATATATATATATATATATATATATATATATATGTGTGTGTGTGCAAAATACGGTAGGGCGAGCCGACAAGGCTGCTATGGACAACTATATATCAAAATAGAAGCCGAAGAGGCCACACACTATCCAACTATACATGACTGTCTACAGACCTCTAATAGAGTGTACAACTGTATGAAGGACGGGACTGGGCCACGTCATACCCATATATGTGTACAAAAGTATCGTACCAAAACCCAATAGCAGCTCTGGATCAAATGGAGCACACCAACTCTCGTTGAGCAAGGATCCTAAGAAGGGGGACCGTCAGCCTGTCTACCTGCACCTGCGAGCATGAAACGTAGGCCCCCAGGCAATAGGGGCGTCAGACAAATAATGTACCAAGTGTCCTAGGAATAAAAATTAGTATATAAAAGATATGGAAGAAACATGGAGTAAAGAACTCAACCTGTAAGTCTGAATAGCTCGGTTAATCATGAAAAATTTATAATGTCATACATGTGCATATAAATGTCACATCATGCATAGGTATATGCGTACATAACATCATCAAGCCTTTGAGGGCATCCCATCATATCATCTCGGCCTCTGTGGGTGAAATCATCAACGTATACCAACTGATCAGGTGGTGGTGCGTATATAATGTCGTAACCTTTCCCCATACTCGTTGTACGTATAATATACGCGTATATAATGCCATCTGGTCATTGGTTAATGTAAATGTATAAATAAATGCAATGCATAAGAAGTAAGTCAATAAGATCTCTTGAAATGTCATAGATCAATATGCCTTCCGTTAATATCACGAAATAAACTTTATCAACTTACATATTTTCTAAGACCCATGAACAGACGATATAATAATAGGACATTATGGGGAATAAAGAACATAGGCAACCTAGTACTTTTAAGAATAGAGTCATTTGTGAAAGTTCTGTGTTTGATCGTTTCGTTGTATCATATGGATCATGCCAAAAGGAAAGAAGGGATAGCCTTAATATACCTTATAGAAGTATGTCCAATAACAATGCTAAACTCAACTCACTGCGCCCTAATCTACAACAACGACAGTGAAGCTATTGTCAAGTTACGAATGACTCTCTCATTTATATAACGAAAGTAACTTAATTTGTAACAAAACAACGGGCAGCATTTTTTCTGATTTTTACTGCTCCCTCAAGCCTACTATAGGTGAAACAACAACCCAATACAATCAGCAACTCAAAAACAACCTAACTACCATTCGAGACCTTTAATACAACAAAACCCCCAAATATACCATAAAACACCCAATCAACAAGTTATCAATCAGCCTGAAACTACAATGACGAGCGACCAGCCCATTACCCTACCACATGTAGCGTTTATCTACGCCCTTTATCCTTCAAAACTCCATAAATCAGCTTCACAAGAGGCCAAAATGAGTGGACTACAAAACAGTCCACTAAAAGTGAAATAAATCAAACTCATGGCTTCTGATCACCGTCCCGTGAGTTCTAACTATTAGAAAACGAATTCATCAACCTTCCTTGATATTTAAAAGCTTGAATACATAAAGTAGGAATTTTATTAAATATGAGTTACCTTCAAAAATCAAACTACAAAGAAAAAGATAGGTGGTATAATGATTCTTACCTCGCAGGGATCGTTCTAATATTATCGCTTCTTGATCTTGTACCGCGGATGTTAATATTTTTTGAAACCCTTGTAGAGAGCTTAAATATATATTTATGGGGGTTATCTATTCGTTTTCTATGGAAAAATGAAGAGAAAGACGACTTAAGACCTACATATATCAACTTTTGAAAAGTCAAAGAGGTGCTAGCTTAGCACCCTAGCATTGGCCCTTCTTCTGACACTCATATCTTTTTATCCGGACGTCGTATGAATGAACGGTTAAGAGTGTTGGAAACAACATTCCAAGACCTTCAATTTGTTATATAATATGTCCCAAAAATATCTCATATAATTCACGAAATTTATTTCTCAAAAAGCTTCATTACAAGGCAAATCTTTAGTCGTTTTTTCCGCACTTTAAATCCGATTTTTCCCAAACTTTATATTTTATATCAAAATATCATATATAGTCATACTATGACTTTACACTCAATTAAATCATAATTAAAAAGTCTCATTTTCATTATACTTCACCTTGGGACGCACAGGGTGTAACAATCTTCCCCCACAGAGACATTCGTCCTCGAATGTTAAACTCCCAGAGATCTATAGAAATTTTGGTAGAGTGTTCTCTATCAAGGTTCTACAACCAACCTGTAATGCAGCATACAAAGCCACACGGGGCCACAATCATCAATAACACCAATGGCCTCACGCGACCAATGACAGTAACTAACATAAGAATCTAGTATCATATACGTACCTAAAGGCTGTGATGTCTCAGTCTGTTCCTGCTCCGGAAGCGGAAACAATTGAGGATACCTAGACTTCATGTCTTCTACAGCTCTCCCAAGTCATCTCTTCCACATTCTTGTTTCTCCAAAGTACTTTAATCGAAGCTACATCCTTAGTTCTCAATCTCTGAACTTGTTTATCTAGTATAGCAATGGGAGCTTCCTCATATGATAGTTGCTCTGTGACCTGGACAGCGTCAACTGGAACGACTCTAGAAGGATCTTTGATACTCATACGGAGCATAGACACATGAAAGATTGGATGTACAGACTCCAGGACAGAAGACAAGTCTAACTCTTATGCTACCTGGCCTACTCTACATATGATCTTATAAGGTCCAACATACCAAGGGCTAAGCTTTCCTTGCTTACCGAATCTCATAATGCCTTTTATTGGTGATACCTTTAGGAATATGTGACGACCCGGTCAGTCGTCTCATGAGTTACCGCTCCGTTTTCCACATTTCTACCTTATTATGCTTCGTTATGTAATTTGGGATGTGTGTGCGAAATTTCATGTCATTCGGACATGGTCTGATTGGGTTTTTGATTAAAAGAGTAACTTAGAAGATTTTGAAATTCTTAGGCTTGAATCCGACGGGAATTTGGTGTTGAGAGGTTGTTTGAGCGTTCCGAAGGTTAGAACAAATTCGAATAACGTTATGGGATATGTTGGCATAGTTGGTTGGGGTCCCAGTGGCCTCGGGTGAGTTTAGGGTGGCTAAACGGTTCCAACTTCGCCCTTGAAAAAGTTGCAGAAAAACCAGATGTTGCAATTTTGTAAAAGAGTAAAGAGACATCGCAAAGCGGGATATGCTATTGCAAACCCAGTATGCAAGCCGCAAACCACACACCCAGATCGCAGACCCAGACAGTTTCCTGGGCAAAGAATGACATCAAGAATGCGGTCAGGAATGCGGTCGCATTTCCACAATGCGGACCGGATATCCACCACACTGAGACCGCATACTGAGACAGATTTCTGGGCAAAAATCAACGTAAAAAATGCGGTCAAGAATGCGGTCGCATTTTTGACATGTGGACCGCAAACCATGCTTCACACTGAACTGCGGTGAAGGCTAGGGTTGCGATCTGCGATGGCCATAGCAAAGATGCGGACCGCAAGTTGGATATGCGGCGGATATGCGGTCGCATTTTAAGCCCAACTGGGGCGTTTTGTCCCAATTTTTTACCCTTTATAAATAGAAACCAGTGCCCATTGGCCATGCAAAACTCACTATCGTTACCATCTAAGAGAAACACCTCCAAAACACCCTAAATCACAGCAAAATCAACCTCAAAACTATGTCCTTAAGCTAATTTCGAGGCGATTTTTGGGCGACTTTCAAGGGAACATCGGGGTAAGTTTTCTTAACTAAACTTTGGTCAAATTACTCCAGTATATCGCTATATTTAGTATTTAATTGGTGATTTATGTTGGAAAATCTATGAAAAATCCTTAAGTTTAGAATTAAAGATTTGGAGGTCAACCCGATGTCGGAATTCGATAATTTTTCTATGGTTGAACTCATTGGGAGATAAGGAACCCGTTGATGTGAAAATATTTTAGCTTCAAGAAGTGGGCCCGGGGCTCGGTTTTTTCTAATTTCGTAATTTCTTAGTATTTTTCGATTGTTTCTCTTGGGCTTTGTTCCCTCAACGTATTGTGACGTGTTAGTTCTGATTTTGGGTAGATTCGACCCGCGTGGAGGCCGATTCGAAGGGCAAAGGCGTCGCGGGCTAGGGATTTAGCTGGTTCGAGGTGAGTAGTGATTGTAAATGATGTTCTGAGGGTTTGAAACCCTGGATTGTACATCGTAGTGCTATATTAAGGTGAGGCACATGCCCGATGATGAGCGTGGGGTCATTTACTACTAGGGACTGTGACTTGGTCCATCCCGATTTGATGATTTTACCGCGTATTTGACTGAAACTCATTTGTTATCATTATGATTGGGCTGATTGCCATGTTTGGGCTTCGTGCCAATTAATTTAACCCTTCGGGGATTTTTGTCACTGTTTTCTCACTATTTTGATTTATTACTTGAACTCAGTCATGCTGTTTACACCGTTTTACAACTCAGCCACTTTTACTCAGTTTTGAGACTTAAATAATATTTTAAATGATGTTTTGGGGCTGAGGACTACTGTTTTGCTATGCCCGAGGGGCTTGTGATGATTTTTCTGACTGAGTGCGGCCGAGGGCCAGATGTGAGGTTTTACTGAGCGATATGAGGCCGAGGGCCTAGATATGTGCCACGAGGTGGCTTGATATTGCGCTTGGGCCATAAGGGGCCCCTCCCGGAGGCTGTACACCGCCAGTAAGCGCGGGTACCCATTGTGATGTGAAATATAGCCCGAGGGGCTGATATTGTATTATGTGATAGCCCGAGGGGCTGATGTAGTATTATGTGATAGCCCGAGGGGCTGGTGTTGTACTATGTGATAGCCCGAGGGCCCGATACTCTTCCATGTGATAACCTGAGGGGCCGATATTGTTCTGAGATTTGAGCCCGAGGGGCTGGTACGGTTTTATGATATTGCCCGAGGGCGGATTTGTTCATATATATATATATGGACCGAGGGGCGATGTTTTACTTCACATTATTTGCCTAAAAGATTACATGTTTTTACCTGTTGAAAGGAAGTTTTACTTGATTTTTCACTGATTTACTGTTTGCGAATGATGTTTTAATGCTTCATTATAGAATGCCTTGTGCTTTGTGTGTTTTCTTACTTTCAGTCGTTATTTATGGTTATTACTCACTGAGTTGGAGTGCTCACATTACTCCCTGCACCATGTGTGCAGATTCAGGCGTTGTTGGTTCCGCTCCGGAGTACTGATTCCTCCTGTCCAGGCGGTGATCCAGAGACTACGAGGTAGCTGTTGGCGTCCGCAACCCTATATCTCTTTCATCTTATTGTTCCTATATTCTTCAAAAATATTGCCAGATATTGTAATTAGTAATCTTGTTATTAGGATTCATTAGTTGCTCATGACATTGTGACACCCCGGTTTGGGCTGTTGTCGGGATGGTTAGCTATATTTTTCCGCGAATGATTGCTATTAAACTATGCTTGTATTGTTTTCTTGCTAATTGACTGTTTAGAAATTTTGGCTAAATCGGCTGGCCTTGTCTTCACGAGAGGCACCATCACGAGCGGGTACGGGGTTAGGGTCGTCACAGAATACCCAGTCATCTACCTTAAACTCCAAGTCTCGTCGTCGATTATCTACATAGGACTTTTGACGACTCTGAGCTACTAATAGCCTTTCCCGTATAAACTTAATCTTCTCAACTGCCTGTTGTACCAACTCTGGTCCTACAATAGTTGCCCCGACATCAAACCATCCAATAGGTGACCTACACTTTCGTCCGTAAAGAGCTTCGTATGGAGCCATCTGAATGCTAGGATGATAGCTATTAATATATGCAAACTCAATAAGTGGAAGATGAACACCCAGCTACCCTTGAAGTCTATCACACAAGCCCGTAGCATATCCTCAAGTGTCTAATAGTACGTGCAGCCTAATCGTTTGTCTGGGGATGAAATGATGTACTAAGACTTACCTGAGTCCCCAATCCTTTTTCGAAGGACCTCCAGAAATTAACTGCAAACTAAGCACCTCTATCTGAGATAATAGATATAGGGACACCATGAAGTCGTATTATCTCCTTAGCCTTGCATACTCCTCTGCTGAATACGTAGTCCTGAAGGCAGAAAATAGGCTGATTTTGTAAGTTTATAAACAATCACCCATATGCTTGGTACGAGGTAAGCCTATGATGAAATCCATATTAATTTACTTCCCATTTTCCAGTCGGAATTTTTATAGCCTACAATAAGCCACCGGGTTTCTGATGCTCAATCTTAACCTGCTAACAATTAGGGCACTGAGCAACAAACTCTGCTATATCCTTCTTCATTTCGTCCCACCGGTATATTTCCCTGATATCATGACACATCTTCGTCGCTCATGGATGAATAGAATAATGAGAATAGTGACATTCTCCCATAACCAGCTGCCACATTAGGAACACATAATCGCCCTCGATATATGAGGACTCCATCTCCTATAATCTCAAATGTTGTCTTCTCCTTTTGAGGGGCTATACCTTTGTGATGAGTTAGCACAAGATCCTCATATTGGTGTTACAGTAATCGAACTCAAGACTAGCTAGCTGATGAATCTCATGGGCTATCTCTCTCTTCTCTGGCTGTAAATATGATAGGTTACCCATAGATTACGGTTGAGGGCGTCGGTTACTACATTCTCCTTCCCTGGATGGTATAAAATATCAACATCATAGTCTTTCAGTAGCTCCAACCATCGCCTCTGACGTAAATTCAATTCCTTTTGCTTGAAGATATATTGCAGGCTCTTATGATCCGTATAGATATCAACATGTATGCCATACAAATAGTGCCTCCACATTTTTATTGCATGAATCACCGCAGCTAACTCTAAATCGTGGGAGGGGTAATTCTTCTCATGCTTTCTTAGTTGTCTAGAAGCATAAGTGACAACCTTACTATGTAGCATCAATATACAACCTCATCCAACGCTCAAAGCGTCACAATAGATAGCATAACCATTGGTTCCCTCTGGGAGTGTCAGAACCGGTGCTGAAGTCAATCTGTACTGCCTGGAAACTCCGCTCACAAGCATTAGTCTACTGAATCTTAGTTGCCTTCTGAGTCAACTTTATCAATGGTGCTGAAAGAGACGAAATCCCTCTACAAATCTCCTGTATTAACCTACCAAACCTAGGAAGCTACAAATCTCCGTTGGTGTCATGGGTCTAGGCCAAGTCTTCACTGCCTCAATCTTCTGTGTATCAACCCAGATACCTCACCTGAAATAATATGCCCAAGGAAAGCTACAGAATTCATATTTAGAGAAATTTGCGTACAACTTCCTTTTTTTAAGAACTCTGAGCATAGTACGCAAATGATCTGCATGCTCAGTCTTTGACCAAGAATAAACCAAAATATCATAAATACAATCACGAACAGATCTAAAAAGGGTCTAAACACGCGGTTCATCAAGTCCATGAATACTGCTGGGGCATTGGTCAAACTGAACGACATAACACGAAACTCAAAGTGCCCGTATCTGGTCCTGAATGTTGTCTTCGGAATCTTTCTCTTTAACCCTTACCTGATGGTATTCATACCACAAGTCTATCTTTGAGAAATACTTGGCACCCTGCAACTGATCAAATAAATCATCAATCCTTGGGAATAGGCACTTATTCTTGATCGTCGCCTTATTCAACTGCCTGTAATCAATACACATCCACAAGGAACCATCTTTCTTTCTCACAAATAACACAAGTGCTCCCCAGAGTGATGTACCGAGTCTGGTAAAGACTTTTTCAAGCAAATCCCTCAGGTGTTCTTTCAACTCTCTCACCTCTGCAGGTGCCATTCTATAAGGAGCAATAGATATCGGCTGAGTATCTAGTAATATGTCAATATCAAACTCAATCTCCTGCTCTGGCAGAAGGCCTGGAAGCTCATCGGGAAAAACATCGGGAAACTCATTAACCACTAGGATAGATTGAAGGCTCGGTGACTCTATTTTCACATCCTGTACCCAAACTAAGTGATAAATATAGCCCTTTCTAATCATCTTCCTTGCCTTGATATAGGAAATTAACCTACCTCTCGACGATGCAATTACCTGCCCACTCCAGAAATGGCTCCCATGAGAATTGGAACCAAACCATCTTTGATCTACAATCAACATTAGCATAATAAGAAGCCAACCAATCCATGCCCATTATAACATCAAATTCTACCATATCTAACTCAACCAGGTCTACTACTGTAGAACGGCTATGAACTACTACTATAAAAAGTATCTATATACCCGTCTAGCTATCACTGGATCCCCAACAGGTGTAGACAACTCAAAAGGTTTAATCAACTTAGGTTCTATCCCAAACTTACTAGCAACCAACGGAGTGATGTACGATAAGGTGGAACCTGGTCGATCAATGCATATACATCATATGAAGAGACTGATAATATACCTATAACAACATCAGGTGACGACTCCTGATCCTGTCGACCCGTTAATGCATAAATGCGGTTCTGAGGACCGCTCAAGCTAGATGCTCCACTTCTGCCTCTACCATGACCAGTTGGCGCCAGTGAACCTTGCCCGGGGGCGTACTAATGATGACGAACCAGCTACAGATCCCGCTGGCTGAACTATACCTGCACCACCTCTCGTTGGACAATCTCTCATAAGATGGCCTGGATAACCACATGTATAACAAACACCCAACCCACAAGGCACTGCTCGGCATGCTGCATACCACACTGAGCACATCGTGGCAAGAGCTGCCTCATCTGACTTGACTCACCCCTATACTCAGAACTAGAGGTCCTGGAACTATGACTATGCCCTAAGTATATGGAACGATTAAATCTTTTACCGGCAAAATCACTGGAAGGACCTGAAGATATTGCTCTCTTAGTGTGGCCCCTATCATGCTCACGATCAACCCTCTACTTCTGCTTACGCTCCTCTACAACCTGAGCGTACGCCTGAATATGAGAAATACCCATGACTGACTGAAGTGAGATCGACATACAGTCATTAAGCAGGTGCGGCTTGGTCACGACCCAAAATCCCAACCATGATCGTGATGGCGCCTCTCATGAAGACAAGGCCAGTCAATTCAAACTAAACTTCATTCAAACAGTTAAACAATACGAAAATAATATAAGTACGGTTTAATAAAAGTAATTTGCGGAAAAATATAGTGAACCATCCCGACTACAGCCCGAACCGGGGTGTCACAAAGTCATGAGCAACTACTGAAATCCTAATAACAAGATTTCTATTACAATATCTCGGGCACAGTTGTTTGAAGAAAGTGGAAATAACATTATAAAGAGATACGGGGCCGCGGACGCCAACAACTACCTCGTGGTCTCTGAATCGCCGCCCTGACAGTGATAATCAATGTCTCTGAGCGGAACCGATAAAGCCTGAATCTGCACACAGGGTGCAGTGAGTAATATGAGTACTTCCAACACAGTGAGTAATAATTATAAATAACAACTGAAGGTAAGAAAACACATAAGGCATACAACAATCCATAATGAAACAATAAAACATGTAAATATCTCAAGTACATAACATGAAGTGAAAGAAAACAGCATGACTAGCCACGTCATGTCTCGTGACGGCGTGTCACCCGATCCCATGGGTACCCTGCGCTCACTGTGGGGGGGGGCAGACTCCGGGAGGGGCTTCTTACGGCCCAAGCGCAATATCTCGTGGCTGCGTGCCACCCGATCCCATTTACATCATTTGAAAAGTCATTTAATTTTCAAAACTGAGTTTAAGAAATGAATCAAATCAGTTAGAAAACAGTGATAAATTACCCCTGAAGGGTTCACATAACCGGCACGAAGCCCAAATATGATTGAGTAAACAGTGATAAATACCCCTGAAGGGTTCACATAGCCGGCACGAAGCCCAAATATGGCAGTCAGCCCAATTCACGATGATATCAAATAAGTTTCAATCAAATATATAGTAAAATCATCAATCGGGATGGACCAAGTCACAATCCCTAGTAGTAAACAACCCCACGCTCATCATCGAGCGAGTGCCTCACCTCAATATAGCACTACGATGTGCAAATCCGGGGTATCAAACCCTCAGAATATCATTTACAATCACTACTCACCTCAAAATAGCACTACGTCCTTAGCCTACGACGCCCTTGCCCTTTGAATTGGCCTCCACGTGCGTTGAATCTATTCAAATTCAATACAATTACGTCACAATAGGTTGAGGGAACAAAGCCCACGCGAAAACAATCAAAATTACTAAGAAATTCCAAAATAACCAAAACCCGAGCCTCGGGCCCACTTCTCGAAACTCGTTAATTTTCACCTTAACAGATTCCTTATCGAATTCCGACTTCGGTTCGACCTCCAAGTCTAAAATCTAAGCTTAGGGATTTTCCATGATTTTTCCTAGCTTAATCACAATCACCAACTACAATAGCAGTAGGTTTGGGTAATTTTGACCAAGATTAAGTCAAGAACACTTACCCCGATATTTTTCCGTTGGAAATATTCCAAGAATTTCCTCAATACTTGCTTCAACCCGAGCTCTATAGCTCCAACAATGTTCAAGATGGTCAACACTCTTCCTCTTGAGAATTTGTCCAAGAAATGTCCCTTGGATGTAGTTCTAAGGTTGATTTGTTGTGATTTTATGGTGTTTGGAGGTGTTTCTCTTGAGGGTATCGAAAATGGGTCTTGCATGGCAAAAAGGGGTACTGATTTTCTATTTATAAAAGGGCCAAAAATCGAGACAAAAACACCCCTGTCCGGCCCTATATGCGAATGCATATCTGTCGCAGAACAGATATGCGGTCCGCATATTTGACGTGGCCACCGAAAAAATGGCCCTAGCCTTCACCGCAAATTTCAACATGAAGCATGGTTTGCGGTCCGCATTTCAGGTTTGCGGTCCGCATTTCAGGTTTGCGGTCCGCATTTCAACCGCATTCTTGGCGTAGATTTTTGTCCAAAAATTCTATCTCAGTTTGCGGTCTCGATGTCAGATATGCGGTCCGCATTTTGGATATGCGGTCCGCATTTTGGATATGCGGTCCGCATTCCTACCGCATTTCTGACCTGAACTTTGCCCAGGAACCTGCCTGGGTTTGCGATCTCATTGTGAGATATGCGGTCCGCATTCTCGCATCTGGTTTTTCTGCAACTTTCTTTTCCAACGACGAATTAGTCCGTTTGACCATCCAAAACTCACCCGAGGCCTCCGGAAACTCAACCAAACATGCCAACATATCCAATAACATTATTCAAACTTGTTCCAACCATCGAAACGCCCAAAACAACCTCTCAACACCAAATTCGCGTTGGATTCAAGCCTAAGGATTTCAAAATCTTCAAAATCGCTCTTTTGATCTAAACCCAACCAAACCACGTCCGAATGACCTGAAATTTTGCACACAAGTCATAAATTACATATCGAAGCTACAGCAACTTTCGGAATTCCATTCCGACCCTCGGATCAAAATCTCGCCCATCAACCAGAAATCGCCAAAATTCTAACTTCGCCAATTCAAGCCTAATTCTACACGGGATCTCCAAAACCGATTCCGATCATACTCCTAAGTCATAAATCACCTCCCGAAGCTAACCGAACCATCGGAACTCACATCCGAACCCTCTAACTCATAAGTCAACATCCGGTTGACTTTTTCAACTTAAACCTTCTTAAAAGAGACTAAGTGTCTCATTTCTTACCAAATTCACTCCGAACGCAAACTACTCAACTCGATCACATAAAACACGGATAACGAAGCGTAAATGAAGTAGAAATGGGGAAGACGGAGTGGTAACCCACGAGACGACTAGCTGGGTCGTCACATTCTCCCCTACTTAAACAAACATTCGTCCTCGAACGAGTCAAGAAACATACCTGAAGTCTCAAATAGGTGAGGTTATTTGCTCCGCATCTCCCGCTCGGCTTCCCAGGTAGCCTCCTCCACAGAGTGACCTCTCTATTGAACTTTCACCGAAGCTATCTCCTTGGACCTCAACTTCCGAACCTGACGATCCAAAATCGCCACTGGCTCCACCTCATAGGTCAAATTATCATCCAACTGAATCGTGCTGAAGTCCAAAATATGAGACGGGTCCCCAATATACTTCCGGAGCATAGAAACATGAAATACTAAGTGAACACTCGACAGACTAGGTGGCAAAGCAAGCTCATAAGCCACCTCCCCGATTCTCCGAAGTACTTCAAATGGCCCAATGAACCGAGGACTTAATTTCCCTTTCTTCCCGAATCTCATACCACCTTTCATGGGCGAAACCTTCAGCAAGACCTTCTCGCCAACCATGTAAGACACATCTCGAACCTTCCTATCGGCATAACTCTTTTGCCTCAATTGTGCTGTACGGAGCCTCTCCTGGATTGTTTTCACTTTCTATAAAGCATCCTGAACCAAGTCAGTCCCTAATAGCCTAGCTTCGCCGGCCTCGAACCAACCAACCGGAGATCTACACCGCCTCCCATACAGAGCCTCATACGGAGCCATCTGAATACTTGACTGGTAGCTGTTGCTATAAGCGAACTTTGAAAGCGGTAGAAATTCATTCCATGAACCTCCGAAATCAACAACACATGCACGCAACATGTCCTCCAGTATCTGAATGGTACGTTCTGACTGCCCATCCGTCTGAGGATGAAATGATGTGCTCAATTCCACCTGAGTACCCAACTCCCTCTGCACGGCTTTCAAGAACTGCAAAGTGAACTGCGTACCTCTATCTGAAATGATAGAAACTGGAACACCATGCAGCCGGACAATCTCTCGGATATAAATCCTTGCCAACCGTTCTGAAGAATATGTAGTACACACAGGAATGAAGTGCGTGGACTTAGTTAGCCGATCCATAATCACCCAAATAGCATCGAACTTCTTCAAATTCCGTGGGAGTCCAACAACAAAGTCCATAGTGATCCGCTCCCATTTTCGCTCGGGAATAGCTATCTGCTGAAGCAAACCACCCGGCCTCTGATGTTCATATTTTACTTGCTGACAGTTGAGACACCGAGCTACGAATCCCACAATATCCTTCTTCATCCTTCTCCACCAATAATGTTGCTTCAAATCCTAGTACATCTTTGCGGCGCCCGGATGAGTAGAATACCGTGAGCTATGGGCCTCCTCCAGAATCAACTCTCGGAGCCCATCCACATTGGGTACACCAATCTTGCCCTGCATCCTCAACACTCCATCATCGCCGATGGTCACATCTTTAGCATCATTATGCTGGACTCTGTCCTTAAGGACAAGCAAATGGGGATCGTCATACTGATGCACCCTGATGCGTTAGTATAACGAAGATCGAGAAACCATGCAAGCCAGTACCCGATTGAATTCAGAGATGTCTAATATCACAAACCTATTGGCCAAGGTCTGGACATCAACTGCGAGAGGTCTCTCTCCAACTGGAATGTATGCCAAACTCCCCATGCTCACTGCCTTTCGGCTCAAAGCATCGGCCACCACGTTGGCCTTTCCCGGATGGTGTAGTATAGTAATATCGTAATCCTTGAGCAATTCCAGCCATCTCCGCTGCCTCAAATTTAGATCCTTTTGCTTGAACAGATGTTGAAGGCTACGGTGATCAGTAAATACCTCACAAGGTACGCCATACAAGTAATGCCTCCAAATCTTTAAAGCATGAACTATGGCAGCTAGCTCCAAATCATGCACCGGATAGTTCTTCTCATGAGGCTTCAACTGACGAGAAGCATAAGCAATAACTCTACCCTCCTGCATTAATACACAACCGATCCCAATTCTTGAGGCATCACAATATACGGTATACGAACCCGAGGCTGACGGTAGCACCAATACTGGAGCTGTGGTCAAGGCTGTCTTGAGCTTCTGAAAGCTCTCCTCGCACTTGTCCGACCACACAAATGGAACACCCTTTTGAGTCAATTTGGTCAAGGGCGATGTGATGGATGAGAATCCCTGAACAAACCGGCGATAATAGCCTGCCAACCCAAGAAAGCTACGAATCTCTGTGACTGAGGACGGTCTAGGCCAACTCTGGACCGCCTCTATCTTCTTTGGATCAACCTGTATACCCTCGCTGGACACCACGTGTCCCAAGAAAGCCACTGCATTGAGCCAAAACTCGAACTTAGAGAATTTTGCATAAAGCTTCTCCTCCCTCAATCTCTGTAATACAACTCGCAAATGTTCTGCGTGCTCTTCCTGATTACGCGAGTGCACTAGAATATCATCAATGAATACCACCACGAACGAATCCAGATAAGGCTGAAATACATTGTTCATTAACTGCATGAACGCTGTTGGGGCATTGGTTAGCCCGAAAGACATAACAAGAAAGTCATAGTGGCCATATCTAGTCCGGAAAGCAGTCTTAAGAATATCTACATCCTTGATCTTTAACTGGTGATATCCTGAACGGAGATCAATCTTAGAGAAAACTCGTGCTCCCCGAAGCTGGTCAAATAAATCATCGATGCGAGGCAAAGGATATTTATTCTTAATTGTTACCTTGTTCAATTGCCTATAATCGATAAACATTCTCATCGTGCCATCTTTCTTTTTCACAAATAGAACCGGTGCACCCCAAAGTGACACACTAGGCCGAATGAACCCCTTATCTAGGAATTCCTGAAGTTCCTCTTTCAACTCCTTCAACTTTGCTGGTGCCATACGATACTATGGAATAGAGCTGGGCTGAGTGCCCGGCACCAGGTCAATGCCAAAATCAATATCCCTGTCCAGTGGCATGCCCAGCAGGTCTGCAGGAAATAAATTAGGAAAATCCCGCACAACTGAAACAGAATCGATGCTTGGAGTCTCAGCTCCAACATCCCTCACAAACGCTAGGTATTCAAGGCAATCCTTCCCAACCATACGCTGGCTTTCAAGTATGATATCACCCTACTAGGAATATAATCAGTCATGCCACGCCACTCGATCCGCAGCACACCCGGCATAGCCAAAGTAACTGTCTTAGCATGACAGTCTAAAATAGCACGACATGGAGATAGCCAATCCATGCCCAAAATGACATCAAAATCTACCATGCTTAGTAGCAATAGATCTACTCGGGTCTCCAGACCCCCAATAGTTACTACACACAACCGATACACACGGTCTACAATAACAGTGTTGCCCACCGGGGTAGACACATGAACAGGTAAAGCAAGAAACTCCGGGGCGTACCCAAATAATGAGCAAAATATGATGACACGTATGAATAAGTGGAACCGGGATCAAATAGTACAGAGGCATCTTTGTGGCAGACTGAAACAATACCTGTAATAACAGCATCTGAAGCATTGGCATCTGTCCTGCCTGGAATAGCATAGAATCGAGCCTGGCCACCGCCTGCTTGACCTCCCCCTCTGGAGCGGCCTCTGGTTGCCTGACCTCCACCCCTAACTGGCTGGGCGGGTGATAAAGTGCTTGATCAGAAGTCAAGGGTTGACCCCTCTGTTGGGACGATCTAGCGCCACGATGAGGACAATGCCTCCGTATGTGGCCCATCTCGCCACACTCATAACAGTTCACTGGTGCTCTAGCAGATGCACTCGACCTAGAAGGACCCTGGGCTGAGCTGGAAGGGCGCTGAGTGATGACTGGCCCTGCTGTAACCCATGATAACCACGACCTGCGGATGCCCCACGGTAATCTGGACGGGCTGGCTGAGCAGGCCTGATGGAACTACATCTACCCTGCAGAAACTGGCCCCTCAAAGGAGTGCCACTGTAACTTCCCGATCCTCGAGGCCTCTTAGCCTCCCTCTCCTCTCACTCCTGATGGCGAACCGTCTCAATCTCGCGAGCTATATCAACCACTTCCTCGAAAGTAGCACCCAATACTCTCTCCCTGGTCATAAGAATACGAAGATTATAGTTAAGGCCATCCACAAACCTCCTGATCCTTTCACGATCAGTCGGAACCATCCAGACGACATGTCGAGCCAACTCAGAAAATCTTGACTCATATTGCGACACAGTCATATCCCCCTGTAGCAGCCATTCAAACTGTCTACGCAGCTCCTCTCTGCGGGACTACGGCACATACTTCTCCAAGAAAAGAGCGGAGAACTACTGCCAAGTAAGGGGCGCTGCATCAACTGGCTTACGCCTCTCATACGCCTCCCACCAATTAAAGGCAGCTCCCGTGAACTGAAATGTGGAAAATGCCACACCACTAGACTCAAGAATCCCAGCTGTCCGGAGCATTCGCTGACACTTATCAAGAAAACCCTGGGCATCCTCGCCCTCAGCACCACTGAATGACGAAGGCTGGAGTCTGCCAAACCTCTCAAGACGACGCTGCTCATCATCTGGCATAACTGGTACTATGAATTCCTGGGCTGGTGCAACCGGCTGGGCTGGAGGTGCCCCTCATCTGAAGTCCCTGCACTACTTGCTCAGGTGTACGGGCAACTGGAGTCTGACTGCCTCCCCCGGCCTGTGAAGTAGTTGCCGCTGTGTAGGCTGAAACTGCCTGAGCCAGGCCAGTGCAAACGGTTAAGATCTGGGACAAGGCCTCCTGAATACCTGGAATCACCATTAGCTCAGTTGGTGCCTGAACTGGTTCTGCTGGAGCCTGTTCCTAAGCTGGGGCAGCTGGTGGATCAACAGATGCTGCCCTTGCCGCTCTGCCTCTACCACGACCATGACTGTGTCCCCGGCCTCTGGTGGCCTCAGTGGTTGGCACTGGTGGTCGTCCACCTCGTCTGGTAGATTGCGGCCTCACCATCTGTGAGAGAACAGGATAGCAGAAATTTAGTGCCCGGATCCAAAAGTTCGCACGACAAGAATTTCAAGAAT
>MCJB01022351.1:0-77841 GCA_002018475.1 Nicotiana obtusifolia | reverse complement strand
TTGTGAACTATATTAGCCAAACAGTGATGTGCCAGTGTGTGTGAGCGTTGTAGTATAAGTCTGGTGTTCATTGCTGCTATCTAGAACTTGCCCAGTTGGTTCTTTGTTGCCTATAATATTTAGAGAAGTGATCTTAGGCTTTCTTTGAATAGTAATAAAACCTTTCTAGCCTCTTTTTCAGCCGACCTGTGCATTATAATTATCACTAGTATCCCATTTTGAGCCTTATAGCCCTTTTGTTGGCCTCCGCATTATAACATGAATCCATTCATTAAAATGACGCCTTTTCAACCCATTCCTCCTTGAGCATTTAGAGTGTTGATAAAAGATTAAGTTGGGGGTGGGATATCAATAATGAAAAGGGGTAAAATCATGAGACTCCATACCTCAAAAGCTCTTGTAAATCTCTGAAGCTTCGAGAAAGAAAAAAAAAGTTTTTGAATAAATAGATACCACAAGTGTGAAATCAAAAGAAAAAAAGAAATAGTCAATGCAAGTGGTATACAGAAGCTTGGGAATGAAATAAAGGAGTATGTGAGTAGGGTTTAATGTGGAAGTGTAAATCCAATGAAGGCAAAGGAACAAAAGGTTGGAAGGAAAATGAGAGTAATAAGTGTTAAAGGAGGAAGTAGCCACTACTGTCTAAATTTATATCCTACCCTTCCTTAAGCCAGCATTACAAGCCTATAAAGTCCTTATGTGATCTTTAACTGATGCGTTCCTATGAATAGGTGATGAATTAAAATAAGGGAAAGCCTATGGTATGGCAGGTGATGACACTTGAACTCCTATTCAGAGAGAGAGTGATTCTAGTCTTGTTGTCCCTTGATTTATTTTATGACAAATACTGTGTGAATGGGACTTTCTTTCTGGTGAGGGCACGTACACTGCTAGGTTAATAGCNAGTAGCAATAAAAATCCCCTTGTTTTTTCTTTTGTCGGGTTCTTTTTCAAGGGCGTAATAGTAGAACCAGGCTGTTAAATATAAAGTACATTGACCGGGATGGTATGTAGATGAACAAATAAGTATGAAACCATAAGTGAATAATAGAACCCAAGAACCAAATCAATCTAGTGAAGTTGAGGCTCGCTCAGTAACTCTAGGGCTACTTAGAATTGTGATTTTAGACACAAGGAAAGCCCCGAGTCACTAAGTGCGCACCCCAAAGTTGTGAACTATATAGCCAAACAGTGATGTGCCAGTATGTGTGAGCGTTGTTGTATAAGTCTGGTGTTCATTGCTGCTATCTAGAACTTGCCCAGTTGGTTCTTTGTTGCCTATAATATGTATGCTGAGTTAGATAAGTGATCTTAGGCTTTCTTTGAATAGTAATAAAACCTTTCTAGCCTCTTTTTTCAGCCGACTTGTGCATTGTAATTATCACTAGCATCCCATTTTGAGCCTTATAGCCTTTTTGTTGGCCTCCGCATTATAACCTGAATCCATTCATTAAAATGACGCCTTTTCAGCCCATTCCTCCTTGAGCATTGAGAGTGTTGATAAAAGATTAAGTTGGGGGTGGGATATCAATAATGAAAAGGGGTAAAATCATGAGACTCCATACTTCAAAAGCTCTTTTAAATCTCTGAAGCTTCGAGAAAGAAAAAAGAAAAAAAAAAGTTTTTGAATAAATAGATACCACAAGTGTGAAATCAAAAGAAAGAAAGAAATAGTCAATGCAAGTGGTATACAGAAGCTTGGGAATGAAATAAAGGAGTATGTGAGTAGGGTTTAATGTGGAAGTGTAAATCCAATGAAGGCAAAGGAACAAAAGGTTGGAAGGAAAATGAGAGTAATAAGTGTTCAAGGAGGAAGTAGTCACTACTGTCTAAATTTATATCCTACCCTTCCTTAAGCCGGCATTACAAGCCTATAAAGTCCTTATGTGATCTTTAACTGATGCGTTCCTATGAATAGGTGATGAATTAAAATAAAGGCAAGCCTTGGTATGGCAGGTGATGACACTTGAACTTCTATTCAGAGAGAGAGTGATTCTAGTCTTGTTGTCCCTTGATTTATTTTATGACAAATACTGTGCGAATGGGACTTTCTTTCTGGTGAGGGCACATACACTGCTAGGTTAATAGCCAGTTGAGCTTGGAGTCAAAGCATAAGTTGATTCAGTTGGAAGCAGCATTTAGTTACTTTGCTGAGGCTCAAAAGCTCACTGATTGATTGGTTGTCGTTTGAAGTAGGTACAGCAAAAGATGGTTATACTTACGATGTGATTCACAAACAATATCCTTGGTCAATGTTACGTTATATTTGATAGGTAGAACATTAGTTAGGTTAGCTTTGTGTTAATTGCTTGAGGACAAGCAAAGGCTTAAGTTGGGGGTGTTGATGTGCCGGGGAATTTCGGCACATATTGATACTATTTGATTATAAATTGCTTGTTCCACTTGATAATTATCACGTTATTTACTTAGTTTTCGTTTAGTTTCAGTACAGGGATGAAAGAAACCCAAAAGCACGAAAAGAAGGCCAAAAGTTGTGCCAAGGCAAGAAAAGAGGCTAACAATACAACAGGAGTAATTCTGCGATGGCAAAATGGATCTGCGAATCGCAGAATTGGAATGATGATCGCAGAGTCGGGTAAAAACTCAAGCCGAAGTTAACAGAAGAAAGTTGTCGACAATGCGACCGCAGAATGAAAATGCGCATCGCATTATCGCCGCAGATACAGACAGAGTTTTAGGTGAAGAATCGAAGGGAATAGCGATTGCATTCTGCGATCGCATAACCAATCTGTGGTTCGCATGCTGGAATGCGATAGGAAGGAAAAGCACTGGGGCAGTCTGCGATATAAGATGCCATTTCTGCGGACCGCATTCCCGTTATGCGATCGCAGAAGACTAAGTCGGCCCAGCAGCTATTCCAGTTCGCCTTGGTTTTTGAGCCGCTATAAATAGCCTTTCTAGGGTTATGTGCAGAGACTGGTCAGATTTTAGAGTACAAACATAGTGCTTTTGGTTAATTTCAACTTGGGAGAGATATTTGGGTGATCAAAACTTGGAAATCCTTATATTTGTAAGATGAATTCAATTTCTGTTATTTGTTCTTTAGTTCTAAATATGTGTAGCTAAATTTCAATACTAAGGTTGTGAACCCTAGATGGGTAGAATGTTACTGAACAATTGATTTTGATTCCAATTTCGTAAGAAGCTTGATGTTTATTTATTTCTCATTCCTAATTGAATCGTTAGTGGTTGCAAACATTAACGGGTGCCAATTTACACTATTGAACCTTGAAAAAGGGAGATAGGGTTTGGTAGAAATAAGTAACGACGACTCAAGGTTTTAACCCTTGTATAATAAAATCACTTAGGAATAAGAAGATTTTAAGTTGGCAAATAATTGGGTACTTGTAATTTCGACATTAATGTATTCGGGAGAATCATGAAAGGATACGTTGTCTAGATATTGGAAAATATTTGATAGCACACTATTAAGACCCAATTGCACATCAAGAGCGGGAAGTAATATAAATATCAATACATTCTACTACATTAGGGGGAGCATAATCTTAGTATCTCGACTTCATAAATTTATTCAATTAATCTTTTCAATCTGCACTTAGTAGTTTAATCATAGTTACGTATTCAACATCAATATATTTTATTCTGTTACTTGATCGAATTAAGACTAAGCGAAATACTACGTTAATCAGATATTCGTTTCACGCCTATTCCCTGTAGGATTCGACCCCAACCTAGTTGGGTTACTATATTTGACATCGATCGCTTACACTATTCTTAAGGTGTAATTTGAGCGGATCAGATAGCACAGATAACAGTCAACTAATGCAGCAACCAACAAAGGAGGAAATAAAAGAAGCAGTGTTTGGACTTAGAGCAGAAAGTGTTGGAGGGCCAGATGGTTTAACTGGAAGCTTTTACCAATCATGCTGGGACATATTTGAAAATGATATGGTGGACATGGTCAAAGAAATCTTCAATGGCCATACCCTCCCCAAGTTTGTGACACACACAAACCTGGTTCTTCTGCCAAAAAGGAAGGAAGTGAGAACCTTTTCAGATATGAGACCAATTAGCCTCAGTAACTTTATCAACAAAATCTTTTCCAGAGTCATTCATGACAGAATGGTAAACATCCTGCCAAAGCTAATTTCTGAGGAGCAATCTAGTTTTGTAAAAGGCAGAAGCATATTGGAGAATGTCCTCTTGACACAAGAGATAATAATAGATATTCAACTACGGACCAAAGCAGGGCCAGGTGTTGTAATTAAACTGGATATGACAAAAGCATATGATAGACTGTCATGGTTATTTTTGACAAATGTTCTAAGGAAGATGGGATTTGAAGAAAGGTTTATAAGATTGGTGTATGAGATTGTATCAAACAATTTGTACTCTGTATTGCTAAATGGATAGCCACATGGCTTCTTTAAGTCCACAAGAGGGGTGAAGCAAGGTGACTCTCTGTCACCTGCTCTATTCATTCTAGCAGCAGAGGCAATGTCCAGAGGATTGAATCTTTGCACTCCAATCTATACTTCTGTGGATTTGGATTGCCCAAGTGGAGTCCTAGGATAAAGCACCTATGCTGATGATACCATCATCTTCTCCTCATCAGATGCTACCTCACAGCAGCTTATAATGGAGGTGCTGACAGCATATGAAAGTGCCTCGGGTGAACTAATAAACAAGAGTAAATCAGCTGTGTATATGCATCATTCCACTGCTGAACACATAGTCAATAAGGTTTAAAGAATCACTGGAATCTTTAGGCAAGACGTCCCTTTCACATACCTTGGATGTCCAGTCTTCTACAAGAGAAGGAAGATGGATTACTACAAAGGTCTCATGCAAAAGGTGATGGACAAGCTTCAAGCTTATAAAGGAAAATTACTGTCCATAGGGGGAAGAGCAGTGCTTATAACACATGTGCTACAGAGCATGCTCATACATCTCTGTTCTGGAGTAAATCCTCCTGCTTGTGTGATAAATAAGTTACATAAGATAATTGCACAATTCTTCTAGTGCAACTCTGTTGGACACCCAAGTAGACACTGGGCATCACGGAACACCTTATGCTTACCATGTGAGGAAGGGTGTGCAGGATTTAGGTCCTTACTTGATATGTTTAATGCATTGTTTTGCAAACTGAGGTGGAACTTCAGAACAAAGCCAAGTCTATGGAGTGCATTTATGACTCAGAAATACCGCAAAAAGCTTAATCCTATGATTGTTCCTTGGGGAGGTGGATCTCATATATGGAGAAAAATGATTGAATGCAGAAGCATCATAGAACATCAAATCTTTTGGAACCTAAGATGGGATCTTCTCTATTCTAGTTTGAAAACTGGACTGGATTGGGAGCTCTATATTTTGTTACCCCACCTGTCTTTATCTGTGATGAAGCAGTACAAAACATATATGATGTGGTGCATGATGGAAACTGGAATGAGGAGAAGATCAGAGAACTGCTGCCAAATAATCTTGCTGTACACATATTGGAGAATATCAAACCACCAGCCCTTACAGATGTGCTTGATAAACCTTCTTGGATGCTAGAAACTAGAGGTGACTCCACTGTAAAATCAGCCTGGGAATACCTGAGGATGAAGCGAATCATTCTAATGCTTACAGAAACATCTGGGTGAAAGGCTGCCTTTCAAGATTGCTTTCTTTGTGGAAAGTATGGAGAAACAGGCTACCATTTGATGATTTCTTTAGAAAACTGGGCTATCAAATGGCATCTAAAAGTTGGTGCTGTGCAGAGCCACAAGAAGAAATAAGACAACATCTATTTTTCACATCATATGCTGCAAGCAAAGTGTGGAGGCTCTTCCATGGTAATGCAGGAATTAACATGAATGGAATCACATTGCATCACGCTGTGGTTAAATGCTGTACTGCAGAGGTAGTACCTAGATTGAAACCTATAATGCAAGCTTTTCCATCAACAATTGATTGGGAGCTACGGAAGAGAGGAAACAGTTAAATATGGGGATACAGTCACTGTCAATAGAGTTATTTACCATATCAGTGCCACCCTTCAACTACTCATCAAAGTCAGAAAGCCAGGCATCCAAAGCATCCCTCATAAATGTCCAGATATAATCACTATGATGGAGGAATACACTCCCACTTTGAAGTAAACAAAGGTGCTATGGGAATTCCCCAATCAAGGGTGGTTAAAAGTCAACACAGATGGAGCCTCTAGAGGTAACCCAGGGAGAAACTCAATTAGTTTTGTACTGAGAGATGAACAGGGAGATGTCATATATGCATGCTGCAAGGAAATTCAAGAAGGCACAAACACAGAAGCTGAGGCACAGGCAATACTGGAGGCCTTGAGATTCTGTGTCCACAATGAACACTTTCTCATAGATCTCCATAATGATTCAATGATGCTACTGAAAGGCATAAAGGGAGAATGCAGAGTACCATGGTCCATTAATGAAATAGTTGCATGAATTAAAGGGTTGATGGCAAGATTTAATGCAACAGTAACACACACACTCAGAGAAGGCAACAAACTGGCAGATCATTTGGCCAACTATGCCCTGGAATGTTTGACCTATGGAATGCTACTGTTTTGCTGAGCTAGATACACAAAGTAGAATGTTGATAAATAGTGATAAGAGCCAATGCCCATATCTAAGAGTAAAAGTTGCAGGAAACAAGGGGTAGTAACTCTGCTAAAGGGAAAGGAGCTTGGTGGAGGGAAAAATAGCAGTGGTGATGAAAGAATGGAGCAATGGCTTTACACTAACAATATGCTACTTGTTGCAGGAAACACAGGAGCAACCATGACTTGTTTGTTTTTGCATGCAGGTAGGAAGAACTAGAAAATGCAGCACCAAGCACAACTGCAGCAATAGCTTGAGATTCCCACACCAGCCTCTGGCGAATGGACTATCATCGAACAGCACCATACAAGTGACACAATACACAGTCAGCCACCTACTAAGCTTCAACTCAAGAAGACAACACTTGATCACCCTACTACTTACCAGCACCCTCAACCTCACACTGCCACAGCAGGAACACAACAACAGCAAAAGGAATTCTTTCAAAGATACAACAACTACATAAGGCAGCATCATCAACTCATCCCTCTAGTCACCATGATACACTCAGGGGCAGGAGCACAGCAATTCTAGAAGAGGCCTACAATTCGTTGTATTCCGTTCATTTGGGTGCCACAAAGATGTACCAAGACTTGAGGCAGCATTATTGGTGGAGAAGAACGAAGAAGGATATAGTAGGGTTTGTAGCTCAGTGCCTAAACTATCAGTAAGTGAAGTATGAGCATTAGAGACCGGGTAGATTGCTTCAGAGGCTTGAGATTCCAGAGTGAAAATGGGAGCGTATCACCATGGATTTTGTAGTTGGGCTCCCACGGACTTCGAGGAAGTTTGATGCTATTTGGGTGATTGTGGACGGCTGACCAAGTCCGTGCACTTCATTCCAATTGGGACTACTTATTCTTCAGAGCGATTAGCTAAGATTTACATTCGTGAGATTGTTCGCCTTCATAGTGTGCCAGTGTCCATCATTTCAAATCGGGGCACGCAATTTACATCGTATTTTTAGGGAGAGTGCAGCGAGAGTTGGGCACCCAGGTTGAGTTGAGCACATCATTTCAATCTTAGACGGGGACAGTCTGAGTGCACTATTCAGATATTGGAGGATATTCTAGGCGCCTGTGTCATGGATTTCGGGGGCTTTTGGGATTTGTTTCTGCCGCTCGCAAAGTTTTCCTACAACAATAGCTACTAGTCGAGCATTCAGATGGCTCTATGTGAGGCTTTGTACGGGAAACTATGTTGATCTCCCGTGGGTTGGTTTGAGCCAAATGAGGCTAGGTTATCGGGTACTGACTTGGTTCAAGAGGCATTGGACAAGGTTAAATTGATTCAGGATCGGCTTCGCACGGTGCAGTCTAGACAGAAGACTTGTGCCAATCGGAAGGTTCGTGATGTTTCTTACATGGTTGGGGAGAAGGTACTGCTCAAGGTTTCACCTATGAAAGGTGTTATGAGTTTCGGGAATAGGGGCAAGTTGAGCCCTCGGTATATTGGGTCGTTTGAGGTGCTTCGGAGGATTGGAGAGGTGGCTTAGAAGCTTGTTGCCACCCAGTTTGCCAAGTGTGCATCCAGTGTTTCATGTTTCTATGCTCCGGAAGTATGTCGTCATTTCGTCTCATGTTTTAGATTTCTCCACGGTTCAGTTGGATAGTGATTTGACTTATGATGTGAAGCCGGTGGCCATTTTGGATCGGCAAGTTTGAAATTTGAGGTCAAAGGACATAACTTTAGTGAAGGTGCAGTGGAGAGGTCAACCAATGAGGTGGCTACTTGGGAGAATGAGCGGGAGATGCGGAGCAGATATCCACTCCCATTTGAGACCCCAGGTACCTTTCTAGACCCATTCGACCACGAACTTTTGGTTTAGAGGGGGAGGATGTAACAATCCGGCCGGTCATTTTGAGAGTTGTAGCCCTGTTCCCCCATTTATTGTTCATTCCCTGCTTAATTGTTATTATGTGACTTACCGGGGTAGTTGGTTCGGGTCCAAGAAGGTTTCGAAATGAATATAGACACTAAGTCTCAAGGCTAGAAGCTTAAGTTTAAAAGGTTGACCGGATGTTGACTTATGTGTAAACGACTCTAGAATGGAGATTTAATGGTTCTGTTAGCTCCGTTGTGTGATTTTGGATTAAGGAGTGTGTCCGGGTTGTGAATTGGAGGTCTGTAGTTGAATTAGGCTTGAAATGGAGAAAGTTGGAAATTTAGAAGTTTTACCGAGAGTGGACTTTGTGATACCGGGCTCGTAATGGGGTTCCGGGAGTTGGAGTAGGTATGTAGTGTCATTTATGACTTGTGTGCAAAATTTGAAGTCAATCGGACGTGATTTGATAGATTTCAGCATCGTTAGTAGAAGTTGGAACTTCCTTAGTTTTATTAGGCTTGAATTGGGGTGTGATTCGTGTTTTTGATATTGTTTGATGGGATTTCAGGGCTCGACTAAGTTCGTATTGTGTTTCAGGACTTGTTGTTGTGTTTGGTTGAGGTCTCGAGGGCCTTGGGTTGATTTTGGATGGTTAACGGATCGAAAATGAGACTTAGAAGATTGCTAAAGCTAGGAGTCTTCAGGTGTAATCGCACCTGTGGAGCTTTGATCCAAGGTACGAGCTGGGGAGCGCAGATGCGGCCAGGAGTGAAGAAGGTTGTGGTCGCAGGTTCGAAGGATTTTCCGCACCTGTGTGGTCGCAGATGCCGAGAGGTTGAGGGCAGAAGCGGAGGCCAGCACAGGAGCGGGAAAGAGGGTCCCACCTGTGTTTGCATAGGAACGGAGCATAGTCCGTAGGTGCGAAGACCCAATTCTAGTGGTTCACCACAGAATCAGAAGGATTGTCGCGTCTGCGATGCCGCAGATGTAGTTCGCCACTGCAAAGGGCTGGACAGAACATTAAATTCAAGTGTTCGCGATTTTTCTACATTTTGAACATTCCAAGCTCGGGATTAGGCGTTTTTTGGGAGGATTTTTGTGGTGTTTTTTGAGGTAAGTCACTTGTGGTTAAATTTATTTAATAATTATTTTACCCCATTGATTTTTCCACCTAGATTGTGTGGTTTTGAGGTATAATTTTGGGAGTTGAGGATAGGGATTTGGAGAGTTTGAATTGGGGATTTGGATGTTGATTTGGTGTTTGATTTTGGTAAATTTGGTATGGTTAGACTCGTGGTTGAATGGGCTTCTTGATTTTGTGACTTTAATTGGATTTCGAGATGTGGGCTTGAGGGCCGACTTTTGAGTTGTCATTTTTTTACTTTTGATTAAGAACTTAGTAATTTCATATGGAATTGATTCGTTTAGCTCGTGTTGATTGTGTCAAACTGTTTTTGGCAAGATTCGAGGCATTCGGAGGCTGTTTCGCGAGGCAAGGGCTTGTTGGAGTAGAATGTTGCACATTTGAGGTAAGTAACACTTCAAAACTTGGTTACGAGGTTATGAAGCCCCGAATTTTGTGATTATGTGAATGGTATGAGGTGACACATGTGCTAGGTGAAGGGCATGTAGGCGTGCACCGTGTGAATTGTGATTTAGTCGATTCCATGGAATTGTGTAGCTATCTTATCTGAATATTTTTTACTGTACCTATGTGTTAGAGCACTTAAGTTGTAATTCATGTTAGAAATTATGTTTAGGCTATATGCTAGTACTATTGGGACCCACTGTGGTCGTTCCTTGCCATTGAGTTATTTGCTTAATTGCAGTTATGTGGTCAGTCGCATTCATCATTTCATGTCATATCTTAGTATCTGTTATCGTATATTGTCACATCTTGTATTATTGATTAGGGCTGCTTAGAATGAGTGTTGGGGGCTCGAGAGACTGGAGAGATTGATGACTTAGTGAGGCCGAGGGCCTGTTGGGAGTAATATTTATTGCATCAGGCTGCACGCCGCATCAGGCTTTGTTGATTCATGCTAGGATTTAGCTAATTATAGCGCTTGGGATGGATCAGCCCCTCTGGAGTCTGCACACCCACAGTAGGTGCAAATGCTAGCAGTTATAATATTTGGGCTTGATCTGCTGTATTTACCTGCATTTGGGCTTGATCTGCCTCGTTTATTTGCATTTGGGCTAGATCTGCCTCGTTTTATTTGCATTTGGGCTAGATGTTGTGTTGTAGAATCCAAAAGCATGTCTAGTTTCTTGTTGAAAGCATGTCTAAATTCTTGTACCTTCACTTTTAGATTATGAATTTCTGAGATATCACTGTCATATTTTTTGTAACTTTTCGCACTGTTAAATGTTGAAAATGGACTGTAATAATTAGACTTGTGACTACTATCAGTCCAAAAGTTTAGATTTGTTACTTATTGAGTTGGTTTTACTCATGCTACACCCTGCACCTCGTGTGTCCAGATCAGGTGCTTCTGGTTGTGGCGGTGATTGATGTTCAGAGACCAGACCTTTGGAGATCATCGAGGTAGATGCTTGGCGTTCGCAGACCTTCACTCTCCTCCCTTATCTTTCAGTTTGTTTATTCAGTTTTCCTTCTAGACAGGGTGCACTAGAGTTTGTCATTTCATAAATGCTCATGTACTCAATGACACCCCGGTTTTTGGGAAGAATTTATGTATTGGGTTATGATTCGTATCCTATTTTAAGAGATTTTCCTTTATTTAAACTGTTTTAGTATCTTTCAAAGATTTTAAGTGTTGGAAATGTCTGAATAGTCGGCTTGCCTAGTACCATGATAGGCGCCATCACGACGGGTTGGTTTTTGGTCGTGACATTCTATTAGCAAGGTCCGCTCGATGTACGGTCGAGAAGGGGAGTCTGGCATATTTGGCCTGTATCCGTGATCCCAGTGTAGAGGTTCCTTCCATGCATTCAGTAGCAGTTGTGTGTGAGTTCCCATAGGTGTTTCCTATAGATTTGTCGAGGATGCCAACCGATAGAGATATCGACTTCTGCATTGACTTGGTCCCGAGAACTCATCCCATTTCTATCGCCATACCGTATGGCCCCAGTTGAGTTGAATGAATTGAATGAGTAGTTGCAGGATTTGCTTGATAAGGGATTCATTAGACCAAGTGTCTCGCCATAGGGTGCACAGATGTTGTTTGTGAAAAGAAGATGTGTATAGATTACAAGCAGCTAAACAAAGTCACTATCAAGAACAAGTATCCGTTACCTAGGATTGATGACTTTTTTTATCAGCTTCCGGGCGCCAAGTTGTTTTCCAAGATTGACTTGAGATTTGGCTACCATCAGTTGAAGATTAGGGCATCGGATGTCCCTAAGACAGCTTTTTGGACTCGGTATGGTCACCATGAGTTTTTGGTGATGTCATTTGGCTTGACTAATGCCCAGGCAGCCTTTATGGATTTGATGAACTGGGTGTTCAAGCCCATCTAAATTCTTTTGTGATCGTCTTCATCGATGATATTTTGGTTTACTCGCGAAGTCAAAAGGAGCATCAGCAGCATCGGTTGATCGTACTTCAGACTCTGAGGGATCGTCAGTTATATGCCATGTTTTCGAAGTGTGAGTTCTAGTTGGACTCGGTTGCCTCTTTGGCCATGTTGTATCTGTCACGACCCAAACTGGAGGGCCATGACTAGCACCCGCCCATACTTGCCGAGCACCAACGTACATTTTATCTAACCTTCTTTATTTTCTTTTAGGGCTGACGAGATCAATATAAATGGTATACATGGATCATGGACAACCAACAATAAAATATGATGGCATGAATATACATAACATGGGATGACCAGACAATCAAGAAACTATATATAAGGTACGAGCTACCATGCTACCAAGAAAGACTATACAACAAAAACCAGCCAACAAGGCATACCAAACTATACATGAGCCGACACCTGTCTATGAGCCTCTAAGGAACATAAGTACTGCAACATAGCCGGAATAGGGTCCCGACATACCCATAATGTCTATAACAAAACTGCATACCCAGACCACGACGAGTCCGGAGAAGGGATCTCGCCAATCACCGTTGAACTAGACAGCCTACTGTGGTGGGGGAGCTGCACCTGCCTATCTATCAGGACCTGCAGCACGACATGCTGCGTCCACAAATAAAAGGACGTCAGTACGAATAAAGTACTAAGTATGTAAGGTAGGGAACCATAAGTAGGAACAGTAATGTAAGAAGGGATAGAGAATATACAACCTGTAACATCTGGGTACCTCTGAAGGCTACTGACATGAAATGCATGATACATATGTATATATACTTAAAATTTTAAAACATACGCCTCTATGGGCATCATCATCATCATATCATACCCGGCTGTAATAGGCTCGGTAAAAACGTACCCGGCCATCATAAGGCTCGGTAGAATCGTACCCGGCCACGTGGAGCTCGGTAAAACCCAACTGATCGGTGTTTGCACAATAGGTGCCGTACCCGGCCGACTATAGCGCGACTCGGTAGAGTAAAATAGATACATATATATATATATAATGCATGCTCGACTCATGAAAATACATTCTAAGCCTTTTGGAGTGGCGTAAGGTTGGTATCCTTGTACATGTTATTATGACTAACTCTTCACCATGAACCTTATAAGAATCAGGAAGTACCAACAACATTGATAGCACAAGAACAAGAGAAGCAACATCAATGTCAATCGTTCCATAAGAGGGGAAACAACGCAAGTACTGCTAGCTTCTAAGAGTAGAGTTTCTTTGGAAGCTCGTTCATTACATCATGTACCATCGAAGTCGTGCAAAAGAAGGAAAGAGATAGCCTCACATACCTTGTATATACTGCCCCAATCTCAAGCTATGCAATGTCACAACTCCTTAGTCTACAATAAGAGAAACGATACTATCGTTATCATTTAAGCGTCATAACTATTATGTATCGACCACAACCTATTTTACGATGAAACGGACAGCACCTCCCCTATATATATGACTTCACAAATTCAAAAAAATCACCAAACAGCCTAAACAACATCAATAATAATCATACTGAGCCTCCCAAAACAGTCCACGCACAAGCTAATCACTTCATACATACGACGACCACCGTAGTCGTGTCAAACGACCCGGAAATGTTACGAAGAAATATCAGCCCACGATCCTAAATCTATATGGTGTTTCTCCACACCCTTCTTCATCCAAAACTCCAAAAAACAGTAGTAAAACATGTATCCCAACAGCAACACAAAACATTCCATAAAATAGTCCGCTACAAGTGAATAACTCGAACTCACGGCTTCCTATCACCATCCCGTGAGTTCTTACATGTGTAGAGCGAATTACCATGAATTCACAGGAGAAAAAATGTATGAAAGAGAGCAGTAAGCTTACCTTACTTGTTGGATAACTCAGCCCTTTTCTTGGTTCTTCAAACTCTAGGTTTCACCCCCAATTAGAACTTCAAAGAGAGGGAAAATCGATTAGGGTTTGTGTGAGATTTTAGGGGAGGGGTTGCAGGGGTTCAATTTGGTTTTGAAGGTCTAAAATAATGGTGAAATAACTGAGTTTATAATCCCTTAAAAGTCCTCTCTTGGCCGACTTTGGGACTTTTAATTTTGTCCTCTAATTTTGGCAAGTAGGTGATGCACCTACTTGTCACCTACCAATCTGCGCAGGTCTGCAGAAATACAATTATCTCTATACTCCGAGATCGTATTGACAAACGGTATAATGGGCTGGAAACTAGACTCATAGATCTTTAATTTGGTAGGTAGATCACCCCGTAATTCCTTTTAAATTCGGAGAAAAGCTTAGAAACATTTGACCTAATGTTTAAGTAAAATTATGAACCTAAGTTGCGACAATTTGTCGACTTTTGTTTCATAACTCGTTCGACTTCAAGACTTATGATACGGATATTATATGGTTCAAATACCTTAAAAAGGACCTCTTGAGTGTATTAAGCACCTCTAGGTTTACCCGAAAATATGAGTTACAACATCCTTGATTCGTTTAACTCCTAATACTTGTTAATCACCCTTGTACAGCCTTATATCACTTAAGACCAATAGGATTAACTTCTTATCATCTCAAAGATAATTAATTCTTGGATTTATGTTAAATAACATATGGCATGAACTAACACGTGTGGGTATGGGTTGTAACAGTATCCTTTGAGGGTATTAAGGTGGATCATAAGAAGACTGAGGTATGTTCAGAACTGGCCTAGGCCTACTTCTGCTATAGAGATTTGGAGCTTCTTCGGTTTGGCGGATTATTATCGCCAGTTCGTGGAGGAGTTTTCATTTATTTTAGCCCAATTGACCAAGTTGACCCAGAAGAGTGCTCATTTCAGATGGTCCGACGAGTTTGAGTTGAGCTTTCAGAAGCTCAAACCTGCATTGACTACAGCCTCAATGTTGGTGTTGCCTACTGGTTCAGGATCATACACCGTGTAAATTGAAGCATTGCCAATTTGGCTTGGCGTGATATTGATGCAGGAGGGTGGGGTGATAGCCTACATGTCTCGGTAGTTGAAGGTTCATGAGAAGAATTACCCTGTGCATGATTTAAAGTTGAAGCCATTGTTCACGCGCTGAAGATTTCGAGGGACTATCTATATGGCGTTCTATGTGTCACGACCCAAACCGTAATGCCGCGAAGGGAACCTGGTGCCTTACTCAACCGAGTACCAACGTAACATATCTTTGTTATCATACCATCATGGGTAAGTGGGCCAGAAGGGCCGTCATGAGATAACTAGAATAAAACATAAAGGAATACTAGATATAGGACGACCCAACATGATATACAAACTCATACATGTGACATATGGGCCTATATGACCGAAATGATCATTTGTAAACTCAAAACATAGGCCGACAAGGCCATACAATCATCCATATACATGACATATGTATACAAGCCTCTAATAGTACATAAACGTCATAAAGGCCGGGATAGGGCCCCGCCATACCAATCTATACATGTCCAAAGCATACTCACCAAATAGGAAACTCCTGAGCAAGTGGAGTGCACCAACACCTCCGGCTGAGCTGATAGCCTACTAGGAGAACTGTCAACTTGTCTATCGGGATCTGAGGGCATGAAATGCAGCGTCCCCAGGAAAAAGGGACACCAGTTAAATAAAGTACCAAGTATGTAAGGCATGAAAAGTAGTGTATAAAAGACATGGAGTAAAGAACTCAACCTGTAAGTCTGAATAGCTCTGTGAATGCATACATAACATCATCAAGCCTATGAGGGCATCCCATCATATCATCTCGGCCTCTGTGGGCGAAATCATTAATGTATACCATCTGATCAGGTGGCGGTTGCGTATATAACACTGTAGCCTCTCTCTATACACCATGTACATATAATATACGCGTATATAATGACATGTAGTCATGGGTCAATGTACATGTATAAATGAATGCAATGCATAATTAAGTAAGTCAATAAGGTCTCTCAGAATGTCATAAGATCATTATGCCTTCGGATAAACTTTATCAACTTGCGTATTTTCTGAGACCCATGAAAAAATGATATAATAATAGGACACGTGGGAAATCAAGAACATACGCAACCCTAGTACTCATAAGAATAGAGTCACTTGTGAAAGTTGCATGTTTGCTCGTTTCGCTGTAGCATATGGATCATGCCAAAAGGGAAAAAGGGATAGACTTAGAATACGTTAACTCCGTTGAGTCCTTAATACCTTCCAAGCATTTCTTCAAACAACTCAACTCAATCTACCATAGCATAAGGAGATTCAAAATCAGTGTTGAGTATAGGCTAATTCCGTAACTTAAACTAGTAGCTCGTTTATGTATATTTGGGCAGCATCTCCCTGTAACAAGGGCCTCCTCCAATACCATATACCAACAACAACCATAGCAATACAATAAGAAAAACATCAATAATAGGGTACAAAATATTTCATTAATAAGTCCTCAACATATGATGATGAGCGGCAAGCTAGGATGGAATCCCTTTCGCACTCTTCAACCCCATTATCATTCATTCTTGAACTTAATAATATATACAGTATAATAACAAATACCTATTAAAGGATTTCTAACCTTGTACTCAATTTCAATGTTACCCGAAATAGCCTAATGCCTGATAATATCACTATGGACAACTTCCAAGTGCTTTATAGCCATTTCTTTTCTAGTTACCAATTTCCTCAACAAGATCGACATGTAAACCAACATAATCATAATAACAATATCATAGACAACTTATTTTCCATAATTTCCAGCCATATGAATTCATATACACAACTCAAAAATAGTCCAATAAGAGGCAACAACTTCTTATACAACTTCAAGTTCTATCTTGTAATTCTTCATCCAAATAACTTAACCAAAACATAGATAGGCTTACTCCCAAGCAATAGGTGTTATAGATACCTTAAATAATCAGAAAAATCTCAAACCATAGCTTCCCTTAGCTTACAAGCACACTTAATGGCATCACAACACCATAGAGACTCTTTTCTTCACTTAGGCTAATTTTTGAAGTTAGGACTAGGAAAAGAACCTTGGATTCGACTTGGAACCATGGAGGGCTATTAGATAGGTTTTGAGAGAGTTTGGGAACTGTCCTTGGTCGAAAATGACCAAAAAAAAAGCCGACCAAACCCTTTAAAATGCACAAGGGTCGTCCACCGCCTAAGTGGGTCCCATTGGGAGCTGCTTGCGCAGTCTCACGAAAACACAAATATCACTCTACGCTGATGTCGTATCGATGAACGGTTTAATACGCTAGAAACTAGACTCGTAGATATTCAATGTGGTAGGTGTTTTATCCTGTAATTCCAAGCATATTAGGAGAAAAGCTTTGCTACATTTGACCTAATCTTCAGCACATTATGAATGTAACTTCTGATGACCTTTGCCAACATTTGTTCCACAACTCTCTTGACTTCAAAATGTAACACACGACTATAATACGACTAAATGACTCATAATATAACCTACTTATCATGTTAATAACCCTAGTCTCACCCCAAAGTACATGTCATAACATTCCCAACTTGTGGACTTTCAACGAAACTTATTTTCTTCGATTCATTTAGCTTCTAAGCCTTCCAACCCTCTTGGTACTTGTTATCCATAATATTAATGATTTTTAACCTCCACGGTAAATTTATTAACTTACTTTATGTACTTTAAAATATAATCTCATTTTTGAGCTTGCATCAATTAACTTACTACGTACTCTCACGTACAAAAGCATGGGGTGTAACATCATTCCCCCCTTCGGAACATTTGTCCTCGAATGTTTACTGATGCGCTTATCAGTCTCATAACCTATAGCTCTTATGAATACTTTAATACTATCCTTGCCTTCCAGGCAACTGTTATGTGAATAAATCCAAAGCCAAGGGCATTCCCCCTTTTAGGCCTCTTTCTCATGCCACAACCTGTGTTTGATGTTCTTCCGATCTCGTAAGTGTTGCTACCTTCTGTCATGTGCACCGATGCGACTCTTCTCTCTCTTTTCCTCCAGCTTTTAGCCAATCTCAAGGCCTAACCTTGTGAATATATATAGAACTATGACAAGTTTTACCTTTGGGCATCTATAGGTGTATTGAAGTTCTTCGCTTGGTATTTTGTCAAACATACAACTATTGCTATATATTGTTTCATAGCTTCGGATATCTATCGTTATGGCTTTACTGCATCTAGGTAGGTCATACTATACCCGAAAATTTACTTTGATTTTATTATTACTAAGGTTTGCTACCCAACTCCAGGTTACTCTCTTACTGCTTATCCTATATGTATAAATCTAAGTCCATTAATGCTTCCTCATTACTATTCATCTTAAGAATGATAGCTGAATATCATCTCATACTTTAGAACTTTTATCCATCCATTTTTGATTCACCTTAATGTTGATCCATAATCTACCACTGATAAATTGAAACCTCTTACGTAATAAATTATCACTAGGTGTCACGCTGCATCGGGGAACATTTGAAGTGATTTGCCTGATCCACCTAGGGACAATACGATACTTCAATAACTGTATTTCATAGCATCCCAACATGATTCATCTTATGGTGGGTATTATAATCCCGTGCAATTCAAGAAATCCCTTTCTTTAAATCATCACTCAATCAAAGGCCTAAACGTCATCCTCTTATCTATCACAATTACACCCTTATTCTAGTACCATGGAAGCATTCCATCTCATCTACATGCACCTTGTCTTAGACTCCTCCGAGTTCATTCAGGTTATAATGAGCTTTCTATTACTTAGAGAAACCATTAGCTCTCTTGTTTTGATGGGCGTAATTCCGAGGCCTTGCCTATCCTTGTCACCTTCTCACTCACCTTTTCTTATCCTTACTCCTATCTACCAAAAAAATTAATGGCTTTACCATACTTTAGCTTTCGACCTACACATGTCTATTTATAATACTCACAACCTTCCTTTAACTTGCTAGCTCCATAGATCTCCTTCTGTGCATTCTCCGTTGTCTTTAAATGTAAGCGATTACTATTTTGGGCCGTTCTGCCAATTTCTGCATGAATACTTCACTTATCTTAGTGCTCACACATATTGGAATTCCATGCATCCCATATGATCTCGAATATTACTTTTGGTTTTACGTCTCGATCATTAGTCACGATAGGTGACACATTCTTATGGAGTGCATACGATGTTGTCACGAGACTGTTGTTACAAGATCATTTCTTCTTTAGGTCACTATGCATAGGTCGAATCCTTCTTCCTTATTTCCTCAGCTAGTCTTTTGTGGTTATACTTAGGGGAAACCCTCTAACACTTGTAATGCTGTAAGCTTGTTACATCGTATAGCCGACGAAATTTTTCTCGCCTATAAATATCCTTAGTTACATACATTCGTGCCCTTGCGCTCGTAGGGTTACTTCTGAACTCAAATTTTGATTGTTTCCCTAATGTCACTCTTTCTTAGGTCCGTAAAACTTAAACGGTTCCTTTAACTACCCTAGCTCCTATCTGGAAATTTCTCAAGGATCACAATGTCATCATATCTGCGAGACTGAGTTCCCTATGTTGAGTTTCACTATGTTTATCTTGCATGATATATTGATTTATTTGTATCTTCTTTTCAGCCATAACTAGACTCTTCTGGAATCAACTACTAACTACTCATTGGTCCATTCTCATATACATATTATATATATATATATATATATATATATATATATATATATTCCGTGTAATCTCTCTTGGGTTATTTCCTTTGTCTTAACTTACCTCTAACACTGGCTCCTTATGTATCTAGTATTCATTCGCACTTATTTATCAATAACATCCTGGGTGGGAACCCTTACTTCCTCTCCCCGGCGTCATACTTGTATAATCTTCTCGAGTCGTAACATATCAGTATAATCTAAATAAATGCAATCTAATTCCTTTGTCATTTTTACCACATTCTCCCCTTACTATTCCATAGTGAACTGAACCATATAACTCCTACTTAATACCATATCACACCATCTTCCCCCTTCTCTTCATGTTTTGCGTCTTTTCACATCTTCACTGACTTTTACTCGCCTTGCAATAAGCCTTCCGTACGAAGGATAATGAAGTTTCTTACTCACAAGTGTGACACCTACTGTAACTGGTACACTTAGTCCCTTAAGCTTAACTCTGCTCAAAGTGCTCGCTTTAGGGAAGTGTCTTCTTGAATGCCCTTTAAAGGTTATTCTTCTGTTGTCCATTCGGTAATCGCCGGAACACGATCTCTAAAATTCTCATGATGCTCACTATATCAAATCATTATGTCCCTAATTCATATTCAGTTTATCTTGTTCACCAGCCCATACTGAATTCCATTACTCCAGGGTCTGACTTTTCCTTTTGGTATTTATGTTGGAGTCACCAACGTACTTCTCGAAATGAGGATATGAATTCATGTGTTATACCCTTTTATTGATTCAAGGCATGTATCCTCTTGTCTTTCCATTCACTTGACTATAGAATATGTCATTCTGTCATAGTTTCATTTACCGCTATCATCCATTTATCACATCTTACTCATAATGCTTCATTTACCCTCTTTTTATTCTCCGGCTAATATTTTTGTCTATCACTTTATTCTGAAAACATCAACAAAACGTTCTTTCACTTTTAGCTCCCATTTCTTCATCTCACTGGCTCTTCAGGATGCGTAACATTTTCTCTATTTTTTTTACTATGGGCGGGAGTCATACTAAGGTAAATATTTCCCTTCTAGGATTCCACTGCCTATCTTTTGAAATATCTGAATATTCTAGTATTAATATCTGATTGTACTATTCTAGAGTTCACCATCTGGGTGTCTCACAAGGAGATCTATTACCATATTTTCACTATCCTGAAGAAATTTTAGCTAATGATAACAATCCATCCACCATTTTGGCATACTCTAACCTGCGCTGGATCCTGATATCCTATCCTTCTCTTAAACCATATTTGTTAGCTCTAATAGAGCATAACAGAGATTGTAACAATCCGACCGGTCATTTTGAGCTCTAGCATGTCGTTTGGTGGCTTTGAGGCCTATTGTAACTTCACTTCATGTATTGCAACTTGTACATGTGGTCGGAATTGGATTTTGGGAAGTTCGAAGTTGATTCAAAAGGAAAATTCTCAATTCGGAAGCCTTAAGTTGCAAGAGTTGACCAAGGGTTGACTTTTGAGTAAACGACATCGGAATCAAGGTTTAGAGGTTCCAAAGGGTCTGTATGATCATTTCAAACTTGGGTGTGTGTTCAGGCTGAGTATCGGATGGCTCGGGAGCATTTCGGTGCTTATTGAGGAAAGTTAACATTTTGGATGTTTTAGAATTTTCTGAGTTTGATTTGAAGGTAATTTTGGTGTTATCGATGTCCGTTTTGATTTTCAAACCATGAAATAGGTTCATATCATGATTTGTGACTTGGACGCAAAATTTGGCATCACTCCGGGATGTATAAGTATAATTCGGACGCGTTCGGCAAAGTTAAGAGTTTGAAAGTATAAAGAAAGGTTTCGATCGTCTATTCATCATTTTGATAATGTTTGATGTGATTTGAGGCCTCAAGAAGGTCCATGTTATGTTATGGAATTGGTTGGTGTGATTGGATGGGGTCCCGAGGGCCTCGGGTGTGTTTTGGGATGGTTTCAGACCAAATTTTGATGATTTGCTGTTTGCTGGTTGTTGGTGTCTGGTTTTGTTCTTTGCGAATACGAAGGGATTCAAGCATTCCCGAAGAAGGATTTTTGGGGCTGTTGGATTTGCTCATTGCGAATGCGACACAGGGGTCGCGTTGCGAACGTGACATAGAGTTTGCGATGGCGTAGAAAGGAGGGGAGCTGGGCTTGGAGCAGTTAAGCCTTCGCAAACGCGATGCTTAAAGCGCGAAAGCGAAGCACTGGTATCTGAAGGCTTCGCGAACGCGGTCCGTTGGTCACTAACACGTATAGTAATTTTTGAGGCAGTGATTTTAGCCATCATGATGAAGGAGATGTTAGCGCGACCGCGAAGAAAAACGGGTTTGGGTAGACTTGATTTTATATGAGATTTGGCCCATTTTCTTTCATTTTCACTTGGTTGGGGTGATATTTTGAGAGCTTCAAGGGGAGATTTTTGTCATATACGGATAGGTAAGTAATTCCCACATAATGTTAGTGAAATACATGTATATATGTGGATTTAAACATGAAAATTTGTGGAAATTATGAGATTTTAAGAGAAAAACCTAGAATTGATAGATTTGCATTTTGACCACGATTTTGGAAATAGAATTAGGAATAAGTCATATATTTGAGTTTATAATTTTATGGTTAGAGTTTATCTTCGAAAAGTTTCAGAATCCGGTCATGTGGGCCCGAGGGTTAACTTTATTAACTTTTCGAGCGGAGTTGAGAATTATTATAAATTGATTAATTATAAGCATTGGAGAATAGTTTAATTGATTTGCACATTGTTTGACTAGTTTCGGATCGTTTGCTCTGAGTCGAGGACTTAGAGAGGCATTGGAGTCAGTTATGGAACTTCGGAGTGAGGTAAGTCTCCTGTCTAACCCTGTGAGGGGAAATTTGTCCCGTATGTTTTATATTCTTACGTGCTACATGTTTTGGGAGCTATGCACGTATGATGTGACGAGTGTTCGTGCGTATGCTAGGATTCCTAATTTGTCCGGATAGACATAGATTTACGCCATGCTTTAATTCTATTACTTGAGTTATCCTTTTCCATTTGAATCCCTTTATTACGCGATACGACCTGAGACTAGGCTTGCGTAGAGTGATAGACTCATTATTGTAGATATTTGACGAGCTACTTCATTTAGTCGCAAAATAATTGCGCTCCCATTACAGATTTCTCCCTCGTTGTGTGTTTTCTTCGAAAAACTTCCTTAAATTTCATAACTCACATGTTTATTCATGAATGGGGTCAAGGACCCATTAAAGTATCACACTCCTACGGGATCGGGCAGTTCTCTTCGGCCATATTTTTATGGGATCGGGCCGTTCGCCTCGGCAGTATCATATTCTTATCGGATCGGGCCGTTTGCCTCGGCAATTCTATAAATATTCTTATGGGATCGAGTCGTTCTCCTCGGCAGCTTCATGAAACACTCTTATGGGATCAGGCTATTTGCCTCGGTAGCTTCATGCGTAATATTATACAAGAAGCCATCGTATCCATGAGTTTTCCTGATTTGAGTTGTGACGACCTATCTAGTGGGGACCATTTTACATATATACTCCGTTGAGGAGGTGACCGATAATTCAAAGCTTGAGTTTACTATTCGGGGGAGGAATTTACCACGTACCTATATTTGTTTATACTTTTTATTTACCCTGCCTCATAATTGTTTGCTTCCTACTGCATTTGATTTATTGGACCACTAGTAAGTGTCGATGTCAACTCCTCGTCACTACTTCTCCAGGGTTAGGCTGGATACTTACTGGGTATGCATTGACTTACTTACTCATGCTACACTTGCTGCACTATTGTGTCGGTACATATATATGTCTGGTGGTCTTTGGGGCACAATGGTGCATCTATTGTGGGAACTTATGGTGACCTGCATTCCATGTTACGATCCGCAGCATATAGAGTCTCCATTAGAGTTATTTACATTCTCCTATCTAACTTGTATTCCAGACAGATGTTGTAATTTATTATATTTCCTATAGATGCTCATGCACTTGTGACACTGGGTTTTTGGGGTTCCTACTGGATGTTCATTATTTTAGTTAACGTAATAATTATCACTTCACCTTGTAATTTATATCATATACGGAATTTGGAAAAAATAAAAAAATGGGTGTTCTAGGAGTACCAGATTTCACTCTATTTATTTAATGTGATTTATGATTTTAAAGATAATGAAATGAGTAACTAAGTTGGTTAATTACCGTTGGCTTGCCTGACAATGGAGTTCGGCGCCATCACGGCCTATAGTGGATTTTGGGTCACGACAACATGGTATCAGAGCGCTAGATTCACTTAGGTCTTATGAGTCATGAGCAAGTTTAGTAAAGTCTTGCGGAACGGTACGAAGACATCTGTACTTATCTTCGAGAGGCTACAGGGCTGTTAGGAGCACTTCTCTTCTTGATTTCTCATCGTGCGATTTGCTTCCATTGAGGCTTATGCCTTCATTTCCTTTCGACTCATTCCTATACCGTGTTGAGCGCTTGTTATCAATTGGGCATCGAGGAGTTTTACAGGTACCGCAGATGTGGTGCAGGATGTTTCTCCCTATATATTCAAGTGGGCTATTATCATCGCCCTGTGGAGGGATGTTTTGTCACTTCAGCTCAGTGTTGGTGTTGCCTACTATCGAGATTTGATATTTTTGAATTTTGTGGAATTCTTGTTAATATTGTGGTGCCGCCATCCTTGATTGAATGCATTGAGGCTCATCGGTATGTTGGTCTTCATTTGATTGCCTTTGGGCACGGTGTTGTGAGGTGGAACCTAAGAGGAAGTTAGTAGAGATTATTGTGCATTGCGACATCAAGATCGGATCGGCGTTTCTAATATTGAAGACTCGAGAGAGATGAACTCCGAGGTGGTTTCTATGCTTAGGAATTTTCAATGTGACTAGAAGGGCTCGATTGGAATGTACGAAAACGTGAAGTATTCGATCATTGTCTTGGATGCAATACGGCTTTCAGTTTCAAAAACGTCGTTGGACCTTCAGGTGATGTTGATGAATGAAGAGATTTTTACAGATGGCGGATCAGTGTGGACCTTGGGAGGTTAGTTGACTTCATGATGGATGCAACTATAGCAATGAAGGTAGAGGAGGTCGAGATGAGGGTACAAAGGTGGGGTATCTCCTGTGAGCACTCTAGCGCATACAAGATTTTTTATGAGGTCCCTACGAAGAGTTCTACTTTCCGCCCAACATGGGATGAATGTATTGCGAGGTGAGCTTGGATCGATTGAAGAAGATGGTACGATTATTAGGAGGTCGAGTGTATGATTGTGGCGGCTAATTGGGGATGCGTTATGATTGTCTAACAAGAACCTATGAGGAATTTGGCTGAGCAACAGTGTGGGATCATGATAACTGGGAAGAAGTGGTCGTTGTGGGGTTTGGATCTATGTGATTGTAGTGCAAAGCTAAGTGGGTGAGCTCATCATCTATAAGTGAGTGATGTGGCTGTGAGCCTGTATGGTTACGTTTATCGATGCATTCGTGGATCAGTTATGACCAAGAAAACGAGAAATTTTGGATAAGGAAGTTCGACCTATATGTGTTACATTTTGCCTTATGATTCGCTCACAGGTGATGAGAATGGTTCAGGAGTTATGCTTGTGTGGATGTGATGGGAAAGGAAAAAGATAAATCCGGTTGCCTCATGGGAGTGCACATTTTCTAACGGAGCAATAGTTATTTGGTTAAATACTTAAGACTGGATTAGAGTGGGCGACTCTCAGTAATATGGTGTTAGTGGATTCAAGATTTAAGGTGTGGTGCTTAAGGATTTTTCAGGTTTGTCATGTGACTGAAGACTGGGTTTTGCAGTAGTGTGTGAAGGGTACTTGGAGTATTCTACGTCAACATCGGGTTTGCGGTGAGGTGTTAGAGAAGTGGGAGAAACAACTTCAGATTCGCAAAAGATCTAATCAGCGCGGTGTATCAGTTGGAGATACTATTGAGTGGATGAAGAGGGTATAAAATGGCTTAAGGACGTTGAGACGACGTGGTCTCGTGATTTGGGTTCACGTGGGATGAGTGTTGTTTGAGGTCTGTTATGCATTTAAAGGGAGCTATTATTATTTTAAAGGCAAGTCAAGAGTAAATTAGAGGAGGTTGGATCAGTTAGTGATGGGTTGAATCAGCACGATTGTGGAAATGATCAGTTTCTTCGGTATGTTAAGCCATAAAGGTGATTCGTGGTGGTATGTGCAGGCTTGACATCCACCGTAAATTGATTGATTGGGAGGTATTTGATTATGATGGTCTGTTATGTGTAGATGGATCCTGGAAGAGTTATGGTGGTTTAGACCACAACTTGAGGTTTGAATTTTCTGTAGTTACGGGAATTCGGTTGCGTGTTGCAATTGTTCCTCTGAAATGTTTTGAGTGAAAGGGGTTCTAGATGATGAAGTATATATTCTATTGGTGGTTCGGGCGTTATGATGAAATTCTTGTACACTCGCATAGCGGCATGATAAGTGAAGTTAGCAATATGGAAAATTGAAGTTGAGAAACAAGATTGAGGTTCGGTGTGGATAAGAATGTCGCGAGCTCAGAGGAGCAGGGAGAGATTTAAGATATTCAGATTATGCTGGCATAATTTTCGGGCAGTTTAGGATGGTCTGTTTTGTGGAAGAGGTGTTGGGTATTAAAATGCGGATGCTTGACTAGCACTATGGAAATAGCATGGTTGATGGCCATTAATGCTCAGATTTTGTAAGGCCCCGTAAAACATTTCGCCAAGGGATTCTAATTTTGTGGTGCCGAGGTCAGTTAATGAGTACGGATGTAGTAAGCTCGCCTCGGTACGGACTTTTTTGGTTGAAGAATGTATCGAGGTGCTAGTGGAATATTGCTGAATGGCTAGTTATGCGGTCAAATTTGCGATCGCAGATCCATTATGTGGGCCGCATAACCGTCGCAGAGTTAGGCAGAAGAACGGTTGAATTCTAAAGGTCTTTTTGTGACCTCATTAAGCGGTTGCATATCCATTCCGCGGTCCGCATATCCATCGCAAAGTTTGTATGAAGAATTTTGTTGCGTGATTATGCGGTCCATTCTGTGGCCGCATAAGTGGTCTGCGGACCGCAGATCGGTAACAGACCTGTCAAGACCATCCCAGTTTTTGGCCACCACTTTCGCGGTCTATTATGCGGATCGCATATCTGTTATGCGGTCAATTCTGCAACTGCAGACCTGAGTTCAGAGGGTCCATTTTCCCTATTTTATAACCCGACCCCATTTTGATAAATAGCCTTTAGGGCTTATTTTAGGGCGATTATCTGATGATGTTAGAGAGAGGTAAGAGCGTTTTAGAGAGAGAAGGAGGAAACGTAGCATTCATATCACATATTCTTGCACCAATCTTCAAGAATCAAGAAAAGCCAATCACTATATTATCATCTATCCGGGTAAGTCATATTCCTAAGCTTTCATGCAAGAGGTTACGAGTTCATATATATTGTGGGGTTGGAAATAGGCCATGCATGTGACAATAAGTTGTAGTATGTGCGGTTAATGAATCATTTTGGGTAGTTCTTGTTGAAATTTGTTAAGGGTGGAAGGGATTACCATTGTAGGGCTTTATAGTCTATTTGCATACTGGTTGTTTGACAGAATTCCTAAGAAAATTACACTATGTGAATCCTTCTAATTATTATCACACTTTTGCTATCTTCCTATAGATTATTATTGCTAGAAGTGTTGGGACGCTGTAGTAACTTATGGAAAGCTCAACAAGGTATGTTGGCTAAACTCCCATTTTAGAATTGGACCCCTACAATGGCCTTGTAAGTCTCGTGTTTGTCATTATATAATGATTATTCCTAATAAGCCCTGTGTCAAAAGATATGCGTTCAATTTGCATTAAAAACGTTCTTGTATGTTGTGTTACTATTTGAGAAGGTGATTAAGCATGGGTTGTGTGTTAATACGTTATAATTTGAAAGTGTGATTTTAATGAAATCTAGCATGTCGAATTGTACAAGAAATCACATGTACCTAAGACCCTTAATTTGGTTAGTTGCTCAAATGTGTATTTAAAGTCTTTAGTAGAAATGCCTTGTTGTTTATAGTCTATAAGGATGCTTGAAAGTGAAATAAGTGGGTTGGAAATATAAAGTGTGGCCTACGTGCCAAGAATGGAAGTTATACTTGTGGTCAATGGTGCCGAGGAAATGAAATGATGCGGGAAAGGCTATGAAATAGGCCTTGATTCAACTGTTCCAAACTTACTTCGAAAATAGATTTGCGCAAAAGCTTACGTAACCAAGTTATGCGCAAATGTGGCTGTTTTAACCAATGATATGCTTTGTAAGTAATTCTAATTTGTTTTGAGAACTCACATCTTCATGAGTTCAAATTGTGTATTGCCCGTTTTGGGGAAAAGTATTTCAAGAACAAATGATGTGTTACATGTTTATGATTTTTATCTTGTGTTTCGATTGCCAATCATTTTTACTCTATTTCTTGGAAAGGAATCTATTGTGTTTAATGTCTTCGTTACTAATAAACCTAAAGTGGTGACTTCCAGAATATTCTATTTATTGGTAGTTATGACGATGATCCCTGAAAATAAAAGAATGAAAATTTAGAATATGAAATACAACCTACGTGCCATGAATGAAGAACCATAAGTTCGGCCAAGACAGTCAAGGAAATAACAATGTTGTGAATGGTTGAAAGTACTAATAAAGGTATTTATAGTGTGAAAGATAATGAGGTAAATATAACATATGTTTGTACTTCTGTTTCCCTTTTGTGCAAAACAAAAATGTTTTTGAGAGTATCATTAGCAACCAAGGAAAGGTGGGTCGTAAGTTCCATACCTGAAACTACACGTGCCGCTGTAGGAGTGGATTGTAATTATTCCCCTTATTTGGGATGAGATTGAAATATTGATGTGATTGTGATTATTCTCCTCAATTGGGGTGATATTGTTGATAGACCTGGATTTAATGTCGACACACACGGCATATGTGGGGAGATGACCTAGTCGATCGGGTGGTGTTCGGACGCCATGTAGCGCACATTGTGGTACTACTCTTGGTAACACCCTTTTTTTCGCATCACTGTCATACCACATTGTCCATGTGGAGATGGCATAGCCGATCGGTTGGATCGGACTCCGTGCCAAAAAAACATGGTGGTATATCGATGCTAATGATCTTCCAATAAAAAATTTATAAATTATTTCTTATTTTGAAAATTGTTATGTTGTAATTGTGCATTTGGATATTATTGATTGTGACTTACTATTTCTATCGTTTTTCCCCTTTTCTTATATTGGCATTCTATTTTGAAAGAGGACATTAGCTTTATATACTAGCACTATTCCACATGTACTAATCTCCCTTTTACCGGGGAGGGGGGCTGCATCTTCAATGGATGCAGGTGGTTCGTCAGCGGGCGGTTTTGATCCTCTTTAGCAGTTACTCTCTAATCAGGAGATCTTGGTGAGCCATACTATGTTATGGGCTTCATGTCATTTGACGTTGTACGTTATATTTTGAGGTATAGCCGAGGTCTTATCGTCGGCACTTCCATACTACTATTCTGTTGTACTTAGAAGCTCTGTAGACAGGTTGTGGGTGGAGTTTGATGTTGGGAATTACACTATTAAGTGCTATTATTTGGCAAATATTTTTTTCATCATATCTATAAACTTGTATATTTTGGAAATCATAAATGAATATCCTTTAGTAATGGAAAAAGATTGTGGAACACTTGACTCTTCTCATGTCTATCCATGTACTGATTCTTATATTATTAATGGGCAAGGTTGGGTAGAAGGCATCTAGTGAGGCTTTCTTAACTGGGGTATCTCGGTTGAGCGCCGGTCGTGCTCCCCGAGGTTGGGGCGTGACATATTTTACTACCTAGTGTGGAAGGTTGTGGGAGTATATCTCACGGGAAGATCGTATAAGGGTGATGTGTTAGTCATCTGATTGTTAGACATTGAAATCAGGTATGGAGATTTAGGTGATGTCGCCAACGAGAGAGGTTATGATCGAGAGGTGCTATATTCCTTTGTTTATGGACTGTGGGAGTTATTTGTTCTGGATTTGACGGATGCTCTTATGTGTCATGAATAAGATCATTGGGGATTCTTGGAAGGTTATTGGCCCAGCACGGGATGATCAGAATCGGTTTGAGGTATGCTAGTAGATCTAATGTGAATGTATGCTTTATGTCATGTAGGATATGTTCATTCAGCACAGCACTGTTTATGGAGGAGTCTACGGGTGTTGGATGTTTTCCTATCGTGAGCTATCCTATATAATACTATATTATGCCAAGTGGGTTGTGAGATGGTTTGATTATTCGCATGGGTGTTGCGGTCCTGTGTAGCTTGTCATTATTGCACCTTAGTTGAGCTCGAGTTTTGTAGCGCATGGCGCTATCCACCTCCCTGGAATCGTATTTATGCATTTGCCGTGCTTGTGGTCGATATTCGGGTATTTCGTAGGTATAAGCATTATGGCTTGATGTGTATTTCCTTATTTATTGTTATCTGTGGATCGGGTGGCACGCCGCCACGGGTATGTTATTTGGATCGGGTTGCATGCCGTAACGGTATCATGTGTGGATCAGGTTGCACGCTGCAATGGTGAGATGTTGAGTACAGTTCTCTATACCTATTTCGGTGTATTTTCTTTCTTATTCCCCGAGAAAGGTTCATAGCATCTTTTCCGCTGCTTTGTTCAATACGCGGGCTGGGTAGTTCTTTTCGAGAGTTTGTTCTTTCTTATGTGTCATATTCAAGTTGTAGCTTGTGGGTGCATTAATGGCGTCACATGAGATCTTGGTCATTGTTTGAGGTTGCTTATTTCCTGAGTAGCTTGTACTGGGTGAGACAAGGTTATTGGACCTGAAATCGGTGCGATCAGATTTATGTAAGGCATATTAAAGGGAAATGTCACTATTCAGTTTAGAATGAGGTAATGGTTCTGGTCAAGAGGAGGAACTCTGTGAGTTATTGATTTAACGAGTGGTTATGAGTTCCTGCGCATCTCTTTCATCGTTGCAGTATTGTGAGGGTTGAGACCAAGCTTATATGTGTTATGAGGTATACTACGGGCATCAGATAGTGAATTTGCAGTAGTTGTGCTTGGAGGAGGTTACCACAGGCAAATGAGTTATGCAGTGCATCGTGTGATGTCATCATGTGTGCATGATCATATGTAGGTTCAACTTATTGAGATTGATACGGTGTTCGTATGTTAGAATCAGTTCTTGTCGAGAAATTTAGAGGTTGGAATTTGGTCCTATGGCTTTTGTTGGCTAAATAAAAGGGAGGACCTTCAGTATGGCTCGAGCTAATGCATTCACCTGTGTTATGGTGTCATGGGCAGGTGCACAAGGTGTTGAGCAGCAATTTTGAGGCAACTCCGGAGCAGTTCTTAGCACGTTTGAGGATGAACATATGTGACCAGTCGTTTTGAGCTCTATGGCGTTGTTTGGCCGTTTGAGGTCTTGAGTAGCTTCACTTCATGTATTACGACTTGTACATGTGGTCATAATTGGATTTTAGGAAAGATCAGAGTTGATTCGGAAGGAAAATTCTCAATTCGGAAGCTTTATGTTGTAAGAGTTGATCACGAGTTTACTTTTGAGTAAACGACCTCGGAATCGGGACTTGGATGTTCCACTAGGACCGTATGATTTCGGACTTGGGCGTGTGTTCGGGTTGAGTATTGGATGGCCTAGGAGCATTTCAATGCTTATTGAGGAAAGTTAACATTTTGTAGGTTTTAGAATTTTCTAAGTTTGATTTGAAATGAATTTTGGTGTTATCGTTGTCCGTTTGGAATTTCGAGCCTTGGAATATGTTCTTATCGTGATCTGTGACTTGCACGCAAAATTTGACGTCACTTCGGGATGTTTAAGTATAATTCGGACGCGCTCAAAAAAGTTTAAGAGTTTAAAAGTTTAAAGAAAGGTTTCAATCGTCGATTCATAATTTTGATTATGTTTGATGTGATTTGAGGCCTCGGGTTGGTCCGTGTTATGTTATGTAACTGGTTGGCGCGATTGGACTGGGTCCCGGGGACCTTGGGTGAGTTTCGAGATGGTTTCGGACCAAGTTTGGATGATTTGCTGTTGCTGGTTGCTGGTGTCTGGTTGGTTTTGTTCTTCGCGAACGTGAAGGGTTTCAAGCGTTCACCACGAAGGAGTTTTGGGGCTGCTGGATTTGCTCATCATGAACGTGACACAGGGGTCGCGAACGCGGAGGAGGAGCTGAGGTGAACTACGTGAACGCGACATGGAGGCCGCAAACGCGCAGAAGAAATGGGAGCTGGGCCTGGAGAAGTTAAGCCTTCGCGACACTGATGCTTACAGTGCGAACGCGAAGCACTGGAATCTGAAGGCTTCGCGAACACGACCCATTGGTTGTGAACGCGGAGAGTAATTTTGGTGGCAATGATTTTAGCCTTCGCGATTGCGAAGATGTTCCCTCGATCGCGAAGAAGAAAGGGCCTGGGCAGGTTTGATTTTATACGGGATTTGGCCCATTTTCATTTATTTTCACTTGGGGACATTTTTGGAGAGCTTAAAGGGGAGATTTTGGTCATCTATGACAAGGTAAGTAATTCCCACATAATGTTAGTTAAATACATGATTTATATGTGGATTTAAACATGAAAATTTATTCAAATTATGAGATTTTAAGAGAAAACCCTAGTATTGATAATTTTGAATTTTGACCACGATTTTGGAAAAGGAATTAGGAATAAATAATTTATTTGAGTTCGTAATGTTATGGGTAAAGTTTAGCTTCGAAAGTTTTTTGAATTCGGGCACATGGACGTGAGGGTTGGCATTAATGACTTTTCGAGCAGAGTTTAGAATTGTCATAGATTGATTTATTATAAGCATTGGAGAATATTTTTATTGATTTACACATTGTTTGACTAGTTTCGGATCGTTTGGCTTTGAGTCGAAGAGTTAGAGAGGCATTGGAGCCGGTTATAGAACTTCGGAGCGAGGTAAGTCTCTTGTCTAACCCTGTGAGGGAGAATTCGGCCCGTAGGTGTTATATTCTTATGTGCTACATGTTGTTGGGAGCTACGCACGTAGTGACGAGTGTCAGTTTGTATGCTAGGATTCCTTATTTGTTCGGGTAAACTTAGGTTTACACCATGCTTTAATTGTACTATTTGAGTTATCCTTTCCTGTTGAATTCCTTTATTACACGTTACGACCCGAGACTAGGCTTGTGTAGAGTGATAGACTCAGTATTGTAGAGATTTGACAAGCTACTTGATTTAGTCGCAGAATAATTGCGCTCCCATTACAGATTTCTCCCGCGTTGTGCGTTTTCTTCGAAAGCTTCCTTAAGCTTCATAACTCACACGTTTATTCATGAGTGGGGTCAAGGACCCATTAAAGTATCACACGCTTATCGGATCGGGCCATTCGCCTCGGCAATAACATATTCTTATAGGAATTGGCCGTTCCCCTCGGCAGTATCATATTCTTATGGGATAGAGCCGTTTGCCTCCGTAGTATCATATTCTTATGGGATTGGGCCATTCCCCTTGGCAGTATCATATTCTTATGGGATTCGGGCCGTTCGCCTCGGCATTTCTATAAATACTTTTATGGTATCGGGTCGTTCGCCTCGGCAGCTTCATGAAACACTCTTATGGGATCAGGCCGTTTGCCTCGGTAGCGTCGTGCGTAATATTTGATAAGAAGCCATCATATCTGTGAGTTTTCCTAATTTGAGTTATGACGACCTATCTGGTGGGGACCATTTTACATATATACTCCGGTTCAGGAGGTGACCGATAATTGAGAGCTTGAGTTTACTGTTCACAGGAGGATTGTACCACGTACCTATATTTGTTTATACTGTTTATTTACCCTGCCTCATAATTGTTTACTTCCTACTGCATTTGATTTATTGTACCCACTAGTAAGTGTCGATGTCGACCTCCCGTAACTACTTCTTAGGGGTTAGACTAGATACTTACTAGGTACGCGTTGATTTACGTACTCATGCTACAGTTGCTGCACTATTGTGCAGGTATATATATATATATGTGTGGTTGTCTTTGGGTGCAAAGGCGCGACTATTGCAGGGATTTACGGTGAGCTGCATTCCATGTTACAAGCCGCAACATACAGAGTCCGCATCAAAGTTAGTTACATTCTCCTGTCTAACTTGTATTGCAGGTAGATGTTGTATTTTATTATATTTTCTAGTAGATACTCATGCACTTGTGACACGGATTTTGGGGATTCCTACTACTAGATGTTCATTATTGTAGTTCACGTAATCATTATTATTTCACCTTGTAATTTATATCTTATGGAATTTGGAAAAAAAATAAAAATCGTGGGTGTTTCACGAGTGCCAGATTTCACTCTATTTATTTAATGGGATTTATGATTTTAAAGATAATGAAATGAGTAACTAAGTTGGTTAATCACTGTTGACTTGCCTGATGGTGGCGTTAGGTGCCATCACAGCCAATAGTGGATTTTGGGTCGTGAAAGAGATGGTGTGGCCAGTTGTATATATCTCTGTTACTGTGGAAAGTAACTCATAATGCTTATATTTCTCAGCCTGAATTGTAAATACCAATAATCTTCACTAACTAGGTAACTCGTACCTTTCTTCACCTTGCTTCTTTTACTTGTTGAAAGTTGGATCTACCTCCTGATTCTCTTCTTTTTTTTACCATATGGGCACATAGATATTCGTACCTTAAAGTTTCTTATCAAGAAGCTTACGTCTTAGTACACACATGATTTGCTGACGACCTCACATCTAGTCATCATAAGCATGATGCAAAATTGAGTTCCTCTGACTAAACTCATCAATAGCCACGTTAAATCTCTTACAAACTGTCTTTATGGATGTAGGTATCGTTGTATTAGGAATGAAATAGAATTAAGGAGTTTGAGTTCTTACAATTGTGCTCTATCACACGATTTAGAGTAAGAAGAAAGAGTGACTGCCCTAAATGCCCTATAACCTCCTTTATAAGTGTAGTGCACAACAAACCCATAAACAAGACTCGATTAGACACGGCTTGTAGATTCCTTAGGACATAACTGCTCTGATACCACTTTTGTCATGACCCAAACTGCAGGGTCGCGATGGCACTCGATGCCTTACTCAAGCTAGTACCAACGTAACATATCATTCTTATCATACCATCATGGGTAAGTGGGCCAAAAGGGTCGCCATGAGATAACTAGAATAAAACATAAAGGGATGCTAGACATAGGACGACCCAACATGGTACACAAACTCATACATGTGACATACGGGCCTATCGACCGAAATGATCTTATGTACATCCAAAACATAGGCCGACAAGGCCATACAATAATCCATATACATGACATATATCTACAAGCCTCTAAGAGTACATAAAATTCATAAAGGGCGGGATAAGGCCCCGCCATACCTATTTATACATGTCCAAAGTGCTTTTTATGGCCATTTCTTTTCTAGTTACCAATTTCCTCAACAAGATTGACATGTAAACCGACATAATCATACTAACAGTATCATATCCAACTTATTTTTCATAATTTCTATCCATATATACACAACTCGAAAATAGTCGAATAAGAGATAACAACTTCTTATACAACTTCAAGTTCTATCTTGTAATTCTTCATCCAAAAAACTTAACCAACATACAGATAAGCTTAATCCCAAGAAATAAGGTGTCATACATACCTTAAATAATAAGAAAAAACTCGAACCAAAGCTTCCCTTAGCTTACAAGCACCCTTAATGGCATCACAACACCATAGAGACTCTTTTCTTCACTTAGGCTAAATTTTGAGGTTAGGTCTAGGAAAACCACCTTGAATTGACTTGGAAACATGGAGGACTACCAGAGAGATGTTGAGAGAGTTTCGGAACTATCCTTGGTCGAAAATGACCAAAAATGAGCCGTCCAAACCCTTTAAAATGCTCAAGGAACGTCATTGCCTAAGTGGGTCCCATTGGAAGTTGCTTGTGCAGTCTCGTAAAAATGAAAATATCTCTCTAATCCGATGTCGTATCAACAAATGGTTTACTGAGTTAGAAAAAAAGCTTGTAGATCTTCAATTTGATATATGGGTCATCCTATAATTCCAAGAATATTAGGAGAAAAGCTCTGCTACATTTGACCTAATTTTCAGCATATTATGAATATAACTTGTGATGACCTTTGCCAACTTTTGTTCCACAACTCGCTTGACTTCAAAATGTAACACACAACTATCATAGGACAAAAATAACTCATAACATAACCTCATTATCATGTTAATAAACCTAGTATCACCCAAAGTACATGTCATAACATTCCCAACTTGTTGACTTCTAACTAAACTTATTTTGTTTGATTCATTTAGCTTTTAAGCCTTCCAACCCTCTTAGTACTTGTTAATTTGTGATGTTAAAGATTTTTAACCTCCACGGTAACGTATTTAAATTACTTTACGTATTTTCAAATATAATCTCATTTCTAAGCTTACATCAATTGACTTACGACGTACTTTCACGTACGAAAATGTTGGGTGTAACACCATGTGAGGTCTATGCTAACCATTGGAGTCTCCAACACCTGTTCAAGCAGAAAAACCTTAATTAGCTGCATAAGAGATAGTTAGAGTTGTTGAAAGACTATGATATCACCATATTATATCATCTAGGGAGGGCCAATGTCGTGGAGGATGCATTGAGTAGGAAGGCTGAGAGCATGTGGAATTTTGCATATTTACCAGTAGTGGAGAGGCCACTAGATATGGATATTCAGGCCATGGTCAACCATTTTATGAGATTGGATGTTTCGGAGCCTAATGGGTTCTTGCTTGTGTTTTGGCAGAGTCTTCGTTGTTGGAGCGTATCAAGGCTTGCTAGTTTGATGATCCTCACTTATTGGTATTGAAGGATAAGGTGCAGCGGCGTGGTGCTAAGGTGTCACGACCCAATTTCCCAACCCAATCGTGATGGCGCCTCTCGTGAAGACAAGGCCAGCTAATACCGAACCATAACTCATTTTAAGCAGTTAATTTAACAAGAGAACAACACAATATAGTTTAATAGCAGTCATTTGCGGAAAAACACAGTGAACCATCACGACTACAGCCCAAACCGAGGTGTCACAAAGTCATGAGCAACTAATGAAATCCTAATAACAAAATTTCTATTACAATATCTCTGGCACAATTAGTTGGAGAAAGTGGAAATAACAATATAAAGAGATACGGGGCTGCGGACGCCAATAGGTACCTCGTAGTCTCTGAGTCACCGCTCTGACAATCGTAGTCAATGCCTCGGAGCGGAGTCAATAACGCCTGAATCAGAACACATGATGTAGGGAGTAATGTGAGTACTTCAAACTCAGTGAGTAGCACATATAAATAATGACTGAAAGTAAGGAAGCACGTAAAGCACAAGGCAATGCATAATGAAGCAGTAAATCATTATTTGAAAACAGTAAATCAGTAAGAAATTATTTAAAAATCTTCCCAACTCTGGTTACCAGTTTCCATTGTTACCAACTGTAACCTACATTTGTCATTGTTACCAACTGTAATATTCCAGGGCTCAGTATCAATCTCACAGCTCTGGTTACCGGTTGTTATTGTTACCAACCATAACCTGCAGTTGTCATTGTCACCAACTGTATTATCTCTGTTTACCAGTTGTCATTGTTACCAACTGTAACCTACAGTTGTCATTGTTACCAACTGTAATATCCCTGGTTACCAGTTGTCATTGTTACCAACTGTAACCTACAGTTGTCATTGTTACCAACTGTAACATCTCTGGTTACCAGTTGTCATTGTTACCAACCGTAACCTACAGTTATCATTGTTACCAACTGTATTATCTCTGGGTACCCTGCGCTCACTGGGGGTGTACAGACTCCGGGAGGGGCCCCTTACGGCCCAAGCGCTATATCAAGCCACCTCGTGGCATACATCTAGGCCCTCGGGCTCATATCAATCAAGCCACCTCGTGGCGTATGTACAGTATCTCAGGCCCTCGGCCTCATATCACTCAATAAAACCTCACACCTGGCCCTCGGCCGCACTCAGTCAGAAAATCATCACAAGCCCCTCGGGCATAGTAAAACAGTAGTTCTCAGCCCAAACATCATTTCAAATATTGTGTAAATCTCAAAACTGAGTAAAAAGTGGTTGAGTTGTACAACAGTGGAAACAACATGACTGAGTTCAAGTAATAAGTACAAATAGTGAGGAAATAGTGATAAAAATCCCCGGAGGGTTCAAACAATTGGCACGAAGCCCAAATATGGCAATCAGCCCAAAACATGATGATATCAAATAGATTTCAATCAAATATGTAGTAAAAATCATCAATCGGGACGGACCAAGTCACAGTCGCAGTAGTAAACGACCCCACGCTCATCATCGAGCGTGTGCCTCACTTCAATATAGCACAACGGTGTGCAAATCCGAGGTTTCGAACACTCAGGACATCATTTACAATCATTACTCACCTTGAACCGGCTAAATTTCAAGCCCACGATGCCTTTGCCCTTCGAATTGGCCTCCACGTGCGTCGAATCTGTCCAAATTCAGAACAATTACATCACAATATGTTGAGGGAACAAAACCCATGCCAAAACAATCAATAAATACTAAGAAATCCCAAAATTAGCAAAACCCGAGCTCCGGGCCCACTTCTCGAAGTTCAAAAATTTTCACATCAACGGGTTCCTTATCTCCCAACGAGTTCACCCATACAAAAATTATCAAATTCCGACAACAGATTGGCTTTCAAATCTTAAATTTTCGTTCTTGGAAGATTTGGTAAAAAAATTTGATTTTTCTTCCATACGTTCATGGATTCATGATGTAAATGAGTATTGAATCATGATCTATGAAGGATTTATGATAAAGAACACTTACCTCCTTCAAATTTGTGGAAAACCTTCTAAAAATCGCCCAAACCGAGCTCCCCCAACTCTATTTTGTTAAAATGGCCAAAACCCCCGTTTGTATAGTACTTTTCTGCCTCGGGCGCCACAGGTGGCGCCGGGCGCTGCCTGTGGCGCTGGTTCCAGTATCTCTGGGCGCTGGCGATTTTTCCCTGACACAAAAATGGGCATAACTTTCTCATACGATGTCCGAATTGGACGATTCTTTTTGCTATGACTCCGAAATTTCGATACGGATCTAATGGTTCAATTAAAACTGAATTTGGAGTCCATTTGCATAATATGATACCACTTATTCTTGAAGAGACGACATTGACACATTCTTGAAATGCCCAAGTTAAACTCCATCAACCATCCAAAATCCATTCGAGGCCCTCGGGACTTCAACCAAATATATCAACAAATCTTAAAACATCATATGGACTTAGTCGAGGCCTCAAATCAAATCAAACAACGCTAAATACACGAATCATACCCCAATTTAAGCCTAATCAAACTAACAAATTCCAACTTCTACATTCGATGCCGAAACCTATCAAATCGAGTCCGATTGGCCTCAAATTTTGCACACAAGTCATAAATGACATAACGGACATATGAAATTTCTCAAAATTGGATTCCGAGCCCGATATCAAAAAGTCAACTCCTCGGTCAAACTTTCCAAAAATCTTCTATTTTCCAACATTCGCCAAAATGTGTTGAATTGTCCTACGGATTTCCAATTTCAAATCCGGACATACGCCTAAGTCCGAGATCACCATACGAAGCTAGACCAACTCTCCAAATTCCATTCTGACCCTCGGATCAAAATCTCGCCTAACAACCGGAAATCGCCAAAATACTACTCCACCAATTCAAGCTTAATTCTACACTGCACCTCCAAAACCAATTCCGATCATACTCCTAAGTCATAAATCACCTTCTGAAGCTAACCGAACCATCGGAACTCACATCCGAGCCCTCTAACTCATAAGTCAACATCTGGTTGACTTTTCCAACTTAAACCTTCTTAAAAGAGACTAAGTGTCTCATTTCTTGCCAAATTCACTCCTAACGCAAACTACTCAATTCGATCACATAAAACATGGATAACGAAGCATAATGAGATAGAAAATGGGGAAAACGGAGCGGTAACTCACGAGACGACTAGCTGGCTCATCACATAAGGAGGTTGTGATTACCGAAGATGGTGTTATACGGCTTCAAGGATAGATTTGTGTTCCAAATGTTGATGGGTTGAGAGATTTGACTTGAGGAAGATCACAGTTTGCGCAATTCTATTCAGCCAGATGTCACAAAGAAGCACAATGACTTGAAACCACACTATTGGTGGTGAAGGATGAAGAAAGACATTGTTGCTTATGTATCTTGGTGTTTGAATTGTCAACAGGTGAAGTATGAACATCATAACCGGGTGGATTGACTCAAAGATTAGAGATACAATAGAGGAAGTGGGAGCGCACCACTATGAATTTTGTGGTAGGCTTACCACGGACCTTGAGGAAGTATGAAGCTGCCTGGGTTATTGTGGACCAGTTGACTAAGTCCGCACACTTTATTCTAGTGGTGACTTCCTATTCTTCAAAGCGGTTGGATTAGATTTATATCCAAGAGATTATCCGCTTGCATGGCGTGCCCATTTCCACCATTTCGGACCGAGGCACGAAGTTCACATTGAATTTTTTGAGAGCCGTGCAACATGAGTTGGGCACGCGGGTCGAGTTGAGTACCACATTTCATCCTCAGACGCACGGGCAGTCCGAATGCACTATTCATATCTTGGAGGACATGTTATGCACCTGTGTTATTTATTTCTGAGGTTCATTGGACCAGTTCTTACCTTTAGCAGAGTTCGCCTACAACAACAGCTATTAGCCGAGCATCCAGATGGCTCCGTACAAGGCCTTATATTGGAGGCAATGTCATTCGCCGATTGGCTGGTTTGAGCTTGGAGATGCTAGATTATTTTGCACTGATTTGGTCCGTTATGCTATGGAAAATGTTAAGGTGATTCAGGAGCGACGTCGTACAACTCAGTCCATGCAGATGAGTTATGTGGACTGGAAGGTCCGAGATATAGCGTACATGATGGGTGAGAACGTTCTTCTTCGAGTGTCGCCTATGAAGGACGTGATGTAGTTTGGGAAGAAGTGCAAGTTGAGCCCGAGATTTATAGGCCCATTTGAGATCTTGGAGAGAGTAGGGTAGGTTGCTTATAGTCTTGCATTGCCTCGTAGCCTAGAAGGGATACATCCTGTATTTCACATTTTCATGCTTTGAAAGTACCGTGACGATTGATGCACCCTATTTTTCAATAGTCAAAACAAAATACAACTAGTGGTTCATCTGAAGTTGATGAAAAAAAAGTCTCCATCTAATATTTGAAGGTATATTGGCGGATTACGGGTTTGTAATATTATTATCCTAATGGTCTGCTAACCAGTGAGATTTGGGTAAGGGTGGTAGTTATTCTAAGGGGAAGGTGTTAGGCACCTCTCAAAATCTATCTGAGGTAGCTCCTTAGGCTTACGCTAGGTTCGAGGAAAGAAATGTCTGTATTCTGCTTAGTCATGTGCTTAAGGTCTATAAAATGTTCGAATTCTTTATCTATAAATTTACTATTTTTGAGATATGGTTGTGTATATACTTTGGAAAGAAGTTATGAGTTTTTAGTTTTATAATATTGAAAAAAATAGGAATATCACCCTTCAAGATATACACATATACTAATTAAGTTGAAAACTAGATTATGCCTTCATTTTCAAAATAGACCTGGTAAACATCCTTTGTTCAAGAGAGGTTATGTGTGTTTTAGAAAAGTGGTTTTTATCTATATCTTAGAATAATAGGAGACTATTTGAGAATATGCCTTACGTTGGGATGGTATACCTTATTTGAAAATCAATTTCAACCGGAACTTTTTACTTGGAAACTCGTTGAGGTCCATCAGTTCACAATCATCGGAATGTTTTTGCTTTTATTTCTTGAAAACAATTAAGCAATTATTTTTCCAGTTCTGATTTCCAAAAAGAGTTTTTTTGATTTAGAATATGTCAGTCCACACTTATTGAAAATTGTTAGTGCTAAAAAGATAAAGTCTTTCATTTGTTAAGGAAAAAAAATAAATTTGAAATTAGTAAGAGACCAAATATTAAATGGTTTAAAGCACAAAATTTCTGATTTGGTTCTTTACCTATGAGATTTGGTTTGCCTATGTTCTTACACGGACGATCAAATATCCAACACATTCAATACAATTAGCTTCTCCAAAGTGTGTGTGTGTGTATATATAGAGAGGCAACAGGGAATAACAAATATAATAAAAGGAACGGGAAAGGACAACTGCACTCTTGCCACGAACAGCAGACTCGTCAGGAATGTGATGACCCGGATCTGAAAGTGGAATTGAGCTCCAAATGGGCTCAGTGACCCAAATTGAGTTCATTTATACAAAGAAAAGATAACAAATATTGCATATCAATTGCAAAGTTATGTAAGATAATGATTACACAAATAGTAATAAAGAGTTAGAGAACGTAGGATTAATAAGCGTTAGTGACTAAAAGCTTAATTTAAATCCTCATTTACGGACATAATCCACCTTTTGATAACTTAGCAATTCTGAGTTCGCGAGGGCTTAACGGACCTCGAGCAGTGCTTGTGTCAAGGAGAGAGATCATAACTGTTGTAACTTATTTTGCACAAGACAAAACAAACTATAACGTATAGCACTATACAAGGTTGGATGGAGTTTTAGAGTCGCCATTTAGTATTTAAGGTATACTAGGATACCTGTATTACAATTGTCACGACCCAATTTAGGATTTGTGACTGGCTCCCAAGTAAGCCTCATCGGAAATTTTACAGAAAATCGGACAGAGTTTCTCCTGTTTTAGGACCATCCCAAAAACTTTCCTGTCTCAAATCAACAACCAAACTTCCTAATATTATACCAAATAATTGACAACTTGTCAATTAACCAATACAAGTCTCCACCATAACTAAATCACCAACTAACCACTAGAAATACTAATTTATCTCCAACTTTGATAAATTAGAATGATACTCAACATAAAACTATAATGACGAAAGAATACGCATGACACTAAAATAATGACTATGGAGCGACTCTAAGAATGCAATGAAAAGCCAATAACAATAAGTAAAATCTCTGCCCACGCGAACAAGTGCGAGGCTCACCGAGAAATATCAACCTGTGCACTCTAATTAACGAGATCGTCGCCTGCGTCAACTGCTGTCTCTGTAAAAAAATTAGCGGGGAATGAGTCGCTAGCTTAGTGAGTAATAACACTTAACCACAATCGTTTTTATTTGGGGACAATTCAGAAACATGCTAGTATCTCAAAGAGAAAATAACATAAAAATGCCCTTTCAGAAACAATAAATAATTTTCAGTCTCATCACACTTTTCTTGTAACAAAATATAATTGACAATTCAGTAATAAGCTCAGTAACCACTGTACAATATTAGTATTCACATTTTGGGAGGTTGCAATAAATGGATCATGTAATCGGTATAACTGTGGACTTCTTTACCAGAAGTCATATATAATGGTAGTCCCTACTCAAGGGAAATCGGTAACAGTATGCTAGTTCCACCTTCCCACTAACGAGGGCTATAACGGTAATCAGTAATTACAAGGTGCACCAGGTCTAACGAACCCGCCGTTAGCTACGGGATCCTTCAATGTCTACTCTCATTTATACTTGTCTCTGTAATCCGTATATACTTGTAGAAACTATTTTAAAACAATATAGGACATTTCAGTTCTTAAATCGCGGTACTCATCTCAAATAACTATTTCGGTTTCATATCGAGTAAAAGACTCATCCCACATGAAACTCAAAATAATTGGTAACATATTCATATTAAAAATCATGTGTAAATCATGCAAGTTGTGAAAACAAAAATTGCAGTAAGATTACTAGTCACAGTACTCGTGCTGAAATGCCAAGTGCTTCACCTAGAGCAATTCGTACAACTTCCTCCAATCAATCTATAATTACATAATATCGATCTCATGTTAATTTGTTTTTCTAGGCTAATTCATAGCTAATTTAGAATACCCAACACTCGAGGATTCACATTTGACTCTTAATTCGCCAAATTATTATTATTATTTTACCCAACCTATGAGTAATTCAACTAGTTCATAATTTATCATAAATTTGCTATTTTTTTTCTAATCTCAAACTTTTTTTGAAAAAACTTCTTTTCTAAGCATATTGAGAATTTGCAGGGAATAGAAATTAATAGTTTACATCATATATCATCTTGATGGCTTTATAGAAGTACAACAGATTAAGTAATTATTTTTACAACATACTTAAATTATTGAAAATATAAAATCTGATATGATTCGCCTTGCTTGTTACTTAGCCTATTCAGAATAAAGATTCCAATTATTTATAGGTATTCTCGTATCTAAATAAGCTGAATCAAACCACTTTTGAGTTGCTAGTATTACTATTTTAACTCAACCCATGAAAAGTTATATCTACTCATGCTACAATTAACTCAAACCAGTTCATTATCTTCAAATAAAAGGGCATTCGTATTGTCTGTTCATTGTACCCTTCAATCTCATTAACCATGTGAATTAGAAGGACCTTGAATAATATAGTTGCCTATACTACTTCTTGTGGGTATTAAACTTTCAGTACCCAATATAATCTCATAAACACGTGATCAAAATTACAAGAAATCACCAGAAACTCAAGCAGAATAAAAGGAAGGGGAAAATTTGACGTTTAAGTCGAGAAGTGCTTTCACGGGTAGAAATTATGAGCTGAAATTTTCCTTCTTCAGTTTCTTTGCCTTGCAAACCTTATTGACCAAGCTCTATTCTTTTCTTCCTGTTGAAACTTTGATGATTGCTTTTGCTTGGTTTTTTTTTTCCCAGTAGCTTTTGGCTTCGTTCCCCTTCCCTAACCCTTTTCAATTTTTTGGCAGATATATTTCTAATGGGCTTCGGCCTTTTTGGTTTTAGTTAGACTAAGTTTTCTTCTTTTTGTTTTATTTTGTTTTATTAGTTTAATTTTTTCCTTTATTTTTTCTTTTTGTTTTGGACTTTAATTATTTTCTAAATGTCCAATATATCCTCACTTAAAATATTGGGGTATTACATCCTCCCCACCTTATGAAATTCGACCCCCGAATTTAACTCAAATACGCACCTGTAAAAAGAAATAAATGAGGATACTTGACTTGCATAGCATCTTCTATTTCCCATGTAGCTTCTTCAATAGTATGATTTCTCCATAAGACTTTCCGAGCCTAGTTTTCTTTGACCGTAGTTTTCTTAGCTGTCTATCAACAATTGCCATCAGCTCTTCCTCGTGAGACAACTTCTTATTAAGCGGTATAGTTGGTGCTTCCAGCACCTGAGATGAGTCTGATATACATTTCCTTCGCATTGAGACATGAAACACTGGGTGAATAAAAGATAACTCAGGAGGAAGTGCCAAACGATAAGCCACTGCTCCCACTCGGCCTAGTATCTCATACGGTCCTATAAACCTGGGGCTCAACTTGCCTCTTTTCCCAAACCGCATCACACCTTTCATAGGGGAGACTCGTAGGAACACTTTGTCCCCAATTGTGAACACTAAATCTCTTCTTCTCTTATCAGCATAAGACTTTTGTCTACTTTGAGCTGCAAGCAATCTTAGTCTGATCAACTGAACCTTGTCCATAGCTTTTTGTACTAGGTCGGGTCCCATCTCACCAGTTTCAAACCATCCGATAGGAGAACGACATCTTCTACCATACAATGCTTCGGATGGTGCCATTTGAATACTGGACTGGAAGCTGTTGTTGTAAGCAAATTCAGCTAATGGTAGATAAGTGTCCCAACTACCTCCAAACTCAAGAGTGCAAGCTCTCAACATATACTCCAAGATCTGAATAGTACGTTCAGACTGCCCGTTTGTCTGTGGATGAAATGCAGTACTAAGATTTACTCGTGTACCCAATGCTTCTTGAAATGATTTCAAAAGCGTGAAGTGAACTGTGATCCTCTATCAGAGATGATGGATACTGGAACTCCATGAAGTCGGACAATTTCGTTCATAAATATATGTGCATACCTGACTCCACCATATGTAGTCTTCACCGGCAATAAGTGTGCTGATTTTGTTAGTCGGTCTACAATCACCCATACCAAGTCATAACCTCTAAGGGTTCGTGGTAGCCCGGTGACAAAATCCATAATAATTCTTTCCCATTTCCACTTTGGAATCTCAATTTGTGTAGTAGTCCTGCGGGTCGTTGATGCACAGCCTTGACCTGCTGACAAGTCAAACAACTAGAAACAAAGTTAGCAATATCTTTCTTCATACCTTCCCACCAACAAAATTGATTCAGGTCATGGTACATTTTTGTGGATCTAGGATGTATAGTGTATTTAGTGTTGTGAGCTTCTTTAAGAATAGCATGTCTCAACCCATCTACGTCTGCTACACATAGCCTATCACCCATTCGAAGAACACCATCACTTTCAACTATCATATCCTTGCTTTTCCAACTAGGACCTCATCTCTGTATTTACATAATCGTTCATCCTCATAATGCGCTCAACTAATGAAGACTTAGCTTGAGCACAAGCCAACAATGCCTCTGAATTTCCGACACTAAATCTGATACCTGTATCTTCTAGTCCCTGAATATCTTTGGCTAAAAGTCTCTTTGCAGAGGCTATATGTGCCAAACTCCCCATAGATTTTCTACTCAATGCATCAGCCACCACATTGGCTTTTCCAGGATGATACAAAATAGAACAATCATAGTCTTTGAGTAGTTCCATCCAACGACGCTGCCGAAGATTTAGATCTCTCTGCTGAAAGATATACTTCAGACTTTTATGGTCAGTATAAATCTCACAAGTTTCTCCATATAGATAATGCCTCCATATTTTTAGAGCAAATACCACTGCAGCCATCTTCAAATCATGTGTAGGATAGTTTTGCTCATGCTTTTTCAATTGTCTCAAAGCATAAGCTATAACACGACCATTTTACATGAGAACGCATCCTAATCCCACCCTCGAGGCATCGCAGAATACTGTAAGTCCTCCAGGACCTGATGGTAAGACTAATATTGTTGCAGTTGTCAGACACTTTTTGAGTTTCTGAAAGATTTGCTCACATTCGTCCGTCCACTAAAACTTTGCATTTTCTGTGTCAGCTTGGTCAACAGCGATGCTATTATGGAGAAATCATATACAAAACACCTGTAATAGCCTGCTAAGCCTAAAAAGCTGCGAATCTCTGTAGGAGAAGTAGGTCTGCGCTATTTCTGCACAGCTTCGGTCTTCTTAGGTTCTACCATAATCCCATCTTTAGATACAACATGCCCCAAAAATGCTTCCGAGTCTAGCCAGAATTCACACTTCGAGAACTTAGCATAAAGTCTATGTTCTTGCAATGTCTGCAACACAGTCCTGAGATGATTCTCGTGTTCTCTTTGGCTACGAGAATATATCAGTATGTCATCAATAAATACTATTACAAATCTATCCAGAAACGGACTGAACACCCTATTCATTAAATCCATGAATGCAGCTGGAGCATTAGTCCGTCCAAAAGGCATCACAAGAAATTCATTGTGCCCATATCGAGTTCTGAAAGCAGTCTTAGAAATATCTTCATCTTTGATTCTAAGTTGATGATAACCATAACGGAGGTCAATCTTTGAAAAGTGGGCAGCTCCTTGTAACTGATCAAACATGTCATCTATACGAGGCAAGGGATATTTATTGCGTATTGTTATCTTGTTCAACTGCCTGTAGTCAATGCACATTCTTAGGGATCCGTCTTTCTTCTTTACGAATAGTACCGGTGCACCCCATGGTGATACACTAGGTCTAATAACATCCTTATCCAACAAATCTTGTAACTGTTGTTTTAGCTCCCTCAACTCTGCTGGTGCCATTCGATATGGGGGTATCGATATGGGCTGTGTGTCAGGTAGCAAATCAATACCAAAGTCTATTTCTCGTACTGGAGGTAATCCTGGTAAATCCTCAGGAAATACATCAGAAAATTCTCTCACTACCGGTATATTTTCTATACTAACTGTTCCCTTTCTTGTGTCATTTACAATAGCTAAGAGACCCAAGCAACCTTTCTTCAGAAGTCGTTGAGCCTTCATAAAAGATCCAATATTGCAAGTCTCTGAAACCTGACTCCCTCTTAGAATAAAACTAGGTTCTTTTGGTATCTCAAACTTAACTATCTTTGCATGACAATCCACTATAGCATAGCAAGAAGATAACTAGTCCATTCCCATCAGCATGTCAAAGTCAATCATATCAAGTACAATAAGGTCAGCTAGAGTATCTCTACCCTCAACCCTTACCTGACAAGTACGATACACGTATTCAGCTAATAGAGACTCTCCAACAGGTGTAGAACCTAGAAAAGGATCATTCTATAGCTCGGGCTGTCTACTAAAACTCAAAGCAAAGTACGAGGACACGTAGGAGTGAGTAGATCCCAGATCAATTAATGCAAGTGAATCTAATGATTAGACATATAAAATACCTGTAACCACTGCATTCGAGGCCTGAGCATCCTGTATAGTAAAGGCAAAAACTCTCACCTGACCTCTACCAGCATTGCCTTCTCCTTGATTCATAGTAGCACGGTCTCCAGCACCTCGACCTCTATTTCCTGTACCTGTAGCACCTGAAATATTACGAGTAGTCTGAGTCGGTGTAGCTGACTGAATAGAAACCTGGTTGAAATTTCTCGGAGGCTGAGGGCAATCCCTCAAGTGATGTCCCAACTGGCCACACCGAAAGCATTCTCTAGTTAGAACACGACATTGGCCCAAATTGGATCTACCACAAGTCTGGAAAACTGCATTAGTGGCATATATCTGCCCAGAATTATGATGTCCAGAAGATGATGGTCCCCTATTACCCTGTCTGTAATGTGGTCTTTATGTGGACTGTGAAGACATGTGTGTCCCCGTCTGAGAACCCTGTTGTTGTTGTTATTGTCCCTGATTTCCTGCTCTTATATTTTCACTAAAACCACTACTGAAAGCCCCTCCTGTTTTGGCCTTCTTATGTAAATCACTAGCTGCACGCTCCTCACGTCCCTTGTTTTTAATCTTTCTAGCAAGGTCGACTATATCAGAGTAGGATAAAGTCTTTATCTGTGGGGCTACTGCAGTGTATAGACGACCAACCAATCCATCAACAAACCTCTGAACTCGAGCTTCTTCGGTAGGCACTAAGTGATGAGCATTTATAGCCAGCTTACAGAACTTAGTGTTATATGTTGAGACATCCATATCTGGAGTATGAACCAATCTCTCAAAGTCTCTATCTAGCATATTGTTGCATCAGACTGTCTGGAAGAAAATGATTCTTGAACAACTTAGTGAACTCGTCCCATGTCAGTGGTGGTGCTCCTGCTGGCCTTCCCAGCAATACCGTTTCATACCATGTGTTGGCCATATCCTCTAGTTTGTATGCTACGAGCTTCACGGCTCTCTCACTAGAACATCCAAGAGCACGTAAGGCAACAGTAGGTACAACAGTTGGCACTGGTGGTGGAGCGCTGTGAACTCCTTGTTCTTGCACTTGATCTGGCATATCAGCTTGGGTTTGACCCATGTTCCCAACTTGAGGTTGAGGAGTAGTCTGTCTTCTAGTTTGATGAACCCCAACTTGACCGCCACCCCGGGTAGCACCACGTCCAGCAGATGAGGGCGTGCGTGTCCTAGCAATCTGCGAAAGAAATATTCCAAAATGAATCTCAACGCACGATCAAAGAATGAAAGAAGGGAAAACATTCCTAAATGTTTAGTAGCCTCGAGATCATAAGTACGGGCGCCTACATACCCATGAACAAGACTCTACTAAATATTGCTCCATGACTCGGGACTTAAAGCCTATGCTCTGATACCAACTTTTTCACGACCCAATGTAGGATTTGTGACCGGGCTTAGGAGCAAGTGCTCCCAAGTAAGCCTCGTCGAAAATTTTACAGAAAATCGGACAGAGTTTCCCCTGTTTTTGGAGCATCCCAAAATCTTTTCTGTCTCAAATCAACAACCAAACATCCTAATATTATACCAAATAATTGACAGCTTGTAAATTAACCAATACAAGTCTCCACCATAACTAAACCACCTACTAACCACTAGAAATACTAATTTATCTCCAACTTTGATAAATGAGAACGATACTCAACATAAGACTATAATGACAAAAGAATACACATGACACTAAAATAATGACTATGGAGCGACTTTAAGAGTTCAATATAAAGACCATAACAATAAGTAAAATCTCTGCCCAAGCGAACAAGTGCGAGGCTCATCGAGAAAAATCAACCTGTGCGCTCTAATTAACGAGATCCTCGCCTGTGTCAACTGCTGTCTCTGTAAAAAAAATATCGGGGAATGAGTCGATAGCTCAGTGAGTAATAACACTTAACCACAACCTTTTTTATTTGGGGACAAGTCAGAAGCATGCTAGTATCTCAAAGAGAAAATAACATAAAAATGCCCTTTCAGAACCAATAAATAATTTTCAGTCTCATCACGCTTTTCTTGAAGTAAAATATAATTAACAATTCAGTAATAAGCTCGGTAACCACGGTATAATATCAGTATTCATATTTTTGGAGGTTTCAATGAACGGATCATGTAATCGGGATAACTGTGGACCCCGATTGTCTTAAATGCACAAGAAAATCTGAAGAAAATGAGTAACCAATGGAAAGAATTATCTTCTAAGTGAATAATGGAGAATGTTGGCAATTATCGTTTTACGGAGCCTCTATGTACAACAAAAGAGTAGTACGGAAGTGCCGGCGATAAGGCTCCGGCTATACCTCAGAACACCAAAAAGAATGTCAACTGACATAAAATAGAGTAGGGCTCACCAAGACCGGCTGAGTATAGAGTGTAACTACTAACGAGGATCAAAATCGCCCTCTGACGAACCACCTGCATCCATTGAAGATGCAGCGCTCCCGACAAAAAGGGACGTTAGTACATATGGAATAGTACTAGTATGTAAAGCTAAAGGTACTCTTTTTGAAATAGGATACAAATATAACAAAGGGAAAACAATGGAAGTAGCAAGTAACAATCAATGAAATCAAAATGCCAAGTAAAAACATAAAAATTTTCGAAATACGTAAATAATATCATTTTTGGTTGGGTTATCATTAGCACCGATATACCACCATGTTTTTAGCGCGGAGTCCGATCATGCCCGATCGGCTAAACCATATCCCTCGGACGATGTGTTTTGGCATGTGATGCAAAAAAAAAGGTGTTACCAAGAGTAGTACCACCATGTGCGCAACATGGCGTCTGATCTCCACCGGATCGGCTAGGCTGCCTTCCCACATATGTCGTGTGGGTTGACTTTCCAATTCACAGCTAATATCAATCTCATCCCAATTAAGGGGAATAATCACAATTACATGAATATTTCAATCTTATCCCAAATAAGGTGAATAATCACAATCCATCCCTACATCGGCACAGGTAGTTTCGGGTGTGGGCCTTATGACCAACCTTTCCTCAGTTTGCTAATGATACTCCCAAAAATATTTTTATTTTGCACACAAGGGAAACAAAAGTATAAATATATTATTATATTCACCTCATTACCTTTCACACAATAGATAGCCTCGTTAGTAACCTCAATCATTCACAACATCATTATTATTTCATTGGCGATCTTGGCCGTACTTATGTTTCTTCTTTCATGGCGCGGTGCCCGTATTTCACATTTCACGATTTCATTTCTTTACTTTCAAGGATCATCAATATAAACATCAACATATATAATATTCTAGAATTACAATTTTATTTTTATTAGTAATGAATGCTTTAAACACATTAGATCCATTTTCAAATTATGGAGCACAATGACATGTAATCACAACTGAAGTAAAAAAAGAATAAGTGAGTAATACACCGTATCTCTTTAAATACTTCTTCACAAAAGAGCAATACACAATTTCAACTCTTGAGTACGTAAGAACTCAAATAACATTGGAAATATTTATAAAGGAGGGCATGCTGATTTATGATTTAAACACGATGTCAAATCAAATACACTAGCTACAACATTCATGGCCACATTTTATTTCTCGCTTTAGTTCTTTTTCACTTTCAAACATATTTATAGGTCATCAACTGTAAGAGCATTTGGGATCAAGTCCTTAAGCATGGATATGAACAGTAGGGGTCTTAGGCGCATTGAGTATTCTTTCACTATTGGGCATAACACCTTGCAATTAAAAACATGATTGAAATCATAATATTCCAACACATGGATCACATTTGAATACATTCTCGAAGGAGAGCACAATATGATAGGAGCATTCGAGACACACTTCTAGTATATATCTTCCAACACAAGTTTATTTGGAATAGTAACATTTGTACGGTATAACTCAGAACATGGGAATTAGGAATTTGGGCCAACCATACTTGAAACTTACAGGAACATCATGGAATTCGATTCCAAGAGAGAAGTTTAGCCAACATACGTCGCCTGAGCTTTCCTTAAGTCACTACAACGCCCCAACAATTCTAGCAGTAACAATCTATAGGAAGATAGCAAAAATCGGTTAACTATTAGGAGGATTTCCATGGTGTAACTCTTGTAGGAATTTTGTCAAACACTTAGTATGCAAAATACTACAAAGCTCTACGATGGTAATCTTGTGGTCAATGGTGGCATGGAAATGAAATGATGTGAGAAAGGTTATGAAATGAGCCTTGATTCAATGGTTCCAAATTAACTTCGAAAATAGAAGTGCCTCAAAGCTAATGTACTCAAGTCATGCCCAAATGTGGCTGCTTTAAAGTAATTCCAAGCTTTTTAAGTATTTCCAATGTGCTATGAGCTCTTATATGTTCATGAGTTGAAGTTTTGTGTTTCCCTTTTGAGGAAAAGTATTTCAAGAATAAATGATGTGTTAAAGATTTTCTATTGTGACTTAATTATGTTATACCCATTCTTGGAAAGAAAACCTTGTATGAAATCAATGTAATCAAACACTTATTTCTCATATGATGAAACCATATGAACTTACACTTGCTAAGGCCAAAAGTTCCAAACGATTGATTGTAGTAGAATTCCTTGTACAAACTATTATCGTTTTGGGAATCTAAACTGCGGTATTGTGGTTGCACCTCCACCCGCATACATTAGGTTGAGGCGGCAGGGCCACTTTGTGTAGAGTTGTCATATTGTGATTACACCTCCCCCCGCATACATTGGGGCTGCTTTGTGTAGAGTTGTGATATTGTGATTACACCTCCACCTGCATACATTGGGGTGAAGCGATAGGGCCGCTTTGTGATGAGTTATGGTATTGTGATTGCACCTCCACCCGCATACATTGGGATGAGGCGGCAGGGCCACTTTTTGTAAAGGTTGTTATAGAGGATCCCTGAATTAAATTTATAAATGTTATTGGAAGCTCTTAATAAATTTTCTTTGATTTTAACGGCTATCTAAGCCCTTTATTTGTTTACATGATTCATCATATCCATGTAATATTTCCAAGTCCTTGAGTAGGTGTTATGGTTCTCATACTAGTACTATTCCACATGTTCTAACGTGCCTTTTGCCGGGAGTGCTACATCTTCAATGGATGCAGGTAGTTCATCAGCGCATGGTCTTGATCCTCGATAGCAGTTACTTCCTATTCAGCAGGTTTCGGTGAGCCCTTCTCTATTCCGGGCTTTGTGTCATTTGATGTTGTATTTTGGGCTTTGAGGTATAGCCGGGGCCTTGTCGCGGCACTTCCATTCTTCACTTCTGTTGTGCTTAGAGGCTCCGTAGACAGGTTGTGGGTGGTGTTTGATGTGGGGTAATGAATTAGAAATGTTGGTATGTGGCAAACATGTTATTCATCATATCTATAAACTAGAAATATTTTGGAAGTCGTAAATGAATCTCTTTTGAATAATGGGAACAAAAGGCGGAACACTTGGCTCTTCTAATGTTTATCTCTAGTACTAATTCTTATATTTTTAATGGGTAAGGTGGGGTAGAAGGCATCTAGTAGACTTGCTTAACCGGTGTATCTCGGTTGAGCGCCTGTCACTCTCCGTGAGGTCGGGGCATGACAAACTTGGTATCAAAGCCTAAGGTTTTAAAGTGTCCTAGGATGTCTCGGAGCCGTGTTAGTTAGAGTCCTTCTTATCGGTGTGTTGTCGACCACATCTATTGTCAGGAGGCTACTTCGACATTTAGGAATTCACCCCTCTTTGATACTCAAAATCGTGCGATAGAGCTCAATATAGGAAGCTAATTTCCTCGCCATGTCTCAATTTCTAGATGAGTAATCCACGAGTTCGAAGCAGCTAGGAGGGAATGACCTCACCATTGAATTTTGGGTAGATTACATGAGAGTTCGTTACGAGAATGTTTCGAGCCGTCGAGGGATTGGAAGAACTTGTTGCTAAGGGAAGTGTCCTTTTTCCTATCAATATCACCACACCACCAGATCATGTGGTGAGAGCACCTAAGAAACGAAAGAGGGTTGTAGGTACCAATAAGCTAGATTGTTTGTTTTGTAAGAAGCGCCTCTTGCGGAGATGTTGGATGACTCTTGAAATATCTTATGGTTATGGAAAGAGGGGGTTCAGGAAGAACAAATGCCCTAGGTTGGGTGCACCTATCCCGGTTTGCCCACTATGCAGGCCGGAACATTTGGCCTCATGTTGTGAGTATGCTCATTAGTGTGTTGGGGTTGGTAGGCTTGGGAATTCCCAAAAGCCCATACAGCTAGTTGGTATAGAGATTTTTAATCCCGTTACGGGGTCTTAGAGGCAGAATAAGGGGGATGCTTATGATGTATGCAAAAGGGTAAATATCAGATCAGTGGGGCGAGTCAGTTTACCAGACCTTATCCCCGTTGCGTGAAGTATAGGAGATGTCATTCGGGGGTATGTCACTGTGGTCCCAATGTACGTCACAGATGTGGAGTCAGAGGGCATCATTTAAGGCACTGCCCCGTCTATCTAAAGTTAACAAGTAAGTCACTCCTTAGTGCATCATTATGAACACCACATAGTTTTCCTTGTGGTATATGTACATCTATATTGAGAGCCTACATAAATATGGTCTTAACAAACTGAATCACAAAACATTGCATGTACCTATTCTTTGAACGAGACGCATTATTCGCGAAGCCTTTTTTCAACATTCTCTTATTTACAACCTCTCGAAGAATTGAGTTGTATAATGATTTCCTGGAATTGGGTTATAACCCTAGGTTAATACTTCGCACTTGCTTCCCTGAATTCTCAACAAAGGACTGTACTTGATGAATTTGTCATAGAACCTTCTGATTCAAATGGATAACACCTGCTCACTAGTACTTGTTCACGCAATATCATAATGTTTATCTACAGGGTATCGAATCTAATGTAAGGAAGCCTAGTGCCGAGATCTTTCTTGAGTCACTCTATTTCTCCTGTGCACGTGACTCATGTGGTTTGAACAATCACTTTACTCCCTTTGTGAGCATTATCTTAAGCCTTTTTTACTGTCTAGTAACATAAGAGCATATCTCAGCACCTATCATATGTGTACATGTCAATTGAAATGGTGCCCGCGTGAAGTTTCTCAGAAATTTGGGATTCTACACATGTTCGTTATAGGAAGATCTTATATGACTTTCAATCAAGCTCGATCACACCTTAGTAAGTAACTCACTTTGTTCCTAGTATTGTAGTTGCCCATGACGTGGCCTAGTATTGCAGCTTGAGAGTTATTATAACATGAACATGTCCAGCTCGTAACAAATGTTCATTTTCTGTTTATACCTCTACAACATGTATTAACTGCATTCCTTAGTTAGTGAATTCATTGCTAGTTTCCTGACATTTTCTGGATAACCATGAGAGATCACATCCTTCAATATGTTGTTGCAACACTTCCTTTTTCATAAGGGTCCTTAATAGGCTCTCCGTTAAGACCAAATGCACCTTTGGGGTTGTCATAACATCATGTCTGCTCCTCATGTTTTCCCATCCTCCGGTAGCATATGGGTACTTTCAAGTTGTAAAACTATCCATGGAGAACTCATTATAAACATTCACAAAACCCTCCATGATTGTCTCATAGTATCTCCCCGAGTTCCGTCATCTCTAAACACTCGGCTTCTAGAATCCTTTACTATGCCATTGTCATGTGCGGAGAGCTTACTATCCTTAGTATTATGCATGTCGTAATCCCAATATTAGGATGTCCTAGATACATGGTTTCAATCGTGAAAGGTTGAAATTAGATGTTTTAGATTTTTAGGCCCTTATCATGAACATATTTAGTTTGAGTGTCAAGCCAATCATATATCTAGTCCTCTGGTATAGGATCAATTATTGGGAGAGTGGTAAGCTACCATAATAATAATAATCTCACAAGTGATCAACCTCTTTTTCAACCTCGTGGGCTTGTGGCATAGATTCCTTGTGTCAGTTACTGTTGAGGGTGTAATGCAACTTCATGTATTTTTGAAATCTCTATCATATTCATGGTGCAATAATCTTCTCATTTTGAGCTAAACTAATTTTTCCTACACTCAAGGAGGCAACCGGTGTCACGTACTTGGCTATTTCTCTTTATGGCTTACAATTGCCGAACAAGACACATGTGGAGTGAAACAATTATTACTATCACTTTCATAACTCATCATCTTCGTAGAATAGCTGATACTAATATTTTATCCTCCCGGTCATGCCTCCCATATATCAAATGTCTAAAATGACTCACTTGTAATACATCTTATGATCATGTACATGGTTCACACATTATTAATGTGTACTAGTAACTCTATGCCTTGTTTGTTGAATCGATGATGTCATCACATTGGATAACCATGGTAGCACTATTGGTGGTCACCCTCATGTCTCTTAGAATATGACCTCCTGAAATGCCCTGCTCAGCACCTTGGTGGATTCATGAACGATTTTAGCTCAAACTTGAACCTCGTTGTTCCTATTTGTAGTAGATCTCAAGAGAGTTGTAGTTTCTCACATGTCAAAGAAGAAGCATCACTCCATGACCGAACATATTGGGTAGGAACTCTGTGGCCGTACTCATTCATTCACATCATAGTATAAGGAGTAGAAGGGGTTGAAGGGGTTGAAGGGGTTGAAGGTTGCCAAGGGTCCACTTCAGGTGTTAGACATAGAGATTTAGAGTTGAAGAAAGTGAATGGGTTATTCTTCAGATTTTCTCCAGGAAGATATGATGTGAGTTGCTAATAAAGATAAAATAGGTGTAGTGCATATTGGGCCTTGTGGAATATTTGAGGGAAATAGGCCGAGCTAGGCGTAAGATGCCCCCCATCATTATTCTCTGTGCACCCGTTGTTTCATGTGTCTATGTCAAAGAAGGTTGTTGGGAATCATTTATCTGTCGTTCTGGGAAATCTATGGAAGGTGAAGCTAATGGGTAATTAGCTTATGAGAGGTACCTAATGGTCGTCCTTGTTAGATAAGTTGGGAAGTTGAGATTGCCTCCATCAAGTGCTATGGCTAAGATCGTGAGTCGAGGAGGTCGCTTCGATGGGCGAGAGTGTTGTGGAAAGAATACATTCTCAGTTGTTTGTATAGCCAAATGGTTGTGGTTTGAAAGATACTATCTATTATGACTAAAAATATGTATAGTTCATATCAAGGTACCACTTTTGATAATGTAATGCCTTTTATGTTTAGATTAGTGTTATTGATATCTATTGTGATGCTATGTTGAGTTGTGGATGTGTTGTTAGGGTGGTCATGGTAATTCTCTGGCAGGTTTATAGGCCTAATTACACGGGAAACTCTACGGAAAATTTTGAAAATTTGGGAGTTAGTCAAATTTGGAGGATTGCGACATGTGAAGGAAGGTATGAATTATGTTGGGTAATTTGGGCAGACTCTATTCCTCATGCAAGGACGAATGATCCTAAGCGGGGAGTATGTATGGCCCCGTTAATCGCCAAGGAATTTGTGGATTTGTGGTGCCGAGGTAGACTGACATTTTTAGGAATTTGAGGTTTTGCTCGCAAGCTTGCCGCGGTACGCACTTTTTTTGGGTTGAAGATTGCACTGAGGTGTTGATGAAAATTTTTGGCTGAAGAAGGCGATTCTGCGGTCAGTTTCGCGACTGTAGAACCATTTCACGGGCCGCATAATAATCATGGAGTTAAGCATAGAATTTGTTGAATATTGAAGGTTCTACGGTCCATTATGCGGTCGTATAGTTATTTCGCGGTCCACACATCCATCGTAGATTTGGCATGAATTAATTTTTAGAGTGATTATGCGGTCCACTCTATGGCTGCATAAGTGGTATGCGGACCGCAAATCTGTCATAGATAGGTCTAGACCAACCTAGTTTTTGACATTGTTTTTGCGGTCCATTTTGCGGGCCGCATATCTGTTCTGCGGTCCATTATACGACCGCTGACCTGAGTTCGGAAGGTCCATTTTTCTATTTTTATAAACCAACCCCATTTTGATAAATAGCCTTAGGGGCTCATATTGAAGCGAATGTATTATGATTTTAGAGAGAGGTAAGAATATTTTAGAGAGAGACGGACGAAATCTAGCATTCTTATCACATATTCTTGCATTCAAGAATTAAGGAAGCCAATCACCAGATTATCATCTATCCGGGTAAGTCCTACTCCTAAGCTTTCATGCAAAAAGTTATTAGTTTAAGTATATTGTGGGGTTGGAAATTGGCCATGCATGTGACAATAAGTTATAGTACGTGGGGTTAATGAGCCATTTGGTTAGTTCTTTATTGAAATTGGTTGAGGGAGGAAGGGATTATCTTTGTAGAGCTTTGTAGTCTGTTTTGCATACTAGGCGATTGACAAAATTCCTAAGAGAGTTACCCCATGTGAATCCTTCTAGTTATTAACCGATTTTCACTATCTTCCTATAGATTGTTATTGATATAAGTGTTGGGCCGTTGTAGTAACTTAAGGAAAGCTCAAAGCAAGGTATGTTGGCTAAACTACTCTCTTAGAATTGAATTACATGATGTTCCCGTAAGTTTCAAGTATGACTTATGTGTTAAAGCGTTATAACTTCAATTCATGTTTCAAATGAAAGTCCATTATGCATAACATGGAAAGAATACTCAATGCGGCTAAAACTCCTATTTCTCATATATATACTTAAGGCCTTGATTTTGAATGTTCATATTGTTGATAATCTATAAAGATGCTTGAAAGTGAAAGAATGAGTTGGAGATATAAAGTGTGGCCAACACACCAAGAATGAAAATTACACTTCTGGTCAGTGGTGCTAAGGAAATAAAATGATTTGAGAAAGGTTATGAAATGATCCTTGATTCAACGGTTGCAAAGTGACTTCTAAAATAGATGTGCTTAAAAGCTTATGTACTCAAGTCGTGTCCAAATGTGGCTCTTTTAAACTAATGCCATGCTTTGTAAGTATTTCCAATGTGTTATGAGCTCTTATATATTCATGAGTTGAAATTGTGTATTGCCCTTTTGGGGAAAAGTATTTCAAGAATAAATGATGTGCTATAGATTTTCTATTGTGACTTAATTATGTTATACCCCTTTTTGGGAAGAAAACCTTGTATTAAATCAGTGTAATCAAACACTTATTTCTCATATGATAAAACCTTATGAACTTACACATACTAAGGCCAAAGGTGCCAAACGGTTGATTGGAAGAGAACTCCTTGTACAAACTATTATCGTTTTGGGAATCTAAATTGTGGTATTGTGATCACACCTCCACCTGCATACATTGGGGTGAGGCGGCATGGCCACTTTGTGTAGAATTTTCGTATTGTGATTACACCTTCACCCATATATATGGTGAGGCGCATGGCTGCTTTGTGCAGAGTTCTGGTATTGTGATTACACCTCCACCCGCATACATTAATGTAGGGCAGCAAGGCCGCTTTGTGTGGAGTTGTGGCATTGTGATTACACCTCCACCTGCATATATTGGGATGAGGCGGCAGGGCCTCTTTGTGTAGAGTTATGGTATTCTAATTGCACTTCCACCCGCATACATTGGAGAGGATCCCCGACTTAAAATTTGTAAATGTTATTGGAAGCTTTGAATAAATTTCCTTTTACTTTAATAACTATCTAAGCCCTTTATTTGTTACCATGATTCATCATATCCATGTTGTATTTCCAAGTCCTGGAGTGTTTTGGTTTTCATACTAGTACTATTCCACATGTACTAATGTCCTTTTTGCTGGGGGGCGCTGTATCTTAAATGGATGCACGTGATTCATCAGTTGGCGGTCTTGATCCTCGATAGAAGTTACTCCCTATTCAGCAGGTTTTGGTGAGCCCTATACTGTTTCGGGCTTTAAGTCATTTGCCGTTGTATTTTGTGCTTTGAGGAATAGCCGGGGCCTTGTCGCTGGCACTTCCATTCTTCACTTCTGTTTTACTTAGAGGCTCCATTGACAGGTTGTGGATGGTGTTTGATGTCGGTTAATGAACTAGAAGTGTTGTTATGTGGCAAACATTTCTTTCATCCTATCTATAAACTTGTAATATGTTGGAAGTCGTAAATGAATCTCTTTTGAATAATAGGAAAAGAAGGTGGAATACTCGACTCTTCTCATGTCTATCTCTTGCACTAATTCTTATATTGTTAATGGGCAGGGTTGGGTAGATGGCATTTAGTAGGCTTGCTCAAGCGAGGTATCTCAGTTGAGCGTCGGTCAAGCTCCCTGAGGACGGGGCGTGAAAGCAGACATGTTCTGTGGTCGCATAATGCGCCGGAGGACTTCCCTCTGAAAATTTTTGTGTTTGATCTGCGATGGGTATTGCGGCCCGCGAAATTATTATTTGGCCGCATAATGGTCCAAAAAATATCCCAAGTTTCTACCTCGGTCTTCGGCAGATCTGCGGTCCGCGGATCAGTTCTGTGACCGCAGAAACGCCCTACACTTTCAAAAAATTTCTTCAACTCCCCAACGCACTGTTCAATCAAAGAAGTCTGAAACCCTAGCGTTTTAGGTAAAATTTCACGGGGCCTTACAACTATCGCTAGGTTTTCAATTTGGACAATAGGTTTAGGGTTCATATCTGGTGTTACAACTGGGGGATTAGGTCAATTATTCGTGAAGCCTCTTTATCACCATTATCTTGCTTACAATCTCTTGAGGAATTGAGTTCTATAATGATTTCCTTAAAATCAGTTATAACCCTTGGTTAATACTTTCCACTTGTTTACCCAAATTCTTAACAAAGTACTATACTTGATGAATTTCTTATAGGACCTTCTAATTCAAATGGATAACATCTGCCCCCTTGTGCTTATGCATGCCCATCTACATAGTATCAAATATAATGTAAAGCGACCTAGTGTTGAAATCTATCTTCAGCCACTCTCTCTACGGTGTATGTGGCTCATATGGCTTGGATAGTCACTTTACTCCCTTTTTGAGCATAATCATAAACCCTTTCCACGGTCTAGTAACATGAAGCAGGTCTCAGCACCTATCATATGTGCACATGTCAATTGAAATGGTCACTTATTTGCACAAATTCCCTCTAAAATTTGAGCACCTCACACCTCCGTCACAGGGAGATCTTGTATTTGCCCATCTTAGTATAACATTCATGTCCACTTAGGACATTCCGCAGTTAGTAGCTCACATTGTTCCTAGTATTGTAGTTTCCCATGACGTGGCCTTGTATTGCATTTTCGGAGTTAATATAGCGGAAACATGTCCAGCTCATAAGAAATGTTCATTTTCTCTTTACACCTCTACAACATGTATTAACGGTGTTCCTTAGTTAGTGAATTCACTGTGCTAGTTTTCTGACATTTCTTGGATAACAATGAGAGGTCACATCTTTCGATATGTTACTGCAACACTTCCTTTCTCATAAGTATCCTTAATAGGCTCTCCGCCAAGACCAAATGCACTTTCGGGGTTATCATGGCATCATGTCTTCTTCCCATGTTTTTCCGATCATTCATTAACATCTGAGTACTTTTCAAGTCATAAAAATCCTTGGCGGACTCATTATGAACATTCGCAAAACCTTCCATGATTATGTAATAATTTCTCCCTAGGCTCCATCATCCTTAAAGACTAGACTTCTAGAATAATTGGCTATGTAATTGTCAGGTGCTGAGAGTTTTATCATCCTTAATATTCCATATCCATGGGTGGGTAGAATATTTGTTTGCCTTTCTCCCCGGAGCGTCATATTAACCTCTTTTTCAACCTCGTGGGCTTGTGGCACAGATTCCTTGTGTTAGTTACTATTGAGAGCGTAATGCAACTTCATGTATTTTTGAAATCTCTATCATATTCAGGGTATAAGAATCTTCTCATTTTGAGCTGAACTGATTATCCCAACGCTCAAGGGGGCAACTAGTATCACATACTTGGCTATTTCTCCTTAAGGCTTACAATTGCCGAACAAGGCACATGTGGAGTGGAACAACTGTTACTATCACTTTCATAACTCATCATCTTCCCACAATATCTGATGCTAATGTATTGTCCCCCGGATCATGCCTCCCATATATCACAATGTCTAAGACGACCCACTTTCTTTACATCTTAGGATCACGTACATAGTTCCCATATTTTCGATGTGTACTAGTTCACTCTATGCCCATTTGTTGAATCAACGTTGTCATCACGATGATTAACCATGTCAACACTATTGGTGGTCGCCCTCATGTCTCTTACAATATAACATCCTGAATTGCCCTACTCAACACCTTGGTGGATTCATGAACAATTCTAGCTCAAACTCGGACCCTGTTCTTCCTATTTTTAGTAACAACTACATGTATCTTAGAATATTCTATGAGACCTCATGTCTCTTAGAAATAACCTCCTGAAATGCGCTGCTCAACACCTTGGTGGATTCATGAACAATTATAGTTCAAACTCGGACCTTGTTGTTCCTATTTGTAGTACATCTCTAGAGAGTTGTAGTTTCTCACATGTCAAAGAAGGACATATTGGGTAGGAACTTCGTAGACATATTCATTCTAGTCCATCATAGAATAATGGTTGAATGTCGCCAAAGGTTTAATTTGGGTGTTTGACGTAGAGATTTAGAGTTGAACAGAGTGAAAGGGTTATTCTTCGGATCTTTTACATGAAGTTACTATGTGAATTTTTAATAAAGGTAAGATAGGTGTAGTTTACATTTGGGACTTATGGAATCTTGTAAGAAATAGGCCAAGCTATGAGTATGATGCGTCCACCATCGTTGTTTTCCATGCACCCGGAATTTCATGCGTCCATGCCCGAAAAGGTAGTTGGCAATGGTTTGTATATCATCCTGGTGGAAGCTATGGAAGGTGAAATTAATGAGTAATTGGCTTATGAACGGTGCCTAATTGTCATCCTTGTTAGATAAGTCTGGAAGTTGAGATCGACTCCGTCAAAGTTCTATGGCTAATTTTGTGAGTTGAGGAGGTCGCCTCGGAGGCCGAGTGTGTTGTAGAAAGAAAGTATCCTCACTTGTTTGTATAGCCAAATGGTTGTGGTTAAAAAGGTACTTTCAATGTGTTATGATTCAAATATGTGCAGTTTATGTCTAGATACCATTTCGGTCAATGTAATGCCCTCAATATTGAGATAGGTGTTGTTGATATATACTATGATGCTTTGTTGAGTTATGGATATCATGTTAGGGTGGTTTTGATGATTCTCTAGCAGGTGGATGGACCCAATTACAGAGGAGACTCTACAAAAATATATGGAAAATTTGGGAGTTAGTCAAATTTGGGGGATTGCGATGCATGAAAGGAGGAGATATATTATGTTGACTGTTATGGGTGGAGTCTACTCTCCATTCGACGATGAATGATCCTATGTTGCGGAGGATTTATGGCCCTATAAATTTCGCCAAGGAATTTGAGGTTTTGTGGTGCCGAGATAGACTTATGTGTTTGAGGACTGTAGAAATTCTTCGTGGCGAGCTTGCTTGCCGCTGTACGGACTTTTTGGATTGAAGAATGTACTAAGGAGTGGATGAAGATTTTTTGTAGAAGATGGCAATTTTGCGGTCTATTTCGTGACCGCATAACCATTTTGCGGGCCGCATAATCATCGCGGAGTTGAGCAGAAAGTTGTTGAATTTTGAAGGTCGTTTTGCTGCCCATTCCATGATTGCATATTCATTATGCGGCCGCATATGTGGTCTACGGACCTTTCCACACCATCCCAATATTAGGCATCAGTTTTGCGGACCGCATATCTATTCCGCGGTCAATTCTGCGACCGCATACCTGAGTTTGGAGGATCCAGTTTTCCTATATTATAAGCCGACCACATTTTGATAAATAGCCTTTAGGGATTATTTTGAAATGATTGTCTGATAATTTTAGAGACAGGTAAAAGAATTTTAGAGAGATAAAGCGGAAACCTAGCATTCTAATAATCCAATCTTGCACCGACCTTCAAGAATCAAGGAAGTCAACCACTAAAATACCATCTATCCGGGTAAGTTCCTGTCCTATGCCACCCATACAAGTTATTTTAGGGTGTAAGTACATTGTTGGATTGGAATTAGGCCACGCATGTGTCAATAACTCGTGGTATCTGGGGTTAATGAATTAGTTTGGGTAGGTTCTTGTTGAAATCAGTTGAGAGAGGACGGGATTACCATTGTAGAAATTTATAGTGTATTTTGCATGCTAGGTTTTTGACAAAATTCCTAAGAGTGTTACACTATATGAATCCTTCTAACTATTATCCGACTTATGCTATCTTCCTATGGATTGTTATTGCTAGAAGTGTTGGGACGCTGTAGTAACTTAAGGAAAACTCAAATAAGGTATGTTGGCTAACATCCTCTTTAGAATTGGACCCCCACAATGGCCATGTAAGTCTCATGTTGCTCATTATAAATTGATTATTCCGAATATGTCTTCGGTCAAAAGATATATGCGTTCAATTTGTATTCCAAATGTTCTTGTATGTTGAGTTACTATTTGAGAAGGTGATTAAGCATGGGCTGTGTGTCTTAATGTGTTACAATTTGAAAATATGATTCTAACGGAATCTAGCATGTCGAATTGTGCAAGAAATCACATGTGCCTAAGACCCTTAATTTGGTTAGTTGCTCTTATGTGTATTTAAGTCTTGAGTGGAAATGCCTTGTTGATAATCTAGCTGATCGGGTGGTGATCGGACGCCATGTTGCGCACATGGTGGTACTATTCTTGGTAATACCCTTCTTTTCGCATCACATGTCAAACCACATAGTTCGTGGGGAGATGGCCAATCTGATCAGGCGTGATCGGACTCCATGCTAAAAATACGATGGTATATCGGTGCAAATGATTTCCCAACCAAAAACGTATTTTATTTTCGTATTTTGAAAATTGTTACGTTTGAACTGGGGTTCATTGGGAGAATGTGTCAAGCCGTGGAGGGATTGGAAGAACTTGTTGCTAGGGGAAGTGTCCTTGTTCCTATCGATGTCACCGCACCACCGGATCATGTGGTGAGAGCACCTAAGAAACGAAAGAGAGTTGTTGGTACTAATGAACCGAATAGTTTGATCTGTAAGAAGCGTCACTTGGGGAGATGTTGGATGACTCTTAAAATATGATATGGTTGTGGAAAGAGGGGGCACAAGAAGAACAAATGCTCTAAGTTGGGTGCACCTAGCCCGGTTCGCCCAATACGCGGGCGGGAACATTTGGCGTCGTGTTGTGAGTATGATCGCTAGCGTGTTAGGGGTGGTGGATTTGGGCAATTCGCATGGCCTGCACAACAAGCCGGTACAGACATTGTTACTCCCACCATGAAGGCTTGGAGGAAGGATAAGAGGGATTCTTATGATGTACGCAAAAAGGGTAAATATAAAGTCGGTGGGGTGAGTCAGCTTAGTGGACCTCATCTTCGTTGCGTGAAGTGTAGGAGATTCCATTATGGGGTATGTCACTATGGTAACAATATATGTTACAGATGTGGAGTCAGGGGGCATCAGTTAAGGCACTGCTAGGTCAATCTAAGGTTACCAAGTAAGTTAAGTCACTCTTTAGTACATCATTCTGAAAACCACATTCTTTTCGTTGTTATATATGTACGTCTATATTGAGAGCCTGCATGAACACGGTCTTAACAAGAATCTAAATCACAAAACATTGCATGTATTCAGTCTTTGAATGAGACGCATTATTCTTGAAGCCACTTTATCGCCATTAGCTTACTTCCGACCTCTTAAGGAATTGAGTTCTATAATGATTTCCTTGAAATGAGTTATAACCGTAGGTAATACTTTCCACTTGTTTACCTAAATTCTCAACAAAGTACTATACCTGATGAATTTCTTATAGGACCTTCTAATTCAAATGGATAACATCTGCCCCTTGTGCTTATGCATGCACCATCACAATGTTTACCTACGTGGTATGAAATCTAATGCAAAGCGGCCTAGTGTTTGAATCTATCTTCAGCCACTCTCTCCGGTGTATATAGCTCATATGGCTTGGATAGTCACTTTACTCTTTTTTTGAGCAGCAGCATCATAAACCCTTTCCACTGTCTAGTAACATGAAAGCAAGTCTCATCATCTATCATTTGTGTACATGTCAATTGAAATGGTCACTTGTCTGCATAAAGTCCCTCTGAAATTTGAGGACCTCACACCTACGTCATAGGGAGATCTTTTGTTTGTCCATTTTAGTATAACTTTCATGTCCACTTAGGACATTCTGCAAGTTGTACACATACATCATAATTATGTACATGAATAAAGAGAAGTCTCTTGTATACAAATGCCCTACTTCCGATCAGAACGAGCGCAAAGGCCACCTTAACTTGAGTTCGAATAATCACTCTCTCACTTGGGGACTACCGTCCGATAAACAAATTTATTCGAGGGGATATAAGACCAATTAGGAAACCCCCGAACATTAAAGGTTAAGGCTGTTTCGGGTTAACAAAACTCGAGCGCACGTGAGACCTATTAGGCAACCCCCGAACTAAAAGGCCAAGGCCTACCGGGTTAATAAAACCCGTGGATACAGAAACTTATTTGGCTACGCCCTAATTAAAAGGCCAATGCCATACCGGGCTAACGAAACCCGAAGGTACAAAGTTTATTTGGCTACGCCCGAATTAAAAGGCTAAGGCCATACCGGGTTAACATAGCTGCTCCATGGGCGTCCAGCCTCTCATCTGTCTTTATAATGAAGGCCTTCATTAGATCCTCTAGACCACGCTGAACGGGCTGTTGAGGCTGAAATTGCGGCCTCTGCTGATTTTGATACGCTGAAGCTCCTTGTCCCTCGAGTCTAGAGTTATTTTGTAGCCATGCATTTGTGGTACCGCCAGGTGAACTCCAAAAAATACCAGGGTGCCTCTAACCGTTGCATTGAAATTGTAGTTTCCCACAGCATTTACTTGCTCAATCGATGACACTCATTAGTAGGGTGTCCTCTTCGACATATATCACAAGCTGCATGAGGCTTACTTTGTATAGAGTCTAAGGTCAGATTCCGTATTTCTTTAGCCATAGCATCAAGTTCTACCTACACAAATGTATTAGCAGCAACCTGATGAACATCGATCAATCTTCTTCTTTCAGCACTCTCAGAGGGCGACTGATTTGCATCTTCAGATAACTCGTCAAGAATTATAACTATCTCCTCTGGTGTCTACTTCATCAACGGGCTTCCAGCTGCATTGCTCAATGTTCTACGTGAGGCTGGCGTCAATCCATCCCAAAAGTTGTGGAGTTGCATCCAAAGTTCAATTCCGCTATGTTGACACTATCGAACCATCTCCTTAAACCTCTCCCATGCTTCAAAAATAGTTTCATTCTCATTCTGGCAGAAGTTATGGATTTCTCTTCTAAAACTTGCCCCTTTTAGCTGTGGAGAAGTATTTATCTAAGAATTTTTTGGTCATCTCCTCCCATGTTCTAATCGATCCCGTGGTTAAGCTTCGAAGCCACTGCTTTGCATCATCATTTCATGTGAAGGGGAATGCCCTTAAGTACACTGCATCTCGTGACACACCATTGTATATTGAAAGGTGTTCATAATCTCCTCGAAGTCGATTAGATGTGTATTAGGATCTTTGTTTGGTGTCCCTTTGAAGACACAATAATTCTGAAGGGTTTGAAGCAGCTATTTCTTCAACTCGAAATTGTTTGCTGCAATAGAGGTGGCCTAAATAACCTTGACTGTAGACTAGTCTAGCATAATCGCCAAGTGTCCTGCCACGCTCGGGAGCTATATTTCCAAACTAGTCTGCAGCCAAGGGTTAATTTTGAGTAATTTTCTGACCCCTCTCTTATTCGTAGATAATATGTGCATCTCTAATAGTTGCTTCCTTAGCATCCAATGCAGCTTTTTCGCATTTTTGGGCTGGCTCTCTTGCAGCCAAATCTACATTACCCTCACCGTTTCCAACCATAAGTTCTTCGGTTGAGAATTTCCCAACATTTTCTAATGTCTCGGTGAGATTTATTTCCTTCCCTAGCTATCGCAGTTGTTTTTCTATCTATGGCTCGTATGGTAGCACTTCGTTTGTCGAAGTTCAAGTCATGCACCAACCTCAACTTGTAACCTGCGCACAGTCAAATAACAACAAATGTAAAAAGGAAAAAAATATAAAAAGAAAAATTCCTTAATTAGCACAACAAACTATTTCAAACACTATTGATTGCCAATCTACGGCAACGGTGCCAAGACTAGACGAGTTTGAAACACACACTTAAATTAGGCTCGCTAATCCAATATAGTATAGTATAATATCGTATCTATATGGATTGGATTTAAATAGTAATCTTGTAGTTTCTAGCTTGATTGCTATCCAAGAGGATCAACAGTTGAGATTTATGTGATTTCTAGGTAAAATTAACTAAGAATCTAAAGCTATTGGCTAATGACAATTGAAACAAGGAATATGCAAAGAAATTTATCAGTGGGAGAAAATAGGGTTTTGATAGGATAGGTGCAAGATAATGGTTTGGATATAACTCTAGATAATTCACTTTTAATGTTTAAGTGAGTCTCTTGAATTCACTCAATTATTAGTTTACACGTTAAGCAGAAACTCCTCTCTCGATTAAGTCTCAACCTCAACGAGATGAACCAATTTAGGTGATATGAAGATATGCAAGACTGCGTAGTGGATTGGTCTTTAGGAAAACCTCTTTCGATTATTCTCCTATCTAGGATTAATCAATTGTTCAACTAGCCTCTTCCGATTACTAAGAAGAATTAATGAGCTCATCCAACAATATAATGCAAAGGTATCAGAAGTTATGCCTCTCTCGATTACATGAACTAGCGAACATAGATGCAACAACTAAATCATCCAAAACGATTCACTACATAAAACTAGAGTTATAATCCACAATCAATCATCAATACGCTAAATCCATCAAACCCTAAAACGAACTACTCCATAATCATGGAGTAATTCATCATAAATATAATTAAAGTATAGGAAAAGATAAATTCTATCCAAACTCGGGTCTTGAGTGAGGAAGGAATGATGAAATCCTTGTGCTTGTGTTCTTCTAACTACTCCTTAGCTTCCTTAGGTCAAAAGTATGTCAAAAGTCCAGAAAATAACTTTTTTCCATGTATTTATACATTGTAGGGTCGGGCCCAAACAAAATCACCTTTTCCTAGCCGAAGTGGGAAACCTGCAAACTTATTCTTTTTCATGCGTTGCACCATACGTCTCCGGTTGTGTCGCAGCAGTGCTTTTTCTTGTCTGACCACAGAAACCTAGCCTCTGAACCTTGTCAAACATTTTATGCAAAATGGCACTAGTGTGCTGCACGGTGTGCGTCGCACTAGTGCATTTTCTCATACTGTTGCTTCTTCCTTGATTTTTGACGTCCACAAGTGATCCTCGACCCCCGAACATGATCCTGGATTAATCCCTTGGGCTTTTACTCAGGCTTCAAAGCTAAATTATTCGATTTAGCTCCAGAACATCTCCATAACTCGGAATCATTCCTATAAGGCCTAAAATACGCAATAAGGGAAAAACACTACCAATTAAAGCTCAACACATGTAAAGTGCAGTGAATTAGAGTGCAACAAACAACTAAAACACGAGATTATAGCTACCATCAAAGATACCTACAAGTCCCATTACATAACACGGACCTACTCGATGCCTCAAATCATATCCAACAACGTAAAAACTACGAATCGCACCTCAATTCAAGGCTAATGAACTATGAACTTACAACTTCTACAACTCACGCCGAATCATATCAAATCAACTCGGAATGGCCTCAAATTTCGCATGTAAGTCCCAAATGACACAACGGAGCTATACTAACTCCCATAATTGCAATCTGTGTCCGATATCAACAAATTCAACTTCCGGTCAAACCTCTCAACCTTCCAAATCATGAACTTTCTAATTTTCGCCAAAATGCACTCAACCTACGGACTTCAAAATCCATGTCCGGAAATACTCCTAAGTCCAAAATAACCATACGAAGCTATTGCAGTCATTAAAACACAATTGTAGAATCGTCTATACAAAATTCAAACTTGGTCAGCTATTTCAACTTCAAGCTTCTCAAGTAAGAATTATCCTTCTAAATAAAACCTAAATTATCTGAAAACCGAGCCCGGCCACACACGCAAGTCATAATATGCAATACAAAGCTACTCGAGGCCATAAGCCACCGAACGGAAAGCTAATTGTCGAAACAGCCGGTCGGATCATTACATCCTCCTCCACTTAAATATACGTTTGTCCTAGAACGTCCCAAGAGTCGTCCCAAAGCTGTCAAATTACTACATGATTTCACCATACATACACCCAGGAGTGCCATGTCACCCAAATCCATATAAGTCTGACAACACAACTTAACTGAGGATCTCACCTCATCCGTAGTCCGTAAACCTTAGAACCCAATCCTCAGAACTTCAATCCAAGGCATAATCACCTGGTATTCCACATAACTCAAATGTCTGTAGCAATAACTTCCAACCACCATAGCAGTCCAATAACAATCTCGGTATCGGTAATGCACTTCATGCCAAATAAAACCTCGTCCTGGACCTCCACAACGCTGGTAATGTCAAACGAAACATGCAAAAACTCATAACCACCTATGAAATCAATAAGTTAAGAAGCTCTCTCATCCGAGGCTCATTTACCAATTCTTGGCGGAAATATGGTATCATTCTTCCAAATACTCCTCATTCAAATATGATAGTGCAAATCTCAGGTCTAGAAATCTCGTCTCAACCAATACAAGCAGCCTAGCTAAACAAGTCACCAAACCACATGGGTTCTTACACAAAACGATCCGTACACTAAATAAGCAATAACTTAGATAGGCAGTAAAATAGAAAGAAACCAAGGTATGAGAACTACCTAACAAGTACAACAGAGATAACAACAAATTATAATTTTATTAACTCATCCCGCAAAGGAAAAATAAAACATGAAGTAAACACGAAGAAGGGTATCCCACATAACTCAGTTGCGGTGCACTATCTGATCCCAAATATATCAATCCGCATAGGCGATACCCATCGAGCCAAAGTGCTCGGGCTCACTGATCACATGAATTAAAATATCAAGCATATTAGAGTGCACAAATATAAATAAGGAAAGATGAATAGAAAAAACACAACATGGAGAAACGTAGGCACAACTAAGGTGCAATAAGCACATAAACATCACAAGGACCATCTCGCCCATATCGCCATAAGGTAAGAATGGGATTACAGGATGCGTGCGAATAGTCATATAAATTCACAACCCATCATAGCATAATAGAAAAGCACATAGCATAGACTGGGGCACAAATAACATCCATTCTACCAGGTAATATACCCATGATAACAATTATATAAGAGTAAACAAACCTGATATGACATAGGATACACATTCTCATTAGGCTTTCAAATAGCCCCCAAACCAATTCCGATCATTCCCAAATAGGTAAATAACCTTCCAAAAGTCCATAGCAACCTATCCATTGCATATGCCATTAGTGATCCATTCTCAACATTTCTGCACAACTTTGAAATCAAGGAATAGTCTGCCTACGAGGACCTCCAGTCCCAAAACCTTGTGAATACTAGAATCTCCATACCCGATCTCAACCCCACTACTCAAATGGATGATACATCACTCATACTTCATCGTCTTACGGAAAATACTCACATAGACCTTTCATGCCACGTAGCAAAACCTGAACCTTGGAAGCCCCAGAACTAGGCGATCACCGTAACACCAGTCAAGCATCCGCAAGTCAAAACAAAATGTGCCCTCCTAAAATGCATGCTCTTCACATGCGATATCCAATAGTGCCAGCATTCGCTTATGTATTTACGTATATAAATATATATATATATATATATATATATATATATATATATATATATATATATGTATGTATGTATGTATGTATGTATGTATGCATCATGCATTTCATGTCAGTCGCCCTCAAAGGCTCCTAGATGTTACAGGTTGGATATTCTATATCCCTGCTTACATTACTGTTCTTATTTATGCTTTCCTACCTTACTTTCTTGATACTTTATTCGTACTAACGTCCCTTATATATGTATGATAGACAGGTAGACGTAGATCCCCCACCACAATAGGCTTCTCAGTTTAGTGGTTATTGGCGAGATCCCTTCTCCGTACTTGCCGTGGTCTTGGTATGCACTTTTGTTATAGACATTATAGGTATGTCGGGGCCCTGTTCCGGCAATGTTGTACCACTTATGTTCCTTTAGAGGCTCATAGATAGGTGTCAACTCATGTATAGTTTGGATTGCCTTGTCGGTCAATTTTTATTGTATAGTCTCTCATGGCAACTTGTCAGCTCGTAGCTTATATATAGCTTCTTGACAGCCTTGTCGGCTAATATTATGTATGTTCATGCCATTATCCGTCATTTTTGGTTATTCATGATTCATGTCTACCATTTATGTTGATCTCGTCGGCCCTTATAGATAATACGAAAGGTTAGATAACATGTATGTTGGTGCTTGGAAGGTATGGCCCGGGTGCTAGTCATGGTCCTCCAGTTTGGGTCGTGACAAACTTAGTATCAGAGAATGTCTTTACTAGAAGTTGTCTATGAGTGGTAATCTAGTAAGGTCTTTATTATTGATGTGTAGCGTGCCACATTTATAATCGGGAGTCTATATGAAATCTAGGGTTGTTACCTTCTTCCTGAATCTAGATCGTGCGAAGAGTTGAGTTGTAAGTGTTTATCTCTAATATTCATCTTGTTTTCTTTTAGCGATGCCATTGACCAGGAAGCAAGCGATTATTATACGGCTTCATATAGCTGCGAAGAGGCTACCAGTTAGGTGCCTCCAGCTAGAGCAGGCAAAATTGCGGCTCAGAGCGAGATGTTGTCTCATACCATCTACTTTGTCTCCTCTAGAGGATATTAGGAGGGAACTAGCACCTCCAGTTCCTCCGTCTGGCGCAACAGACCATGATATGCATAGTAAAGTGCAGTTGTTGACCCTATTTGTAGCTGCTCGGGTTCAGTGGTAGAATGTCAGTGCTACTGATAAATCAGTTAGTGCGAGAGTTCATGATTTTAATCTAGACCCTCCAGTGTTTACCATAATAGACCCCAAGGAGTACCCACATGCTTTTATTGATCAGGTTTATTGTACAGTGCGGGTTATGCACGCTAGTGATACTGAGAAAGTAGAGTTGGCTTCTTATCGGTTACGGGATTTAGCAGTTTTATGGTATGATAGTTGGGAGAGATCCAGGGGTCCAAACGCTCCTCCAGCTGTGTGGAAGGAATTTTGTAAGGCCTTTCTTCGTCACTACTTGCTAGTTGAGATACGACGAGCTAGAGCTTATATGTTCTTACACCTTCGACAAGGTAGTATGAGTGTACGAGAGTATAGTATGCGGTTTGATTCTTTATCAAAGTATGCTCCCTTATGGTGTCCAAGACGAGCGATAGGGTGCACCTGCTCGTGAACGGGTTGGGACCACATATGATAAATGAGTGCACGACAGCCTCCTTGGTAGACGACATGGATATTTCCTATATTCAAGCTTATGCCTAGACACTAGAGGATCGCAAGAGCTAGCAAAGGGCAGAGAGGGAGCAGGATAGGGGCTAGCATAAGAAAGCGAGATTCACAGGGTATTCTGGTGACTTCAGAGGTAGTATTAGGCCCTAGTCATCGAGGAATTCGGCTCCACCTGTAGCTAGTGCTCCTCCACAGTTTCAAAGGCCTCGGTATGATCGATCTATCTATTCTGGTCCAGGCAGAGTTCGCGAGCATCAAGCTCGCAATTTTTTTCCCAGATGAACTCCCAGGCCTTCCTATTAAAAGGGAGATTGAATTTAGCATTCATATGTTTCCTGACACTCAAACGATCTTTATCCCTCCAAACAGCATGGCCCCAGCAGAGTTGCGAGAGCTGAAAGTGCAGTTGAAGGACTTGCTAGATAAGGGCTTCATTAGGCCTAGCACTTCACCTTGGGGTGTGCCAGTCTTGTTTGTGCAGAAGAAAGACGGGTTGTTAAGGATGTGTATCGATTATCGATAGTTGAATAAGGTTACTACAAAGAACAAGTATCCACTTCCAAGGATTGACAACTTGTTTGACCAACTCCATGATGCAAAGTACTTCTCCAAGATTGACTTACGTTAAGGGTATCATCAGGTGAGGGTTAAGGAGAAGGATATTCCGAAGATGTCCTTCCTAACAAGATGTGGGTACTTTGAGTTCTTGGTGATGTTGTTCGTGCTAACAAATGCCCCAGCAGCTTTTATGGATCTCATGAATACTGTATTCGGACCATCTCTTGATGTGTTCGTGATCGTATTCATTGATGACATTCTGATGTATTCTCATTCTGAGGCGGAACATGCGGGCCACTTGTGGATAGCATTACAGACGCTTCAGGATCGTAAGTTATATGCTAGGCGCTCCAAATGTGAATTTTGGCCACTCAGTAGCATTCCTTGGCCATATGATATCTGATGAGGGTATTAGTGTCGACACTCAGAAGATCGATGTAGTGAAGAATTGGCTGAGACCTACAACACTGTCAAAAGTCCGGAGCTTCCTGGGGCTAGTAGGATATTATAGGTGATTTGTAGAAGGGTTTTCCCCTATATCGGCACCATTGACTAAGTTAACATAGAAAGCTACCCAGTTCTAGTGCTCTGACGCTTGTGAACGTAGTTTTTAGGAGCTAACGAATTGATTGACATATGTGCCAATGCTCACTCTCCCAAAAGGAACAGAAGGTTATGTGGTATATTATGATGCCTCAGGTATAGGTTTGGAGTGCGTATTGACGCAATGTGGGAAGGTGATTGCTTATGCATCGATACAATTGAAGAAACATCAAAAGAATTTCCCGGATCATGATTTGGAATTGGCTGCAGTACAATATGCTTTGAAGATATGGCGGCACTACTTATATGGCATCCATGTTGACATCTACATAGATCACAAGAGTTTAGAATACATCTTCAAGCAGAAGGAGTTGAATTTCAGGCAGCATAGGTGGCTTGAATTACTGAAAGATTACTATGTCGAGATATTGTAGCATCCTGAGAAATTCTATGTTGTGGCAGACGCTCTCATCCATAAGTCAATGGGAAGCTTAGTACACATTGATGCAGGCAGACAAGAGTTGAAAAAAGAGCTTCATCAACCGGCCAATATGAGAATCAAATTGTTAAACCTGATGACGGAGGTGTTACTATATAGAAAATAGCATAATCATCTTTGGTAGCCGAGGTAAAAGCACGGCAATATGAAGATGCTACCTTAGTACGATTGAGAGAGGGCATTCAGCAACGCAAGAATACGGCTTTCGAGATCGGATGATATGAGGCACTGAGATGCCAGCCGATTATGAGCACTTAATGTGGCAGGGTGGCGAGAGAAGATTATGATGGGGATTCATAGTCCTGATATTCCATCCATCCCGGATCGACAAAAATATTTCATGACGTTAAGGAGCTGTATTGGCAAGATAGCAGGAAGAAGTCTATTGCATTATTTGTAGCCAGTGTCCTTATTGTCTACAAGTAAAGATCGAGCATCAGAAACCTGGTGCACTTTAATATGGACTTCATTATTGGATTACCTCACTCTTATGATAAGTTTGACTCCATCTGGGTGATAGTTGATCGAGTTACAAAATCAGCCCATTTTTTGCTAGTTAAGACAACTTACACGGCCGATGATTATGCGAGGTTGTATATTAAGGAGATTGTTAGGCTTCATGGTGTGCCAATATCTATTTTATGAGACCGAGGAGCTAAATTTATGGCTAACATTAGGAGTTTTTTTCAGAAGGCTCTAGGCACACAAGAAAATGTCAGCACTGCATTCCATGCACATCATGATAGACAAGCTAAACGTGCCATTCTGACACTATGTGTTCTAGATATTGAGGGGAATTGGGATGACCATCTGCTACTCAGAGACTTCGCCTACAATAATAGCTACCATTCCAGTACTAAAATGTCCCTGTACGAGGCACTGTGCGGGAGGAGAGTACATCACCAGTTGGATGATTCGAAGTTGGTGAAACAGAATTATGTGAGCCAAATTGGATTCACCAAGCCATTGAGAAGGTGAAAGTGATACAAGAACGACTGAGGACGACGCAAAGAAGGCAAAAGTCATATTCTAATGTCCGACGTCGTGATCAAGTGTTTGATCTTAGTGATTGGGTTTTCCTAGGATCTCACCGATGAAGGGTGTTATGCGTTTTGGGTAGACGGAAAGCTGACTCCGCGGTATATCGGGCCATACAAGATTCTTCGACGAACTGGACAGTTGCCTATGAGTTAGAATTGCCATCCGAATCGAAATTTGTCCACTCGGTATTCCATGTATCCATGTTGAGGAAATGTATTGACCCTTCTCGAGTCGTCCGTATCAAATATGTACAAGTTACAGAGGATCTATCATATAAAGAAGCGCCAGTGGCTATATTAGATCGACATGTCCGCAAGCTGAGAACAAAGGATGTAGCTTCCGTTAAAGTATTGTGGAGGAAAAACAATATGAAATAAATGACATGGGAAACAAAAGAGGAGATGAAGTCTAAATACCCTTACCTATTCTAGATTGAAGATAACGTGGATGTCGGGGGAACGCATGATGTAGTAGAAGCTAAAACAGCTCTATGAGGCAAGCAATAGCTTGAGAATACTCTTCCTTAATACAAAATGGTGATATGAAAATAAAGTGCCTATCCATTCTGCTTTGTATAGCCTCGTGAGGACATAGGTTGGGTTTAACCACTTGGAAGTTTGGCTAGTGTCCATTTTATAGGGGAAACTCGGCCGGAAATTTCCGTCGGAATCCACGATGAGTTAGACTCCCCATAAACACTTACATTCGAGGACGAATGTTCCTAGGGGGAAGGGTGTTACTACCCATATTAGCGTACGTTAGATCATGCTGTAAGTTAGTCGATACTTATGCGAGAAGAAATTATCTTTCAGATGATAAGATATAAGAGTTGTTAACAAGTATTAGAATTTAATTGAATCAAGGATGTTGTAACCCGTATTTTCATGTCACGACCCAAGCCGGAGGGCCGCGACTGGCACCGGACCCTACCCAACGGGCGCCGGCTACCCTTCATCTAACTTTCCTTATTATCTATAAGGCTTGTCATATGCATATAATCTCGAATAATAATTATAATGATACGTGACATTATACCATGATACGATCATACTTATATACATAATATAACCAACAAGGCTGCAATGCAGAACCATAAAACAAATTACATACATTTGCCGACAAGGCAATTCGACGGTACATAAGTCAACCCATCACTTGTCTATGCATAAATTGACACTTGTCTATGAGCCTCTACAAAAACGTACATAATGCAACCTATGTCGGAACAGGGCCCCGACATGCCCAAAACAGAATGCATACCAAGACTGTGGCAAGTCCGAAGGATGGATCTCGCCAATATCTGCTGAACTGGGTAGCCTACTGTGGTGGGGGAGCTTCGTCTATCTGCCCACTCGGACCTGCAGCACGACATGCAGCGTCCACAAATAAAGGACGTCAGTACGGATAATGTACTGAGTATGTAAGACAGGAAACATAATGCAAGAACAATAATAAGCATCAGGGTAAGAGACATACAACCTGTACCATCTGAATGCCTCTGAGGGCGACTAACCATGTCATGCCTGACATGCATATGCATATACATATATTTACATCCTTTTGAAAATCATCATATACATATATACGCCTCTGTGGGCCTCATCATCATCTCATACATAT
>MCJB01022340.1:127338-249914 GCA_002018475.1 Nicotiana obtusifolia | reverse complement strand
TCAATTTTGGCTTTATCCACCTCTATGCCATGCCTGGAGATTTTATGTCCCAGCACAATACCTTCATCCACCATGAAGTGGCATTTCTCCCAGTTTAGTATAATGTTTGTCTCTTCACACCGCTTTAGCACTTGTTTTAGATTTTTCAAGCATTGCTCAAAATTTTCCCCGACTACCGAAAAATCATCCATAAAGACCCCAAGGAAATCCTCTACCATATCAGAAAAGATAGACATCATACATCTTTGGAAGGTGGCTGGAGCATTGCATAAGCCGAATGGCATTCGACTGAAAGAAAATGTTCCATACGGGCATGTGAAAGTTGTCTTCTCCTGGTCCTCCAAAGCTATATTGATCTGATTATACCCGGAGTATCCGTCGAGGAAGCAATAGAAGGACTTTCCGGCTAGCCGATCAAGCATTTGATCAATAAAAGGCATAGGGAAGTGGTCCTTGCATGTGGCACTATTGAGCTTTCTGTAATCCATGCACACCCGCCATCCAGTTACTGTCCTTGTAGGAATCAGCTCTTTCTTTTCATTCTTTACCACCGTCATGCCTTCTTTCTTTGGCACGCATTGTACCGGGCTCACCCATGAACTATCGGCAATTGGATAGACTACCCCAGCGTCCAACCATTTGATTATCTCTTTCTTCACCACTTCCTGCATTGATGGATTCAGACGTCGCTGGTGCTCCACACTCGGTTTTGTCCCATTGTCTAGTTGAATCTTGTGCTCATAAATTCCAGCAGGGATTCCCTGAATGTCTGCAATTGTCCAACCGATGGCTTGTCTGTGTTCTTTCAGCACTTGCAGCAACTGTTCTACCTGCACATCATTCAACAACGAAGAAACAATTACTGGTAAAGTGTTATTCAAGCCAAGAAATTTATATCTCAAATGCGATGGAAGTGGTTTGAGCTCTAATTGAGGTGGTTCGATAATGGACGGCTTTGCAGGAGGTGTAGCTCTATTCTCCAAATCTAAGGACAGTTTTGGTGGAGTATATGAGTAAGAGTCACGCCCTTCTAACGCATTCACCAACTCCATAAAGCCTTCCATATCGTTACCATCAAAATTTACCAATATCGCTGCCAGTGCTTCACCTAAGCATTGCTCTTCCATCTTCATCTCAACAGCCTCATCAACTTCATCAACAATACAGATTAGTGAAATGCTCTCATACTCGGTTGGCAACTTCATCCCCTTACTAGATTGAAAAGTAACTTCCTCGTTGTTCACCCGGAACTTTATTTCATTACGCTCCGAGTCCATAAGAGCTCTTCCAGTAGCTAAGAATGGTCTCCCCAATATAATAGGGATTTTCTTATCCACAGCACAATCAAGGATCACAAAATCAGTTGGAATGTGAAATTTTCCAACTTTTACAATTACATCATCTACAATACCGACTGGTCTTTTGATTGATCGGTCAGCCATCTGCAACCTCATGCTTGTCGGCCTTGGCATTCCTAACCTAGCTTGTTTGTAGATGGCGAGGGGCATTAGATTATGCTGGCCCCATTGTCACACAATGCCTTAGCGAAGTCGCGCACTCTAATAGTGCACGAAATAGTGAATGCTCCTGGGTCCTCTTTCTTCTGAATTGGATTTGTAGCTATGATAGAGCTAACCCTGTGAGTCATATTTACCACCTCATTCCTGGTGGTTCTCTTCTTCGTGTTCAGATCCTTTTGATACTTGGCAAACCCTGGCATTTCTTGGAAAGCTTCCAAGAAAGGTATATTCACTGATAACTGCTTGAGAATGTCGTAGAACTTCTCAAACTTGCTGTCGTCAACTCTTCTCGCAAGTCTCTAAGGAAATGGAGGAGGGGGTCTAGGAATTGGCGGAAGAACGGTTGATGTTCCTTCTGCCTTATCCTTTATCCCTTCTTGAGTCTCATCTCGGTTTAGCACAACTTCTGGATTTTTACTTCAGCAACATTATCTTTTTCAACTTCGACCCCTTTTTGAAGTTCTTCAGCAATGACTGCTTGCTCATCTCTCCCCTGCAATGTCTTACCACTCCTGGTCGTGATAGCCATAATATGGGAAGTTGGGCCACTTCCACTCCCCTTAGGATTTGCAATCGTGTCGCTAGGAAGTGTTCCCTTCTACTTTGGATATTGTTCACAAGAGAGATCTCTCATTTGCAATTCCAGCTTTTGAATCACCGCTGTGTGAGAGCCAACCAATTCAGTCATATTTTTCATGGAATTATCCGACTTTTCTTGGTTCTGTAATATCATTTCAAGCATACTCTCCAATTTAGACTCACTTGAGGATCCCTGATTCGAATACTGACCTTTCGGAGGAACATAAGGGTTGGAACTTCGGTTTGAAAAATTATGATTGCTGTTCCAATTTCCTTGATTGGGGCCACTTTGATCGTTTTGCCATTGTTGGTGACCTTGCCCTTGCGGGTTTGGTCTCCAATGATTTTGCGTCCCTTGACCCTGGTAGTGTTGCCTTTGATAACCTCCCTGAGAATTGTTGACATAATTAGCCTCTTCATATTAATCACTTTGCATTGGTTGCACATTCTCCACCACATTGACTTTCTTCTTTTGATTTTCCGTGAACAACTTCGTCAATACATTAACATTTGTGGCAAGTTCTGCAATCACTTGGTCTCGTTCTTGATTTTCCTTGATCAAGTTATTCATAGAAGGAGACCCAATTGTAATACCACTTGTTGTATCCTCAGAATGCCAATCTGATTGTGTTTTGCCATTTTATCCAAAATCTGAGTTACTCTAGCGAAGGTTTTATCCATGAAAGATCCAGCAGCAGCATTCTTCGCTATTGATTGGTTCATAGGGTCCAAACCCATGTAAAATTTTTCCAGCAAGATGGAATCGGGAAAGCCATGGTTTGGAGACCTCACCAAATACAACTTGAAGCGCTCCCACGCTTCATGTAGTTGTTTACCAGGTAGTTGCTTAAAGAAGAATATCTTATCTCTGAGCTCAGATTTCTTGCTTTGTGGAAACCACTTTGACAAGAATGCCCGGACAAGTTCAGGCCATGAACGGATGGAATTTGGAGGAAGATTTTGAAGCCATTTCCTCGCATCTCCAGCTAACGAATACTTAAAGCATCTCAGCCTTAATGCATCGTCAGAGACATTGTTTTGCTTGTGCGTCGCACAAACACCCAAGAAATTCCTGAGGTGCTGTGTTGGATCATCATCAGTAGAGTTCCTGAAGAATCTTTCCGCTTTCAGCATCAAAATCAGTCCATGTTCTACCTTGAACGTAGCAGCACCTATAGCCGGAGGTACTATAGCGTTTGTATCCTCTATTTATTCTTCAATATCAGCAAAAGGATTCTCTTCCTGTTCCACCTCCACATCTTCTTCATGGTTTGCCATATCTTCCTGTCTATAACAACCAAAACAAACAGCGTGTAATCAAGTGGAATTAGACATATAATAAAGTATACACTAATTAGAAATTTCAAGAGCGTATTCCCCGGAAACGGCGCCAAAATTTGATTCGCTCAAATTACACCTTAATAATAGTGTAAGAGATCGATGTCAAATATAATAACCCAACAAGGTTGGGGTCGAATCCCACAGGGAATAGGCGTGAAACTATTGTCCAATTAATGTAATACTTTACTAAGTCGTAATTCTATCAAGTACGCCAAATAGAATAACGAAGTGTTGAATATATAAGGAAAGGAAAACTGAGAATTAATGTTTATAGTATGAACTATGAATTTAAGAAACCAAGGTTGTGCCCCCTTTAATGTAGTAGAATGTCCTTGATATTAATATTGAATTCCTTTTTTGATATGCAATTGATGTATAATTTATTACCCAATATTTCCCAATATTTAGATAATGTATCCTCTTACGATTCTCCTGGATTCAAAAGAGTCAATCTTAAAAACAACCAATTAATTGCCAAATTAAAACCTACTTATTCCTAAGAGATTTTGTTAAACAAGGTTTAAAGCCTTGAGTTCTTGTTATTTATTTCTACCAAACTCTATCTCACTTTCCCAAGATAAATTAGAGTCAATTGGCTTTCGTTAATGTTTGCAACCACTAACGATTAATTGAAGAACAAGAAATAAATAAATATCAAGATTTCTTCGGAATTGAATTCAATATCAAAATCTCAACACATTCTACCCATCTAGGGTTCACAACCTCAGTGTTTGAGTTTAGCTACACATACTGATAATTAAAGAACAAGGAAGAGTAATTGATGTCATCTCAAAAATAGAAGGTTTTCAATCACCAAAGCTTCTAAGAATTCAAAAATACTCAAGTGCCGTACTTTGTACTCTAAGTTCTGACTAGAATACCTTCACAAAACCATATAAAACCTATTTATAGAGGCCCAAAACCCGAGGCGAATGTCGGTCAACTTTGCCCTAGTTGAAATAATGCGGACCGCATTTCTGTCGCAGAACAGGAATGCGGTTCGCAAATCATCACCATCCGTCACAAATCACACCGTACAGTTTTGCTCTCGTCGCATCTGGGTCTGCGGTTCGCATGTTGAATATGCGATCGCAGAATGCGATCGCATTCTGCACACTAATTTTCACTCAGAACTCTGTTCATGTTTGCGATTTCACCAGGCCAATTCGCGGTTCGAATTCCTGTTTTGCGGTCGCATTTGCGACCGCATTCTCGACATGAAGATTGGCCTAAAGTTCTGTCTTCGTCTGCGATCTACTTGTAGCATATGCGATTCGCATATCTATTCTGCGACCGCATTTTTACATATGCGATGCTCTTAACCTCTTTTCTTGTCTTCAACTAACTTTTTGAACTCTTTTCTGTTCTTCAGGGTCTTGACACTTGTTATTCTGCAAATACACTAAAATTACATAAGTATCATGAGAATTAACAAGTAAAACAAGTTAGACTTGAAGCAAATAGTATCAAAATGTGCCGAAATTACCCGGCACATCAACTGCCTGTACCAGCTGGCATTTATTCTTCCTCTGATCCTTTCTCTGCTTGTTCACTCCATAGTTTTCCTTCACTAAGTTGAATTCTTTGAGCCTCATCCACATCTTTGTCTGCTATCATAAAGTTACTTGATTGGGGAAGAGTGTCTGACATGATTGCTTATTTGTGACATTGTTTCGAAATTGTCTGTTAACCCATTGTACTGTTGGTTCATTGCCTGTTGCAGCTGCTACTATGTCTCTACTTCTATTCCCTTCCATTTGTTTCATTGTAGACTGTGGAAATTGCTGCTGCCTGGTGGTGAAGTTATCTTTGCTGCCATTGAGGCATGTGCATTCCTCTCTTCTTCTGCTTTTTCAATTGCAAACTCCTGGTTGTGCTTATTGGTTTTTCAATTTCTGGGTTTCTGATTTAGCTGGTATTACCTCCAGCTTCTCTTTGGGTTGATCTGCTACCTGTTTGTCTTTGCTTTGTGCTCGATTAACCTCTTTCCACTTTAATCCAGTGTTGCCAACTACTTTACCACTAGATAGGATCATTAGAGGTGCTGCTTCTTTTCCTTTGTCTTTTGTTCTTGGTTTCTCAATATCATTTTCCTTTATCAATTCTGGGTGCAATTTCCAGCATTCTAGCATGTCATGTCCCTAAAATTTACATTGTTTACAGTACTTGGGAATAAAATCATATTGGATTTTAATCCACTTTGTTCTCACTACACTAGTGGCCTCATTTTCAATGTCCATTCTAACTTTCTTTGGTAGCTCCTCCAGAAGATCAACCAACACTTTTACTCTAGCACAGCTAGGTCTCGTCTTGTTTATGAAAACTTACCAATGACTGCATATTGAAGGCCTTTAATTTGATTAATTCGTTCAACCTTTGTTTCTGTAAATTTGATGAAAGGTTGTCCTTGTAGGAAAGTAGCTCTCTTGAACGGAATGGGTTCGATTGCCACTGTCGATCTAGGGTTTACAGTCGAGTTCGAGTTCAGGGTTTATGGTTTGAGAAGTTGGCTGTAGTCGAGGGGTTTTGGGTAGGTGGAAGATGCAGCGGGAGGTTGGGAGGTGGAGGAGGAAGGGTCGCCAGCCGGCGTCGCCATCGCCGCTCGTGAGAGCTTTCTCTCTCTAGTCGTATTTTCTCTCTCTAATCGCCTCCCTTGTGCTCTTCGCTGTTTGCCCTTTCAATTATCAAGTTCTTTCCGAACCTCATTACACCCTTCAAAGGTGAAACCTGGAGCAACACTTTTTCTCTAACCATGAATGCAACATCATGAACTTTACGGTTGGCATAACTCTTTTGCCTAGACTGAGCTGCGGGAAGTTGATCCTGAATAATCTTGACCTTATCCAAGGCATCCTCTACCAAATCGGTACCCAACAACTGAGCCTCTCCCGGTTCAAACCATCCAACTAGCGAATGACATCGCCTCCCATTTAATGCTTCGTATGGAGCCATCCGAATGCTCGACCGATAGCTGTTATTATAGGCAAACTCTGCAAGCGGAAATAATCGATCCCAAGAAACTATAAAATCCATAACACAAGTGCAAACCATATCTTCCAATATTTGAATAGCGCGCTAGGCCTGTCCATCCGTCTGAGGATGGAATGCTATAATCAACTCAACCCACGTGCCTAACTCACATTGTACAGCCCTCCAGAAGTGCGAGGTGAACTGCGTACCTTGATCAGAAATAATAGACACGGGCACCCCGTGAACGCGGACAATCTCGCAGATGTAGATCTCCGCTAATCGCTCTAAAGAATAGGTAACTGCTACTGGAATGAAATGTGCTGACTTGGTCAACCTATCCACAACGACCCATACTGCTTCGAATTTTCTCTGAGTCCGTGGGAGCCCAACAACGAAATCCATAGTGATACGCTCCCGCTTCCACTCAGGAATCTCTAACTTCTAAAGCAAACCACCAGGTCTCTGATGCTTGTACTTTACTTGCTGACAATTTAGACACTGAGCTACATATGCAACTATATCCTTCTTCATTCTCCTCTACCAATAATGTTGCCGCAAATCTTGATACATTTTGGCGGCACCTTCGATGAATAGAATACCGGGAACTGTGATCCTCTTCAAGAGTTAATTCATGAAGCCCATCCACATTAGGCACACGAATACGACCCTGCATCCGCAGAACTCCATCTTCTCCCATAGCAACCTGCTTGGAACCACCGTGTCACACCATATCCTTAAGGACAAGTAAATGAGGAACATCATACTGCCGTTCTCTAATGCGCTCATATAAAGAAGAACGAGCGGCTGCCCATCTAATCTCACGAATTGATTGGCCAAAGTCTGAACATCTGCAGCTAATGGCCTCTCACCAACTGGGATATAGGCAAGGCTGCCCATACTCACAGTCTTTCTATTCAAAGCATCGGCCACCACATTGGCCTTTCCGGGGTGATACAAAATGGTGATATCATAGTCTTTCAACAACTCCAACCATCTTCTCAGCCCCAAATTGAGATCTTTTTGTTTGAACAGGTAATGGAGACTACGATGATCAGTGAATACCTCACACGAGACACCGTAAAGGTAATGCCTCCAAATCTTCAGCGCATGAACGATGGCTGCCAATTCTAAGTCATGAACAGGGTAATTCTTTTCATGAATCTTCAACTGCCGTGATGCATATGTTATCACTTTGCCAACTAGCATTAATACTACACCAAGCCCAATGCTTGATGTATCACAATACACCATATAAGATACCTGAACCTGTGGTAATACCAACACTGGCGCCGTAATCAAAGCAGTCTTGAGCTTTTGAAAGCTCTACTCACTCGTCTGACCATCTGAATAAGGCACCCTTTTGGGTAAATTTGGTCAATGGAGCTGCTATGGACGAAAACCCCTCCACGAACCGGCGATAATAACCCACAAAACTAAGGAAACTCCAGATCTCTGTAGCTGAAGTAGGTCTAGGCCATTTCTGAACTGCCTCAATCTTCTTCGGATCCATTTTTATGCCTTCTTCCGATACAACACGCCCCAAAAAGGCAACTCTGTATAACCAAAATTAACATTTTGAAAATTTGGCATATAACTGATTAGTTTTCAAGGTCCGAAGCACAATCCGAAGATGCTGCTCATGCTCCTCTCGAATGCTGAATAAATCAAGATATCATCAATGAATACAACCACAAAAGAATCCAAATAGGGCTTGAACACCCAATTCATCAAATCCATAAATGCTGCTGGGGCATTTGTCAGCCCAAATGATATTACTAGGAATTCGTAATGCCCATACCGAGTCTGAAAAGCTATCTTAGGGACATCAGGTGCCCTAATCTTCAACTGATGGTAAATACACCTCAAGTCAATCTTTGAAAACACTGTGGCACCCTGAAGCTGATCGAATAAGTCATCAATTCTTGGCAACTGATACTTTTTCTTGATAGTGACCTTGTTCAACTGCCGATAATCTATACACATTCTCATCGACCCATATTTCTTCTTCATGAACAACATGGGTGCACCCCAGGGCGAGATGCTAGGTCTAATGAAGCCCTTATAAAGTAATTTTTGTAATTGTTCTTTTAATTCTTTCAACTCCGGTGGGGCCATACAGTATGGTGGAATAGAAATGGGCTGGGTGCCCGGAGCCAAATCAATATAGAAGTCAATATCTCTATTAGGTGGCATCCCTGACAAATCTGCAGGAAATACATCTGGGAACTCACAGGCAACTGGAACTGAATCCATAGAAGGAACATCCACATTAGAATTGTGAAAGTGAGCCAAGCTATTCGAGGTAGCCCCGGCATAGCTGAGGTCACCGTTTTGGCGTGACAATCCAATACCGCATGATAGGGTGACGACCAATCCATACCCAATATGACATCAAAATCCACCATATCAAGAAGTAGAAGATCCACACTAATATCAAAACTCCCAATAGTAACTACACACGAACGATAGACATGATCTACAACGATAGAATCCCCCACCTGTCTGGACACGTGCATAGAAGTGCTCAAAGAATCACGAGGCACATCCAAATATGAAACAAAGTAGGAGGACACATTGGAATAAGTAGATCCCAGATCAAATAGAACTGAAGCATCTCTATGGAAAACTGGAACAACACCTGTGATCACGACATCAGATGACTCGGCCTCAGGCCCAGCTGGAAAAGCATAAAATTGGGGATGAGCCCTACCACTCGGAGCTACATCTTTGGGACGGCCTCTATCCGGCTGGCCTCCACCTCTAACAACCTAACCTCCACCTCTAGCTGTCTGACCCCTGTCCCTAGCTGGCTAGGTGGGCGGTGGAGCAACCGGTGCTGGTATGATGGCACGAGAATCCTGCTGAGATCTGGTGCTCAACAGACAAGGGAAATACCTCCTGATGTGACCAATGTTCCCACATTCATAACACCCATCCTGCTGCTGTGGCTGCTGAAGCTAAAGCTGACCCGAACGGTCCTGATAACTGCTGTAGTGACTCTGGAGTGGTGGTGCACTGATGGAAGCTGAATGTGCACTAAGTGCTGGCTGCCCAAAGTAAGGTATAATAGTATCATGACTCCCTGAAGCACCGTGAGATGCCTAAAGTGCTGAATAAAATGGCTTGGGAGGATGACCCCTACCATAAGTACCCCTGCCTCTAGATGAGGTGCCTATGAAATTATCGAAATGACGGGGCCTCTTATCTAATACTGGCGCTCTCTCCTGAGCACGAATTAACTCGATCCGTCTAGCAATAGTCACGGCTGTCTGGAAGGAAATATCACTCCCAATCTCCTTGGCCATCTGAATCCTGATAGTATAAGTGAGTCCATCAATGAATCTCCTCACTCTCTCCTTTTTAGTAGAAAGCAAGTGATAAGTGGGGATTTTAACTACTTATTAGCGCTTTTTAGCTTTTGTTTTACTTTAAAAGCATTGAATTGTGTTCCCGAAAACTGATAAAACGTGCTAAATTGCAAGAATATTGGAAGATGGACTCCCAAGATGAAATCAAACTCAAAAAGGAGTAATCTAAACTCAAGGCCATAAAAGGCACAGAAGCTCACAAAGTGCGGACCGCAGAATTTCATCTGCGGCCACAGATTATGAAGGAAAGGCCAACAGACTTTCGTACAGAGTGCGGACCGCACATGAATTGTGCGGATGCAAAAGATGACTAGGAAGAAATTTCAGAGAATGTGCAAAGTCCCAAGTTTCTAAGCCCTTAGAGGTGCGGACCGCACAGGAATTGTGCGACCACAGAAGAATTGCCTTACCGCCGCAGACATAAAAGTGTGGACCACAGAAGACGAAGTGCGACTGCAGTTACAAATCTGCGGACCGCAGAAAGAATGCCTTGCGGTCGCGGATCAGAACTATGCGGCCGCAGACCTCCAGTCCTGACAAGTTGAAGAAATCTAGGGATCGCACATGGAATTGTGCGGCCGCAGAACATCCCTTTGGGCATTTTTGTCCGAAATTTCTAGCCCTGTATAAATAGATGAGTTTTACAATTTTAGGTTAACTTTTGGCATCAGCAGCTACAGTAGCCATTTCGCTTTACTTATTTTGGTAGTTTTTCATATTTTGGGATATTTTAACATAGACTTTATCATTTTGAATTCACAATATGAGTTTATTTATCATTTCTTCTTCTATTTCTTCAATTTCAAGCATGAGTAGCTAGATTTTTACTACGGTTGTGACCCAACCCTAGTGTGTAAACCTAATGGGTGTTTAATTTGGTGCTTGTTTATGGTTGAGTGTTTATTATTTAGCCTTGTTCATGCTTTGATTTGTGGAATTAATGGTTGCAAATATTAGTTCATGCCTATTTGACTTAGTCTCTACTTGAGAAAGAGAGACTTAGTCTAGGAAAACTTGGCTAACAAGAAATTGGGTCAATCAAGATTGATAAACCCAATTAAAGGGTTCAACCTAGAGATAGTAATAACCCGACTTGAGATTTTATCAACCGTTTTGTGCAATACCCGTTTGGACTTGAGAAAGCCAAATTAGGCAAAATCACTCTCTGACCGAGAGGTATTGAGTGGGTAATTGAGAGTTGATAGCTATAATACACTCCGATCAACACAACAAGCATTAAGCTCTATATCTCATAAGGCAAACACCTAGGTGATGGTCATAGCCCTAGGCTTTTTACAAAACGTGAAAAACAACAAAAATAATTTTTTAATTTCATGTCTTAACTTTGCAATCTTAGTTTAAATTAGACATAAAATCAACTCCAATTTGTGGAAGTGTAAATCGATGTAGTCTAAACTCACGTACTACAGTATACACGCCTAACTCCTATATATAACTCCATGTGGATATCGACCCCGACTCTTGTTGGGTACTACTATTGTAATCAACCGTTTTATAATCTTGAATTGAGGTGTGAAATTGGACGAGACCAATTTTTGGCATTGTTGCCAGAGAGTTAAAAACAGTGTTAAGTATATATTTAGCTGTGTTTTTGAAATATCTTCTTTTTCTTCCTTGTTACTAACCTGTTGAGAAATTGTAGGTGCAACCATGGCAAACAATGAGCTCAGAAACATAGCTTTGGGGGACGTGGACGTTGATGATGATTAAATAGATGAGGTCCCTCTTGAACTCAAGCAAATAGATGTGGCGAGCACCTCATGACAATATACCTGCTCCACCCCACGTCCACCAAGAGCGGCCCCACACCGGGTGTTGCCGAATGAAGGGTATGCAAGTGCTACAGTCCCTCACTGTATTAGGGAAGGCAACTTTCAAATAACCAACGTGATGCTCACTTTGCTCGAGCAACGAGGGTTCTTCACCAGTGCACCGGGTTAAAATGCATACAAACACTTGAAGGGGTTCGTTGATACTTGTTGGGGGAGTAAACAAACTAATGTCTCCAAGGATGCCTTGAGGTTAAGGCTTTTTGCCTTCTCTATACAGGGGAAAGCTTTATATTGGTTTGAAAGCTTACCAAATCATTTCATTCATACTTGGGATGAATTGGCGGAGAAATTTATTTCTAAGTACTTCTCTCCTGGGCACATGGCTACACTTTGGGATGAAATTCTAGCATTCAAGCAAGAGCCCAATGAACCACTACATGAGATATGAGAAAGGTATAGAACAATGATGAAAGAGTGCCCCAACAACGATACGACGGAAAACATGATTCAACAGACTTTCTAACAGGGGATCAATACAATCAACCAATGTGTAGTGAATCAACTTGCCGGTGGAAACTTCATGACTACGCCTTATGCGGAGGTGTGTGATATTTTGGATGAGATGGCAGATACTTCATTAGCGTGGCAATCCTGGGCTATTGTTCCACAAGGGGATCCCAATGTGATTCACCTTCACAAAGAATTGCATGACCATAGGCAAGCCATAACCGAATTAAACATCACCATGAACCAATTGGCAAAGGCTCAACTTCAACAAGTACGAAACGCGAGGCAAGTCAATGCAATGGAGGGAGTAAACATGATGGTGAACAAACGAAGAACAAAGGGTCCTCAAGTGCAACAAAGAGTGGAAAATTTTGTGCAAGAAGATTGTGATTTGAGAAAGAGGATTCCTACTATGACCAAGAAGAAGAGGTCCAATATGTGAACAACTTTCAAGGGAAAAAAACAACTTCCAAGGCCCAAGCCAACAACAATGGAGACCTCAAAACCATGAAGGTAATTGGAGCGATGGAAAAAATCAAAGCACTTGGAATAACAACAACAATCAAGGCAATTGGAGTGGAGAAAATAATCAAGGGAATTGGCATAACAACAATAACCAAGGCAATTGGGGAGGCAATAATCAAGGCAGGTGGAATAACAATCAAGGAAATTAGGGGTCGGGTTTTCAAAGGCCCCCAATGTATCAACAACCAAGCAACCCACCTCCTTATCCTTCCCATGGTCCTAGTTTTTCCAACAATGAAATGGGCTGTATCGAGAACATGTTCAAGCAAATGATGGAGAAGAATGCGGATTTCGATGCGCAACTTGCTTTAGGTAACACATCGATCCGCAACTTAGAAGTGCAAATGGGGAAAATCTCTCAAGCTTTAAATTCTCGTGCCATTAGTTGAAGCGCTGGAGCAAATGTCCGGTTATGGAAAGTTTATGAAGGATTTGGTGACAAAGAAGCGGTCGATGAATTTTGAAACTATCAAAGTCACTCATCAAGTGAGTGCAATTCGCATTCGATGGCTCCTAAATTGGAAGATCCCGATGCTTTCACAATCCCTTATATCATTGGAAATGCCGAGTTTGCTAAAGCTCTTTGTGATCTTGGGGCAAGTATCAATTTGATGCCCTATTCGGTTTTCAATACTTTTGGGAATTGGGCAACCAAGACCTACATCTATGAGATTACAAATGGCCGATCGTACGAAGAGACCGTTGGGAGTGATTGAAGATGTATTGGTTCGTGCTGATAAGTTCATTCTTCCGGTAGATTTTGTTATTCTTGATTGTGAAGTGGACTATGAGGTGCCGATTATTCTTGGAAGACCTTTCCTTAATACGGGGAAGGCTCTTGTTGATGTGGAAGCCGCAGAACTCACTTTCTGGGTGGGTGATGAAAAGGTGGTGTTCTACGTGTGCAAATCTGTACAGAAGCCAAATAGCAATGAAGTGTGTTCTTTCGTGGACTTGGTGACCGATGTGATTATTGATGATACAAGTGCCACGATTAATGTGGGTTATATTTTTGAGGCCGTCTTGCTCTACTTTGATGATGACGAGATGGATGGCTTCATGGAATGTGTGAATTCTTTGCAAGGAATGGGGTCGTACAACTATGCACCCCGGAAACTTTTCTTGGATCTTGAGAATATGAGAACTCCTCCTACAAAGCCTTCAATTGAAGAGCCTCTTACCTTGGAATTGAAGCCATTGCCTCCACATCTTAGGTGTGAATTTCTTGGTCCTTGCTCTACTTTACCGGTTTTTCTTTCCTCTTGTTTGACTAATGTACAGGTTGACTGTACATTGGTGGTGCTCCACAAGTGGAAGAAGGCTATTGGGTAGACTTTGCAGATATTCAGGGAATAAGCCCCGCATTTTGCATGCACAAGATTAACTTGGAGGAAGATGCCAAACCATTTATTCAACATCAAAGGAGACTCAACGAAGCTATGCAAATCGTGGTCAAAAAGGAGATTTTCAAGTGGTTGGATGCCGGAGTTGTCTACCCCATTTCCGATAGTTCGTGGATTTCTCTGGTGCAATGTGTCCTAAAGAAGGGGGGCATGACGGTGATCACCAATGAAAAGAATGAGTTGATTCCCACAAGAACGTTGACTGGGTGGAGAGTGTGTATGGACTATTGCAAGCTAAAAAAAGTCGCAAGGAAGGACCATTTTCCACTTCCCTTGCTTGAATAAATGCTTGATAGATTGGCCGACCGTGCTTTCTATTTCTTTCTAGATGGATATTCGGGCTACAACCAAATCCTTATTGTTCGGAAAGATCAAGAGAAAACAACTTTCACATGTCCCCATGGTACTTTTGCTTTCAAGCGGATGCCATTTGGCTTATGTAATGCACCGACGACTTTTCAAAGGTGTATGATGGCGATCTTTATGGATATGGTCTAGGACTACATTGAAGTCTTCATGGATGACTTCTTGGTGGTCGGGATTCCTTTGATGATTATTTGGAAAATTTGGATAAAGTATTGGCAGGGCGTGAAGAAACGAACTTGGTGCTAAATTGGGAGAAATGCCATTTCATGGTCGAGGAAGGCATTATCCTTGGCCACAAATTTCAATGCGTGGCATAGAGGTCGACAAGGCAAAGGTTGTGATTTCGAAACTTTCACCTCCAACTTCGGTGAAAGGCGTACGAAGTTTCTTAGGTCAGGCTAGGTTCTACCGGCATTTCATCAAGGATTTTTCAAATGTGGTAAACCCGTTGTGCAAACTCTTAGAGAAAGATACTAAGTTTGACTTCAATGATGATTGCATGAGAGCCTTTGAATTACTAAAGTTCAAGTTGACAACCACTCTCATTATCACCGTTTCTAATTGTTGATACCCAATTTTGCCCTCAATTTTTTAAATAAGTATATATACTTTCAAAATGTCATTCTGCATCATTACTTAATTTACAAGAGTTATAAAGTATTTTCTATAATTTTTCACAATTTTTAGAGCTTTAAAATTGATTTTCTTGCATTCAAATTACTTGGTTATTTGTTAATTATCTCATTAAATTATTTTATGATGACTTAATCATCAAAAATTATTATTTGTATCCATATATATGTTTCATAATATTTTACTTTGTCTTATATAATTATATTTTTATTTTTAAAGATATTTTACATAATTTTGCATAATAGCCTATATTTATACATAATTGTATTTATTATATTATTTATACTAAAATAGCATTTTTATATATTATAATGTCAAGCTAGTATTCTAAATTATTTTACTGCATAAGTGATATTTTTATTATTTATTAATTTCTTTTATATATTATTTTTTAAAACAATAATACATATTTAATTTATAGCCCCAACATAGGGCTAATTTCGAATCAAATTTGGCCCAAATCATTAGCCCAACACCCCAGCCCAATCCAAACGACTCCTTTGACCAACCTGGTTGTGACCCGTCTAAGCGACCCGCCCCCCACTCCTCTTTCTATCTTGTCCGTTGATCTCAAATGATCAACGACCCCTAACAAACTAACCCCTTTTCCATATATCCCTCCCCTATAAACCTAAAGATCCATTCCTCACTTCAGCAGCCTCTACTCTCTCTATTCCTCTCTTCCTCTTCTCAAACCCTAATAGCCGCCTCCTCAATCCTCCCCAATTCCGGCTCAGATATGGAATCTCTCCGTGATTTTCCTTCCACATATGCTCGATTCAACCGTTAGTTACATGGCTTTAGTATTACATGATACTCGCCTATCTTTGGCAAGTATACGGTCCTAACACAAGCAACCATCTCCATACCTTCGAGATTTAGACAATATTTCGTCTATATACACCTACTACCAGGCCCTATGGGTCCAATTCAGTGAGATTTTACTATTGTTTTTGCTCTTCGTTTTAAACTAGGGTTTTTCGGATTTCTCCTAAATTGATTCTAATTGATTGTGCATGCTACGTTTTCCTTATTTTATATTTATGGACTGTCTTTCCTTGTTTGGGTACTTAATTTTGACGCTATATAAACCCCTCCCCGATTTCCCCTTTGGAGAGACTCAAATTGCTAATAACTACTAATTGTTTTCTTATTCTTGCCTTACACTATTCTGAAACTTAAACCCTTGGCCGGCTGAAAGCCAAGGCCATCGGAATTCGATTATTCGACCTTTCTCAATGCGAGTACTGCCAAGGGTTCATCCGAAACCCTTGAGAACTCTGACGTACTGAGATTTTGAGGTTCTACTGTTCGTTTTGGTACTGACATTCGAGATATTGCTAAATTTGTTCTTTGTTTACTCATCTCTCAATTAGTAACTGGTAAGTGCCTTTATCCCTCACAATTTCATGTTTTTTACTGAAGTCCTATTTGTATGAAAGTTCTGTAAATTAGCATGTTGTTACTTGTATCCTTGTCTGATTTGATGTTATTCTTGAATATCCATCTTTCCCTAGTAGCTGAACTTGCCTAACTTTAACTTTGATTCTGACTCTCAAGCATGTTTACCCTAGTATGTGTTCCAATACTTTAAATGCGACAAATTCTTAATTGTGGTGACAGCCAATTGTGAGCTTAATGTGTGTTCCATGATTGGTTCAATCCTGTGTTACTTGATATTACTTATAGTCTATAAGATGAAAAGCAGCATCTAGCCTTTATGATACAATCTAGTCCTTGCCTATTGTGAATTATGACCCTGTCAAGTGTCACCTGACCTTCATATTCACCATGAATGCTACTAGATCTTGGAATCTTCGTGTTATACTCAACATGTTAGCTGCTTATTGACTATCGTAGACCATGCCTACTTGTTTGTTTACTATGTGTAATTGCCATTCACTGACTATGACTCTATTAGACCTTCATGCCTTAAAATCTTAGTTTTGAGTCTCTTTTAGGCTAACTTTGGCTCATCCTTTACCATAAACTTGTTGTTCTGAAAAACTATGTATATGTGCTTACCATGTCAACCTAAGTGATATGCCTCTACAACTCTGCTAATGCTGCGCATGCTATACTCATTTAGTTGTTATGAACTTAAGTTTTTAGTTTTTCATGTCATGTGGAGACTAAGTCCTACTGGTTCTCCGAGTTTCATGTTTAATCCCTTGTTTGAACAATACTCTCACCTTATCTTCTAAAAATGCAAGTGCCAATATGCTTTCATGTGAATCCTGCTGAATATAATGTAATCCTGTCCTTATGAGGCATTACCTCAAGGCTGTTCAATTGATTCCTATGCGTGGTTCGTTAGCCTATATGGCTAAGTGTTTTGTCTGTAATCACTGGGTTTGGCACGAATTCATACGTGCCCTTGGGCTGTGCCAATGACACACTCACCTATTTGAGATGCGTTTGGATCTGGGTCTGTTATTCGAGTGAGAATGAACCTGTTGAAGGCCCAGACATTGCTGGGTTATTTGTATTTGGGCCTGCCCTTGGGCCAGCAGTTATTCAATATGTAATATTTATACTCATATTCATTATTTCGGGCCTGTAATAATTTATAAACGAGACAGTTGGGGAATTAAATGGGGAACGAGTATCCTTTCATCTTCATATAAATGGGTAGAGACCATGCCTATAAGGGTATACATGCTTTGTTTGCTACTTTGTCCTACTTGCTCCTATTCTACACTAATAGAAATCATGCCTATAGGAATCATGCATACCTCATTTGTACACTGGTCAAACATGTTAGTCTAAGTATTTGCAATACTTGCTTCTATGCTATTATTCTGAATTTAGACAACATGCCTATATGATATAATACATATGCTTTGTTAATCTGGATGCCATGTCTATAGGACTCCAACTAATAAATCGGTTAATCGCTTCTATTGCTTTTAGTATGCCGCCCATCTAGGTAACATGACTATAGGATCTTATTCAACTAATCAACTACTTTTGTTGCTTCATTGTATTGCCATACTTAGATGACATGCCTACAGGGATAAAGTATCATAAAACCAATTTCAATTGCCAACCATTAGAAATCCTGCCTATAGGATGCTGTCACATGTCTAAGACGCATATCTATAAAATCAGCATTGGTAATTCAGAGTTCTGGGGTTGTTTTCACCACCTTATTACGCAAACAATTAGAAATCATGCCTATAGGACTCAACGATTCCAACATGTCTTAATGCCATATACTGCCTAACCAGAAATCTGTCTGCGTGCTTTTCCTGCTTATGTGTGGAAGTTACTTGAGCTCCCTTTTATTGCAATTATGGACAGTTCTATCTGTTTTGATTGTCGCCCAGTTTTATTATTTTGAGCAGCTGAGTTGAGTCTAGAACTTACAAATGGTAGGTCCAAAGCCTCCTAGACCCTAGGCATGGACGAGTAGCGCACGCATAGGGCACAACTTAGAATTGAATTAGAATGATTTTAAGTAAAAAACTTCAACATAGTAATCGGGTAGTTGGAGATGATAGTCTGTGCCCGCTGAATAATATGAGCAACTCCTCCCTAAAAGGAGTTGCGAAGTATTATTTATGTTGCACGGGGTTATCCTTTAGGCTAAAAAACATAGGACCCCCCTTTCCCTTATATTCTTGCTAAAAGAATTTCGTCATTAAACATAGACCGACGCAGCTGCAATCCTTGTGATCTTTTAAACTTGTATCAATTATTCATATAACTTGATGATGTTTTTCCTTACACTAGTTTACGTTATATAGGACTTTCAAATTTCATATTTTTTGTTTACTTATATGCTCACCTAGTCTAATCATACAATCCCCATAGTGTAAAATTCGATCGGGAACCACAGTTGTGGACCTCGAAGAAATCCTAAAACCTTCTCGTTGAGGTAATTTCAGCCCTTATCCGATCTTTGGTGGCGTTGACTAGTCAAATAGAGTTATTTGCAAATAGGTGCCTTAATGCACCTTAAAAATCATTTGGTGGTGACTCTTTCTCTTAATACCCATATTAAAAGAGTTGTGACATGTTGAAACCCGCTTTTGCGAGAAAACTAGGCGCGACAACATGGCGACACTGCTGGGGATTTACACTTAGGCTCTTACCATAACAAACTTGACTTATGTGGATTACTTTCTTTTATTTTTCTTTATTTGCTATCCCTTCCCTTATTCACCTTTGTTTGTTTAAGTCTGCTATGACATGCATATCTCTTTCCTTATTCTCCTTTGTTTGCTATGACATGTATGACTGCTCTCTATTTCATCTTGACTGCTACATTATCCCTATTTCTTTACCTGCTTCATTAATTTCTCGCACATTTTCATGAGCTAAACTGACTTCTTTCTTTTGTCTTTCTTTTCTTTTCTCTTTTTTTCATGTTCACTTTTGCTATTTTATTTACTGCTTTTTACACGCAAATACTTGGCAATAATATTAATATTTCTGCATAAAGCATGCTCCACATCATACTTCACTCATGCTAGTTATCAACATACCGACGCTTGATGAGTGTCCGAGCTTTCTTGAAAATCACCCTTTTTAAATCGGAAAAGCTTATTTGTGGTAGACTAGCTGATCAGCAGTGCAATCGACGGTCCCATGCATTTTCCTCTCAAGTTGTCCACTTGGGAATACCAGTCTAGACTATTCTAGAAACCCTACTCCAATTCGAAATGTACATGCATCATGCCAAACCTAGTACGGGTTAGAACGTTATTAATGTAACAACCCTCTATGATGAACCTTGTCCAAAGTCCGACGGGATTTTCACAATCCCAATGGACACTTGCTAACATGTTGATCATTATTGCGTAAGTAGTCAAATCTGGAGGAGGAAAGGGCTAACCTTTGTTTGTTTGCAGAAAATGAAGCATGAAATCCCCAGGTCGGTATGGTCTAAAACATCCCATCTTTGCTACTTGACTGGTGGAAAGACCTTGCACCTTGTGACAAAAATCACGTGAGAAGAATACTTGGTGGCTTGCCATCCTTGCCAAAAATTTGACCAAATAGGAAATTGATTGAGGCCACTACCATGTTCTAGGATGAGAAAAGAGTTGTTTTCCGATTTGACAATATAGAAATGGCTCCTCTCCTAGAAGAAATAGGAGGCTTCGCCAAGTTTCCATGTGATAGTCCGGGATTATTGGTACCAGAGAATCACATTCCCCGTTGTTTTCTAAAAATGTTGGGTTTAAGAAGAATGATGAGCTGCTCTGTCTAAAGAAATCATACATCCCTTTTGAATTTCTTTATGAGCGTTATGGGCATAGCAAGTCGTATCGTCTTCACCATGACGAACTAGCCATTACTTTATTGAATGGGTGCACCGCGGGGTTTATGTGTTCGTCGTCTGCTTCTTGGGGCTGTTGATATTTCGAATGAAAGGGGGAAGGATTCATACTCGCTTAGCCATGGTCGCCAGGACCTTGATGGATGGCATCGAGGAATAAACTTATACCATCATCCCTATGATCTTAGCTGATATGTACCGTGCTTTAGATCGGTGCAAGCACGGATTTGGAAACTTTGAGGGTTATAATCTATTGCTACAATTCTGACTGTTGGAACATTTTCAGAGAGGAGAGTACCGCCAAGAGGTTCTGTGAAGGCCACTGAATGACTAAATAGCCAACCATCACCCAAAGAAAATGATGTTTATTCCGGACAGGTTTGCACAACTTGGAAATGCTGTAAGTTGGGTGTGTTTCTTCAGCAATCTGACAGACGAGCAGGTGAATTGGATGTTTGAATGGTTTTCTAGTAGTGAGTTCATTATTAGGTTAAGGGGGAATACTAATTTGGTACTGATCGAGTTGTGAGGCATCTATTATGCTCCCGTAAAGGTAATACGACAAGCTGGGAGGAAACAAGTCATACCTCGGGTTTCCAGTCCAGTACAAGGTAGATTTCAAAGGAGATGTCATTCCGTTTAAGTTCGAGGCGCAACATATGTGGAACCAAAAGACCATCATGGAAAGAGAAACCATTGATCCAGACAGGTATCACGCCAGTCATATGTACTACTATCTATCATGGCTGGAAGATGACATAGTGGGAGACGTCAAGCCAGGAGTCAATCGTAAGGACAGGATCATAGATGAAGTAGCTGAGGTACATGTTAAGTATAGAAGGCTATGCAAAAGGGTGTTCGAGTATGAAGCTAAACATCCGGAACAACACAAGGTGAACATGGAGGCGATAAAGGAATGGAAGCAAATTGCCGCTAAGTCAACAGAAAGATTAGAATACTTGGAACAAGGATTGATGAAGCTAGAGGGGAAGATGAGAAAGAGACTCTCGCATTGCCAAGGCATGGATGACGGTGAAGGAGGACATCTAGCAAAAGCTTACTTACTGTTGGATAGGCGCTATCTAGGAAACCTGATTGATGGGGTCAAAAGAGCCAAGCATAGAGAAGGTCCGTCAGGGACCAAGTAGATTAAGAGATGATGTTCTTTAATGCCTTCCAGGTTAGATTTAGATTTCGATGTAATAAGGCTAAATGCCATTAGTAACTTTATTATTGTCGTAAAAGTTTTTTTTGACTCATCTTTCGCATTAATGAAATGAAGCAAATCTTGGCATCAATTTTCTCCAAATCTATGTGTTGCCTAGGCCTACGTCAGGCACAATGAAGTCCCCAAATTAGGATGCAAATTATTGCATGACTTTGTGAAACATGTTTAAATATTGTGAACACTCTTTCATTTCACCTTACTAACTTGATTACCTTTTGCCTTTTCTTTTCTTTTTGATTATTCTCATTCCCAAACGTTGGTTAGTGCATATTGGCATCATCAGCATACCACACTAAATCTAGTGGTCCTCCACTTCCTCCTTCATTGACCGACCCCAAAGGCAATGTAAGGGAAGAGGGAAAATGGATGATTTAAGTGGTATTAGAAAAGACAATGCTACTATGGCGGAAAACATTGAAACTTCAGATGGCCGAAGTACTCCGGGACAAAATGAGTTGGTCTTACATTTGAAGCAAAAATTTCTGGAACTACAGGGCGAGCTTGAGCAGGTCCGAAGTTTGGCAAACCTCTCCCTTACTCTCAATGTTCCTGACACCAACCAGTCAAACCCGACTTCCCGAAACCAAACACCACCACAAAACACACAAAACCAGAACCCACCACCAAATCCTCCTGCACAATACCAGTATCCCGCATCTCCCCAGAACCTTAACCGGCCACCAGTACCAACCCCTCAACAACACCACTATCATCCAACTCAATACCCAAAAACCAATACTTATCATACTCCCCAAAATACACCACAACCTACTCCTGATCCCCAAAACTTGACCAATGACCACCCATATACCCAAGATCCAGGAACCCATCAAAGCAATCCGATATATGTGGAAACCTTGCCCCATATCCCACAGAAAACTCTATACATTCCCGAATTAACTGCGAAGTACCTGCTCATTAAAAACATGGCGGAGGAACTCAAGAAGCTCACTGGTAGAGTTAAGAGTGTTGACGGTGGTAAAGGCGTTGAAGGTCTAAACTATGAGGACCTATGTATTCAGCTGGATATGGAACTACCGCAGGGTTACAAACCTCCTAAGTTTGAAATGCTCGATGGTACTGGTGATCCGAAGGTTCATCTGAGAACATATTGCGACAAGTTTGTAGGAGTGGGCAAGAATGAACAAATCCGGATGAAACTGTTCATGCGAAGCCTCACAAGAGACGCCTTGTCTTGGTATATTAGTCAAAACCCAAAGAAGTGGGTTAGATAGGTGAGTATGGCATCAGATTTCATGGTTAAATTAAGGTTCAACACAGGAAACGCACCATATATCTTCTACATACAAAACCTCAAGAAGAAGCCGAAAGAAACTTTCCGTGAGTATGCTACTTGTTGGAGATCAGAGGCCACAAAGGTAAGTACAACACTTGAAGAAGAACAAATGAACAAGTTCTTTGATAGAGCTCAAGATCCGCAGTTACAAAAGGTTGATGGTCATTGAAAATTTCACAAGTTCTCTAACATCATCAGGCTAGGAGAAAGAATAGAAGAAGGAATTAAGAATGGGATGATGACCAATTTCGAGGCACTGCAGGCCATGAATAAAGCTTTGCAATCAGGAGGCATTTCGAAAAAGAAAGAAGTGGGTGCCGTGTTGGTAGCCCAGGGACCTATGTCTCCCCTCACATACCAAGCACCTCCACCCACATATCAACCCTTATCCCCAAGATACCAACACCCTGCTGCCACCTCCCATACCTATAATACTCAACCTGCATATTATCATTCACCTCCACCCGCCCGCCAAAACTACCCAAAGCCACATCCAGAATTTGACCACAGACCTCCTAGGCAATACACCCCAATTGCTGAACCCATAGACCAACTATATGAGAGACTGAAGGCCGCTGGTTATGTTACTCCTATTCCTGCTGTTGTTGTGGAAAATCCCTCCCAATGGATCAACCCCAGCAAAACATATGCTTATCATTCAGGCATAAAGGGTCATTACCATTGAGGAGTGTCACACGTTGAAAGACAAGATTCAGACGCTGATCAACACTAAGGTCATACATGCAAAGGAAGCTGCACCAAATGTTCGTAACAACCCTCTCCCAGATCAAATAGGTGAGAGAGTGAATGTGATAGAAACTAACGAAGAATGGGATCAAGAGGGGTCCATTGGACTCAGTCGAGAGGGAGATGCTCCTAAAACATCCCTGGTCACCCTCATGCAAGTTATGGTACAAACACAGGTGCCATTTGAAGTCGAGGTAACCACACACTTCACTTTGATGGTAGCTCCCACACCATCTTACAAGTTTGACGCCGTTTCGTGAAATTATGTTGCGGAAGCAAGGAGAAAGGGAAAAGCAAACATGGAGGAAACAGGTGCCGCGCAAGGTATGGCTAGAATTTCCAGAGTTTATACGCCTAAGAATTTGGGAGGAACAAGCAAAGAAGCTGTACCTAAGTTGCCTGTTGAGACTGGCACTGACGATCATTGGAGGAAGATACAAGCAAGGGAGTACTCTGTTGTTGACCACCTGAACAAAACTGCTGCTCAGATATCCATCTTATCATTGCTGCAAAACTTAGACACACACAGGAATGCTTGGATAAAGGAGTTAAGTGAAGCTTATGTGCTCACCAGCATCACTAATGGAGAGATGGCTAACATGGTCGGACAGGTATTGGAAAGCCACAAAATCACTTTCCACGAAGATGAATTACCACCGGAAGGACTGAGTCACAACCGGGCGTTGCATATCACGGTGCAATTTGAAGATAAGTTCATCGCCAAGGTCTTGATATATGGAGGTATGAGTCTTAACATATGTCCAGTGACCACTCTAAAGAGACTAGGTAAAGGCCTGCACGAGATACGAATGAGAAACATGAAAGTGAAGGCGTTCGATGGATCTTAGAGAGACACCATTGGAGAAATTAATCTCAGTCTACAAATGGGTCCGACTTGGTTTGATGTCGAGTTCCAAGTGTTAGATATATCTGCTACTTACAATCTATTGTTGGGACGACCATGAATACATGTCGGCGGGGCAATGGCTTCAACTCTGCACCTGGCTGTGAAATTTGAGTGGAATCATTAGGAGGTGATCGTCCGTGGAGATAGAAGCAACCCCATCTACACTAACCATACCGTTCCGGTTATCGAAAATATAAGGAAGCTGGGTGGAGAAACATACCATCGCATTGAACGGGTTAATGCAATTGAAAAGGATCGATGGTGGAGCAACAAGATAGAAAGCATATTGCTATAGACGGAGAATGAACCAGGCAAGGGTCTCGGCAAAAAGCTTAAGAGGATCACCAAACCCGTACAACCACAGTACCATGGCATGAATTTTGGACTCGGATATGAATACATATGGCAAGAATATCAGGATTGAGCACCACCATGGCGTGTTCCTTATTATCCACTGGAACAACCCGTACCACCTTTGCACCAGATTCCATCAGGCTGACATGATGTGTGGATCTGAGAAAGATGAGGTTTTGGCTGGCATGCGGAAGTAGTTTCCAAATGAAGAAGACATGGATTGCAGTGCAATTGTTGAGGAGGAGGAGGAGGAGGAAGACCTTACCATTCAGACCGTGGAAAGTGCAGTTCTCAAGAACTGGACTGCTGTACCATCCCGGGCCCGTCGAGTTCTTGGGCAGTCTGCCAAATTAGTATGAATTATTTTCAAATAGTTTTGAGCATTTGAGACATTTTTTCAGTATTTTATTTTGAAATAATTACTCGAGCCATCGAGTCGTACTTGTTGACGTTTTTAAAAGTTTTATTAATGCATTACTGCTTTTAGTATTTACTATTATCTTTCTACATTTCTTTTTAGCATAATTATTACATATCCTGAGAACTTACCACTGTGACGTGTAATGAGACAACGCAACATAAGGACAGTGATTCATAGGATCGGGAAAATGATATAATAACTGAGGAAATTATCAAACTGGTGGAGGATTTTGAAAATAAACCAAAGTCTAATTTTGAGGAAACTGAGGCCTTTAACTTATGGGATTCCGAAACGGTCAAGGAAACGCGTATAAGCATTCACCTATCACCGTCGAAGAAAGAATAGTATATTAGATTCCTAAAGAGTATGAAGACATCTTTTCACATGGTCCTATGACGATATGACTGGTTTAAGTACATCCATAGTAGCTCACAAATTCAGAAAGTTCAAGCCAGATATGAGTTTGAAGATAAAAGAGGAGGTCACCAAGCAAATCAAAGCCAAGTTTCTCCGAGTGGTCGGATACCCGACCTGGTTAGCCAACATTGTGCCAATTCCAAAGAAAGATAGGAAAGTTAGAGTATGTGTTGATTACCGAGATTTGAACAGAGCAAGTCCTAAGGATGATTTCCCACTGCCCAACATACACATACTAATTGACAACTGCGCCAAGCATGAACTCTAATCCTTTGTAGATTGCTTCGCAGGATACCATCAGATTTGGATGGATGAAGAGGACGCCGAAAAGATCGCCTTTATCACATCATGGGGGATATATTGTTACAAAATGATGCCGTTTGGTTTGAAGAATGCTGGGGCCACCTACATGAGGGCCATGACAACTATTTTCCACGACATGATACACAAAGAAATAGAGGTGTACGTGGATGATGTTATCAAATCTAAAAGGATTTCGGATCACATAGCAGACCTAAAGAAATTTTTTGATCGGCTTCGAAAATACAATTTGAAGTTGAATCGTGCAAAATGTGCCTTCAAGGTCCCTGCTAAAATGTTGTTATGTTTTATCGTCAGTCGCCGTGGTATTGAGTTAGACCCGTCAAAGATCAAAGCTATCTAGAACTTGCCGCCTCCAAAAAATAAGAAAGATGTGATGAGTTTTCTAGGGTGCCTCAATTGTATCAGTCGTTTTATAGCACAATCAACGCTGATATGTGAGCCAATCTTCAAAATGCTGAGGAAAGATGCTGCAACAAGCTGGACTAAGATTGCCATAAAGCCTTTGACAAATTCAAGGAGTATTTATCTAAACCGCCCGTGCTGGTACCACCAGAACCAGGAAGACCTCTACTGTGTTATTTGTCCATGTTAGATGGGGCTTTTGGTTGTGTTCTAGGACAACATAATGAAACTGGAAGGAAAGAGCAGGCGATATATTATCTAAGCAAGAAGTTCACGGCATATGAGGCCTGGCACTCTTTATTGAAACGCACCTGCCGTACTTTGACATAGATAGCTCAGAAGTTGAGACATTATTTCTGTGCATACACTACATATCTCATATCAAGTATGGATCCGCTAAAATACATCTTCCAGAAACCCATGCCTACAGGTAAGTTAGCGAAGTGGCGAATATTGCTGATTGAGTTCGACATCGTCTATGTAACTCAGAAGGTAGTCAAAGGGAAAGCATTGGCAGATCACATGGCAGAAAATCCCGTAGACGGAAAATACGAACCATTCAAAACGTATTTTCCTGACGAGGAGGTATCATTTGTAGGAGAAGATATTACCGAGGCATACAATGGTTGGAGAATGTTCTTCGACGGAGCAGCAAATTTCAATGGAGTAGGTATCGGAGCTGTCTTAGTATCAGAAATCGGTCAACACTAAGCGGTATCCGCAAAACTCAGGTTTCCATGCACCAACAATATGGCGGAATATGAGGCCTGCATCCCGGGACTCAGATTGGCTATTGACATGAACATTTAGGAGTTGCTGGTAATCAGAGATTCAGATCTTTTAGTGCACCAAGTTCTAGGGGAATGGGCTACGAAGAACACTAACATATTGCCATATTTGCACTATGTACAAGGGCTGATCAAGAGGTTCACAAATATAGAGTTCAAACATGTTCTAAGGACTCATAATAAGTTCGCAGATGCACTAACCACTTTGTCTTCCATGATACCACACCTAGAAGAATTTCATCGATCCTATCCTGATAAGAATTCATAAGTAACCATCTTATTGTGCTCATGTTGAAGAAGAGATTGACGGAAATTCATGGTTCCACGACATCAAGGAATACTTGGAAAAGGGAGAATATCCAGAAAGTGCAACGCTTACTTAGAAGCGCACACTTCGAAGATGGGCCAACTATTTCTTTCAAAGTGGAGGAATTCTGTAAAGAAGGACTCCTAATTTGGGTTTTTTGCGATGCGTCGATGCCAAGGAGGCGTCTAGATTTCTCGAGGAAATATATGCCGGAACTTGCGGACCCCACATGAATGGTTTCGTTCTGGCCAAGAAGATATTAAGAGCAGGGTATTTCTGGATGACTATGGAAACGGACTGCATCACGTATGTTCAAAAGTGTCACCAATGCCAAATACATGCTGACATGATATGAGTACCACCCAACGAACTTAATGCAACAGATGGATGTCATTGGACCAATCGAACCCGCTGCTTCATATGGATATAGGTTCATTCTGGTGGCCATAGACTACTTCACAAAATGGGTTGAAGCTGCATCTTACAAAGCTGTAACTAAGAAGGTTGTAGCAGATTTTATTCGGGACCACATCGTTTCTTGATTTGGGATACCAAAGTCAATCATTACTGACAATGCCGCCAATCTCAATAGCGATTTGATGAAAGCCATGTGTGAAACATTCAAGATCAAACATCGGAAATCTACAACATATAGGCCGTAAATAAACAGATCCGTAGAAGCCTCCAACAAAAACATCAAGAAGAGATTGAGGAAAATGGTAGACAACTACAAACAATGGCACGAGAAGCTACCATTTGCTTTACTCAGGTATCGTACCATAGTTCGTACATCAACTGGGGAAACTCCCTATCTACTGGTTTATGGTACTGAAGCCGTTATTCCCACCAAAGTGGAAATCCCTTCTTTAAGAATTATACAAGAAGATGAGCTTAGAGATGCAGAATGGGTACGAAGCCGGTATGAACAACTAGCTCTCATTGATGGAAAAGGAATGAACGTGGTATGTCATGGTCAACTCTACCAGAATAGAATAGCAAGAGCTTAAAAAAAAGGTCAGGTCGAGGCAATTCACGGGGGGATGGGGGGGAGGGGGAAATTCTTACCCAACTGGCAAGGCCCTTGCATGGTTCACCAGGTATTGATAGGAGGAGCACTTATACTTGCAGAGATGGATGGAGAGATTTGGCCAAAACTTATCAATTCGGACGTAGTCAAGAGATACTATGTTTAAGATTATGTTTGCACTTTCTATTTGATGTAACTGAACTATGCTTGACCTGCTTCCTGTTTAAGAGGGGATACATAGGCAGCCCTGTGGGTTGGGTCACATACTAATAAAATCTTCAATTTCCCTATAGTCAGAAATTGGGGCAAGATCTCGAGTTTGCCCAATCTCATCACGTTTGGAACCGCCAAGGAATGTATTGTCAGAAGTATGCATTTAAACTGGGGCATAATTTTGAGGAGGATACTCAAAATTCCAACGAAAGGAGGTTGCAACGTCTCAAAATGCGTCACAGTCACCAGTTCATCAAAATTATTTGATGTCGTACATTATCACATATTTCAAACAACTACATTTCTACAAATAATTTGTCAAATGCATGCATGTTTTTTGAAAATTTTATTTCTACGGTAGACAGATGTTACCTGGGGTGACTGAAGCAAGGCCTCAAATAAAAGCAAAACCGAAGCAAGGAATCAAGAGCATGAACAAACCTTCCCCCCGCAAAACTCACAACTTTTTCTTTGGATGCAGGCACAATGAACATAATAGGAACACCTGCAAATACCGCAAGGTTGCTATCTTCACACCAACAAGAATAGCCAAACTCAAATACATCAAGCTAAGAAATGCTTTACTCTCTCACAGTTAGTCATTACTTTCCTTGCATAGGGCTAAGCATTGCCCTCATCATTGCATAAGGCTAAGAACTGCCTTTCTTTGCATGAGACTAAGTACTGTCTCCACATTGCATAAGGGTAAGAATTGCGTTCCTTTGCATGAGACTAAACGCTATCTCCACATTGCATAAGGCTAAACACTGCCTTTCTTTGCATGGGACTAAGCACTGTCTCCATTCTTTTCATGAGGCTAAGCACTGTCTTTCTTTGCATGAGACTAAACACTGTCCCCATTATTTGTATCAGACTAAGTATTGTCTCCATTCTTTGCATGAGACTAAGCACTGTCTCCACATTGCATAAGGCTAAGCACTGCCTTTCTTTGCATGAGACTAAGCACTGTCTCCATTCTTTGCATGAGACTAAGAACTGTCTCCACATTGCATAAGGCTAAGCACTTCCTTTCTTTGCATGAGACTAAGCACTTTCTCCATTCTTTGCATGAGACTAAGCACTGTCTCCACATTGCATAAGGCTAAGCATTGCCTTTCTTTGTGTGAGACTAGACACTGTCTCCATTCCTTACATGACGCTAAGCACTGCATCCATTATTGCATGAGGCTAAGCACTGCCTTCCTTTGCATGAGATAAACATTGTCTACACTCCTTGCATAGGGTTAAACATTGCCCTCACCTTGCATCTAATGCCTCCATTATTGCATAAGGCTAAGCACTGCCTTTTGCACGAGACTAAGCATTGTCTCCATACCTTGCATGAGGCTAAGCATTGCCACTATTATTGCATACGGCTAAACATTGCCTTCTTTGCATGAGACTAAACACTGTCTCCATCCTTCGCATGAGGTTAAGCACTGCCTCCATTATTACATGAGGTTATGTATTCCCTTCCCCAGCATAAGACCAAACACTGTCTCCGCTACACTACATAATACTAAGCGTTGTCTCCTTTTTCCGCGGCGTCATAGTTCGAAGGCATTATCTTCATAACCTGAAGACGCCATCCCATGGCCTGAGGATCTCTCGTAATTGCACATCATTATCCAAAGGCGTCATAGTCCAGAGGCATCATCCTTATAGCCCAAGGACACCACTTCATGGCCTGCGAATCCCTTATCATACGCTTCACTGTCCAGGACGTCATGGTCTAAGGACATCATCCTCATTGTCCAAGGACAACCTTCATGGTCCAAAGGGAATTTGCATCATATTTAAATTTTTGCGATAACCTATATATATTCGCGTGCATCGTGTTTTAAGTTTTCGTAGGTAACTCGGGAGGTAACTGTTCTACAAACAGGAGCAATTTTCGCTACGGTTTCCGTTCACAACATTCACATCCTTGACTATCTCAAACATAACCGACGACCATTAATTGATTGCCCTTTTGTTCCACAACCGCTTAAATACTCACCTTATATATCCATAATGTTCAAAATTTCATCCTTAGCTCCACCTAAAATTATTCATTACCTTCAACACTACCTTCTTATAATAACTCCATCTGTTTCGTTCACCGTTGGATCCAAAACTACACACGGGTTGATTCCCGTAGTACCAGGGATATGTAGGCAACTCAAGAACTAGGGTTCGGCCCCTATTTTTCAAAAATACATTATTCCTCACTAAATTCGGACAAAATGGGTCATCATTTTCTTTACCCAACAACTCTTTCTTCTTTCCCAGGTAAAGAGGGGCAGCTATTGATACCCAATTTTGGCCTCATATTTTTCAAATAAGTATATGTACTTTCAAAATGTCATTCTGCATCATTACTTAATTTAAAAGAGATATACAAGCATTTTCTATAATTTTTCATAATTTTTAGAGCTTTAAAATTTATTTTCTTGCATTTAAATTACTTGATTATTTGTTCATTATCTCTTTAAATTATTTGATGATGACTTAATCATCCAAATTTATTATTTGTATCCATATATATGCTTCATAATATTTTACTTTGTCTTATATAATTATATTTTTATTTTTAAAGATATTTTACATAATTTTTCATAATAGCCTATATTTTATTCATAAATGTATTTATTATATTATTTATACTAAAATAGTATTTTTATATTTTATAATGTCAAGCTAGTATTCAAAATTATTTTACTGCATAAGTGATGTTTCTATAATTTATTAATTTCTTTTGTAAATTATTTTTTTAAAACAATTTCGCATATTTAATTTATAGCCCCAGCATAGGGCTAATTTCGGACCAAATTTGGCCCAAATCACTAGCACAACACCCTAGCCCAATCCAAAAGACCCCTGTGACTAACCTGGTCGGGACTCGTCTAAACGACCCGCCCCGCTCCCCTTTCTATCTTGGCCGTTGATCTCAAATGATCAACGACCCCTAATAAACTAACCCCTTTCTATATATCCCTCCCCTCTAACCCTAAAGACCCATTCCTCACTTCAGCTGCCTCTACTCTCTCTATTCCTCTCTTCCTCTTCTCAAACCCTAATAGCCGCCTCCTCAATCCTCCCCAATTCTGGCTCAGATATGGAATCTCTCCGTGAATTTTCTTTCACATATGCTCGACTCCTCCGTTATTTACATGGTTTTGGTATCGCATCATACTCGCCTATCTTTGGCAAGTATATGGTCCTAAATCAAGCAACCATCTCCAGACCTTCGAGATTTAGATGATATTTCATCTATATACACCTACTACCAGGCCCTATGGTCCAATTCAGTGAGATTTTACTATTTTTTTTGCTCTTCGTTTTAAACTAGGGTTTGCCTGATTTCCCCAAAATTGATTCTAATTGATATTGCATGCTACGTTTTCCTTATTTTGTGTTTAATCGACTGTATTTCCGTGTTTGGGTACTTAATTTGATGCTATATAAACCCCTATCCAATTTCCCCTATGGAGAGACTGGAATTGCTAATAACTACTACTGTCTTTCTTATTCTTGCCTTACACTATTCTGAAGCATAAACTCTTGGCCGGCTGAAAGCCAAGGCCACCAAAATTCAATTATTCAACCTTTCTCAGTGCGAGTACTGCCCGGGGTTCATCCGAAACCCTTGGGAACTCTGACGCACTGAGATTTTGAGGTTCTATTCTTTGTTTTGCTACTGACATTCAAGATATTTTCGAAATTGTTCTTTGTTTACTTACTTGTCAATTAGTAACTGGTAAGTTCCTTTAGCCATCGCAATTTCATTTTTTTTTACTGAAGTCCTGTTTGTATGAAAGTTCTGTAAATTAGCATGTTGTTACTTGTATCCTTGTCTGATTTGATGTTATTCTTGAATCTCCATCTTTCCCTGGTAACTGAACTTGCCTAACTTTAACTTTCATTCTGACTCTCAAGAATGTTTACCCTAGTATTTGTTCCAATACTTTAAATGTGACCAATTCTTAATTGTGGTGACAGCCAATTGTGAGCTTAATGTGTGTTCCATGATTGGTTCAATCCTGTGTTGCTTGATAGTACTTATAGTCTATGAGATGAAATGCAGCATCTATCCTTTATGAGACAATCTAGTCCTTGCCTATCGTGAATTATGACCCTCTTAAGTGTCACCTGACCTTCATATTCACCATGAATGCTCTAGATCTTGGAATCTTTATAATATACTCAGCATGTTAGGCTGCCTATTGATTATCATAGACAATGCCTACTTGTTTGTTTACTATGTCTAATTGCCATTCTCTAACTATGACTCAATTAGACCTTCATGCCTTAGATTCCTAGTTTTGAGTCTCTTTTAGGCTAACTTTGGCTCATGCTTTACTATAAACTTGTTATTCTGAAAAATAACTATGCATATGTGCTTACCATGTCAACCTAAGTGATATGCCTCTACAACTCTGCTAATGTTGCGCATGCTATACTCTTTTACTTGTTATGAACCTATGTTGTTAGTTTTTCATATCATGTGGAGACTAAGTGCTACTGGTTCTCCGAGTTTCATGTTTAATCCCTTGTTTGACCAATCCTGTCACCCTATCTTCTAAAATTGCAAGTGCCAATATGCTTTCATGTGAATCCTACTGAATGTCATGTAAACTTGTCCTTATGAGGCATTACCTCAAACTTGTTCAATTGATTGCTATATGTGGTTCGTTAGCCAATATGGGTAAGTGATTTGTCTGTAATCACTGGGTTATGCATGAATTCATGCGTACCCCTGGGCTATGCCAATGACATACTCACCTATTTGAGATGCATTTGGATCTAGGTCTGCTATTCAAGTGTGAATGAACCTGTTGAAGGCCCAAGCATTGCTGGATTATTTTTATTTGGGCTTTCCTTTGGGCTAGCAGTTGTTTAGTGTGTAATATTTATACTCATATTCATTATTTCGAGCCTTTAATAATTTGTAATTGAGACAGTTGGGGAATTAGTGGAATGGAGAACGGGTATCCTTTAATCTTCATATAAATGGGTAGAGAGCATGCCTATAGGGGTTTACATTCTTTGTTTGCTACTTTGTCCTACATGCTCCTATTCTACACTAATAGAAATCATGCATACCTCATTTGTACACTGTTCAAACACGTTTGTCTAAGTATTTGCCATACTTTCTTCTGTGTTATTACTGTCCATTTAGACAGCATGCCTTTAGAACTCCAACTAATCAATCGGTCAATCGCTTCTATTGCTTTTAATATGTCGCCCATCTAGGTATCATGACTATCGGATCTTAAGCGACTAATCAACTACTTTTGTTGCTTCATTGCATTTCCATACTTAGATAACTTGCCTATAGGGATAAAGTATCATCAAAACCAATTTCAATTGCCAACCATTAGAAATCCTTCCTATAGGATACTGCCACCTTCCTAAGACGTATATCTAAAAAATCAGCATTGGTAATTCAGAGTTCTAGGGTTGCTTTCACCACCTTATTATGCAAACAATTAGAAATCATGCCTATAGGATTCAAAACAGTGAATGCTAACAGGACAGATTGGTCAAAGAAGCTTGATGATGCACTATGGGCTTATCGGATTGCTTCAAAACTCCTATCGGGATGTCTCCATACCGGTTGGTGTTTGGAAAAGCTTGTCATCTTTCGGTGGAACTTGAGCACCAAGCCATGTGGGCTTTAAAGAAATGGAATCTTGATTGGGATGCAATTGCTAACTTGCAACTTGCACATTTGAATAGATTGGATGAGTTCTGGTACCATGGCTATGCGAATTCGTCCTTGTTCAAATAAAAGATGAAATACCTCCATGAAAAATACATTTGGAACAGGGAGTTCAAGGTGGGAGATCTTGTTTTGTTGTTCAACTCACGGTTGAAGATGTTTCCCGGAAAGCTGAAAATTAAATAGAGTGGTCCTTAGAAATTGTGGTTGTAACACCTTTTGGTTCATTGGAATTGAAGAACAAAAACAATAAGGTGTCCCGAGTCAATGGTCACCGGGTGAAGCACTATTTGGGAAAGGTTGATGATGGCCACGTAGTGGCGGTGATTCATTTCAAATTATGGTAATATGCATCGTGCCGTGACGTTAAATCAGGCGCTTCTTAGGAGGCAACCATGTTTCTTTTTCTTTTCTTTTCTTCTTTTGTAGATAGGTGCTATTTTTATGCTAACTGGATTTGAAGTGTGTTGCAGGGATGAGTTTACTTTACAAAAACCGTGCCTAGAAAATTAGCTAAGTGTGGAAAGAAGTGCAGACCGCAAGAGTATTGTACGGATCGCACAATTTTGGTTGCTACAGCAAAAAGGGCTCTGCGGCTGTGCAATTGCACTGCGGACCGCACAAGTTGAAAGGAAAAAATGCCAATTCTCTAAAGTTGGTTTGTCAGAGAAATAGCCAATCTGTGGCCGCAACCTATATTCTGTGGACCGCAATTGAATCTGCAGCCGCACAACAAATTCTGCGGACTACAAATCAACAAGTACTTCTGAGCCTCAAGTAATAGAGTGCGGACCGCAATAGGAATTCTATGGCCGCATTCAACCCTTTGTCCCTCAGTCAGAACCCTTAGTATAAATAGAAGGCCTAGGATTACTTTTACATTTTTTTCCACTCTGAGCGCTCATAAATCTAAAATATTGAAATCTTCTGGTAAATCATCTACCACACACAATCAACTTCTGTGATCACTTATTTGCACTACTTTATATCTGGTATGCCTCAATTACTTGTTGAATTTTACAATTATTAGTTTATTTATAATTTGTTCGCTAGTTTTAGGCCAATTGTCAGTAGAATTCAATTATACAATCATGTGGGGTTAAAACTACAGTTGGTCAACAGGTACTTGCTTTATAGGGAATGGGTAAATAGGTTGTCATGATTATACACTACCACCATGTCAACTTTATGCAAAAATTGCAAACCCTAGAACTCTGTTCGTATTTGTTTTGAAATCTGCGTCAGCACAAGAAATTGTGCGGTCTGCAAAAGTTGAGATAAGGAACCTTTGAGCATGATTCTGTGGCCATAGAAAATTGTGCGGACCGCAGAAATCCCATCGCGGAAGCAGAACAACTAGTTCTATGTTATAAAAGAGTTGTCAATTTGATGACTCACATGTGCGGCTGCAATAGAAAATGTGCGGACCGCAGAAAAGTGATTACAACCGCAAAACAACCCACTCTCTGTTATCAGAGAGTTGGCATATTGGTGGTATTTGGACTGCGCGGTAGTAATGACAATTGTGCGGACTGCATTCTAATTTTACGGTCGCACTGACAATTGTGCGAATCAAAAATCCAACTCCGCGACTGCAAGATTAAATTATGCGGTCCGCAATGCCCAGCCTGCGACCGCACTGATAATTCTGCGGACCGCACTCCCCTACTCTGCAAGTATGTTTTACACTGTGTTGTTCACTATTTCTCTAGTGTGTTCTTGTATGTTTGCACTTGAATTACAACTGACACTAGCTGTTGCTTGTTAAAAAAAATGGTTAGATCTCGAGGCAGAGGTGATACTTCAAAGGGGAGGACCGGTTCATCAGTCTGGCTGCCTTTACTAGCTTTAGTGGGTGATGGCCGGTGAGGTCGCTCACTCTTGAGCGATAATTCCAATTACAAGATTTAGAAAAGTAGAACCCGGCAGTCTTGAGGTAGTTCCGATAGTAGAAAGGGTGGATGTGGTTCACCCAAAGCGTAGTGGATGCAAAGGAATATCTTGTCCGAGAGTTCTACGCCAATGTGGCGCACATCAAGCAAGGGACAAAGATAACCAAAGTGAGGAACATGAAGGTGCGTTTTGACCAGCACACATTGAACGCCTACTTAGGGTTTGATGATGTTGAGCCCGCACAGTATTTGGAGAAGTAGGCAATGGGAGATACAGCTCAACCATGGCTAGCTGAGATTCTGGCAGCTCCTGGGCCACCACCACCATGGATTATTGCAGGGGTGTCTACTCATAGAAACACCCGAGTTTTGAGGCAAAGGGATGGCAGACCTTTCTATGTAGCCGACTCGACCCTTGTTAGAATGAGACAAATATTCCTATCCAGCAGGCAGTTCTAGTCGCCTCAATCATGGCCGGGTACCCGATCAATATGGGTGTCATGATGTTGGCCAACATATCAGTAGTCGTCAGTCAAGCTGATACCTCCTACCCATATCCCAACACCATTACTGAGTATCTTATGGATGCATGAGTAGAGCCGAGAGATTTTGATACGAAGGTGCGGGTGAAGAAGCCCTTCTCAGGGTATTCGTTGATGGATGCACACAACCCTAAGAGAAAGGGTCAGCCGACTACCACCATAGGCCAGTCTGATGAGCCATCAGTGGTAGCTGCAGAGACAGTCGACATGCCATCTACATCAGTGGAGCCTTTAACCAGTGCAGTAGTTATGTCCTCACCTCCAGCCTTAATGCCTCCAGCAGCCCCCATTATAGGTGCCACCTCGGCTTTGAAGCCGGTGCCGATGCCCACTACACCACTATCTGCGCTGCGAGTCTCCCAAACACTGGCGAGCCTCAATAACTGGATGCAGACAACTACTGCAAAGCTGTCTGACATATCCAGTCATGTTGCAGCACAGTCCTCCATTCTGACAGCCCAGATTCCCCCACAGTTGAAGAAACTCTGAAGAAGCTCTTAGATAATCAGCACACAATCATGGCCACTTTAGTGCAACATGGGTTAGTAATAGAAGAGATGGGCAAGGAAGTGAAGAAGATGCGGAAGTCCCAAGCCTCCAAGAAGCTAGTAGACAAGTTCTAGAGATAGGTTACCAAGCTTGCAGTAGCCAGAGACATTCCATTTGACATGCTGATTGACCAGCACCACCCAGGCCCAGATCCTACAGCACATACAGTACCAACTGGTCAGTCTGAGGAGTCAGACGTTGCTGCTGACACTACCAAGGTAGTACGTCCGATCTTCACCAACCCAGTCACACTCGGTATTTCTGATGATGAGATCTAGTTGGATGAACTAAGGTCGGTGATGTTGCGGTTGACACAGAGATGGCCAAAGAGCCATACTGAGTTTTCTTCACTCTTACCCGTCCTTTACTCTTATTTGTTAGGCATTGGGGACAATGCTTATGTTTATAGGGGGCGGGGGGTGGTGTTTATTTGATATAGTTTGCTGATTCTGAGACATTTGGCCTGTAATTAACTTGATACACTATTTTCTTCTTCTTTCTCATTATGTATATATTCTCACTCTCTCATTATGTATATTCGTTACGCTTTCAATAGTTTTTTCTTTGTAGTTTCTTTATGTTTGTTTTCTTATTAGTTAGTGTTTAACTAAGTAGCTTTTTTTTGTGTTTTAGTAGATAATTAGCCTTTGATTTCTTAATGTCACAGTTCTTTCCAAAGGTAATTTTTGTGTGAACCGGGTGACTCTTTCCAACGATGGATGGCGTGACAACCTTCTTAAGGATTGAGTCCGTTTTTGGTGTTTAGGTAATAATAGTAGTAGTAATGAATAAAAGGACCTAATTAAGTCAGGCTCAAAGAGTCAAACATGCTTCACTTGGTACCAACACACTTAACTACATGCTTACGATTAAAATCAAGTTTTTTTTGGAAAGAAATAGATCTAGTTAGTGACCTTGTGACTCTTGTGTTGACTTAGGCAACCATCTAGTGGTTTAATCGAACTATAGTGATTTTCAATCTTGAATGTGCTCGTTGTGGACCCTCGACTCTATCCTCTTCAACAATCCAATTGCGTGAGAAGTGAGATGTTTTTTTTGCAAGTCCAAGTACCCGTGCCAATGGTCTAGAACTTACTCCGAATGTGTTTCAAGGAGAAATCGTAAGTTTTGCTTGGCTTGAGAAGTGATTGTAGGCTTTCCTTGGCCTACTTGAAGTTTTCCATTGCCTACCAATGTTGTTATTCTTAGTCAACCCATTTGAGCCTCAAAGCTCTCTCATTAGATAACATGTTACAAGCCTTTACCCGTTTTGTCGTGACTCTCTCTTGGCACCCGAGCTTTCCTTAACACTCTTGTGAAATAATTGGCTAAAAACGTAAGTTTGGGGGAGAGACGAGGAATTTGAAAGAGGTATCAAGGCACAAAAAGAGAAAAGAAATGATAAGAAGGAAAGGCAAGAAAAGGAAAGAGCAAAAAAAAAAATAAAGAAAAAAGAAAAATGCAAAAAGAAAGTGAATAAGTGGAAGAGTAGAAGGGATTCAAGGAAAAGTAATGATGCAAAGCATAGAGAAATCAAAAAGGGAGAAAATGAATGTCTTGATCAAGAAATAGTGATGTTAAGTCTCTCTAGTTCCCCCAAGGAAAAGAAAATGCCTCAAAGAATTGGCAAAGCATGAGCCAAGATCAGAAAATGGAGTGCTTAAGGAAAGATGAACTCGCTCTATCATAGTATATCCAACCTTAGTCCAAAAGCCTTCATTGCATTCCAAAAAAGTGCTACGTGATTTCAAGTCGAGTGAGCTCACATTAGTGGTGATCTACATGAGGGAAAAAACTATGGTACTTAAAGCCGTACTTGCGACATTCTCTTTAGAGAGATGAGTGAACCTTTCGCGAATCTTTGGATTAAGTGCTACAATTCTTAAGTGAGATAGGAAAATGGAGAGTAGAGGAGGAGGAGTTTGGGATCCACAATAACATACATGAAAGAGCGAGCTTCCTTGATGAATAAAGTCAATTCTTGATGCTCGAGTGTCACATTAGAACTATTTGTGCATAAAAGTTTAACTTGTTGCCTTGTTAACAATTCATAAGTGGTATGGGTAATTGCTGGTCCCAATTGATGTGTGAATGACTCACCTTTGATTAGCTGGAATGGCTCTTAACTTGTGGAGGTAGGAACTAATTTATTTGCTTGAGGACAAACAAAAACATAAGTTTGGGGAGTTGATAATTTCCAGCCCTATATAAATAGAAGAGTTTCACAATTTTAGGTTAACTTTTGACATCAGTAGCTACAGTAGCCATTGCTCTTTACTTATTTTAGTAGTTTTTCATATTTTGGGATATTTTAATATAAATTTATCATTTTGATTTCACAATATGAGTTTATTTATCATTTCTTCTTCTATTTCTTCAATTTCAAGCATGAGTAGCTAGATTTTTACTAGGGTTGTGACCCAACCCTAGTGTGTAAACCTTATGGGTATTTAATTTGGTTTTTGTTTATGGTTGGGTGTTTATTACTTAGTCTTGTTCATGCTTTAATTTATGGAATTAATGGTTGCAAACATTAGTTCATGCCTATTTGACTTAGTCTCTACTTGAGAAAGAGAGACTTAGTCTAGGAAAACTTGGCTAAGAAGAAACCGGGTCAATCGAGAGATTGATAAACCCAATTAAAGGGTTCAACCAAGAGATAGTAAAAACTTGACTTGAGCTTTTATCAACCGTTTTGTGCAATACCCATTTGTACTTGAGAAAGCTAAATTGCGCAAAATCACTCTCTGACCGAGAGATATTGGTGGGTAATTGAGAATTGATAGCTATAATACACCCCGATCAACAAAACAAGCATTAAGGTCTATATCCCATAAGGCAAACACCTAGGTGATGGTCATAACCCTAGGCTTTTTACAAAACTTGAAAAACAACAAAAATAATTCTCTTAGTTTCATTTCTTAACCTTGAAATCTTAGTTTAAATTAGAGATAGAATCAACCCCAATTTGGGGAAGTGTAAATTGAGGTAGTTCAAACTCATATACTATAATATATACGCCTAACTCCTATATATAACTCGCTGTGGAAATCGATCCCGACTCTTGTTGGGTACTACTATTGCAATCGACCGTTTTGTAACCATGAATTAAGGTATGAAATTGGATTAGATCAGCAAGACGATAGCATGACGTGCTACGTTCACAAATCGGGTCTCATACTGGGTAACAGCCATACTACCCTGCTGAAGATGCTCAAATTGCCTGCGGTACTCCTTTCTCAATGTAATAGGAACAAACTTCTCCCGAAATAGCTATGAGAACTACCCTCAGATAAGTGCAGGTGAATCCGCTGGTCTAGCAAATACTGAATCTCTTCACCACCTCTTGGCGGAACCAGTCATCTAAAACACAGCAAAATCTACCCTGTTGCTTTTGACTATTCTCATGTTCCGCAGCACCTCATGGCAGCGGTCAAGATAATCCTGTGGGTCATCAGAAGGAGTATCACTGAGGTGAACTGGAGAGAGCTTAGTAAACTTGTCCAATCTCAATAAGCCTTAGAAGACATGGCAGGTTTATCACCGGCCTGTGCTGCAACAACTGGCTGAACTACCCCAACTGGTGGAACTGCTGGAGCTTGACACTGGGAGCTACCTGCTCCGGAGCGGGAGTAGTGTGAGTTTGTGCTCTTCTCCCAGGCTATGAGACGGCTGGTGCCACTGGAAATGTACCATTTTGCGCCACACCCTCCATTAGGCCCACCAAATGGACTAGAGCGTTCTGAAGTACTGGAGCAGCTATGAATCCTTCCGGGACCTGGACTGGTCTAACAGATACAGTCTGAGCTGGAATCTCCGTTTCCAAATCCACCTGAGGTTCTACAACAGGTGCTGCCGCTCGAGCTCTAGACTGAGCTCTACCTCTGCCTCTACCTCTGGTCATAGTTGCCACCGGGGGCTTTGGCTCCTGTCTGGCGGTAAATGTAGAACGTGTTCTCGCCATCTGCGAGAGAACAAGAATAGAATGATTCAATTATCGATGATAGAATAAAATCACACGACAGAATAAGAAAGAAGTGTTATTATTCCTAAACTGTATAGCCTCTGGGAGATAAGTATAGACGTCTCCGTACCGATCCTTCAGACTTTACTAAACTTGCTCGTGACACATGAGACCTAAGTAACCTAGTGCTCTGATACCAACTTGTCACGACTCGAAATTCACACCTTCGAGACCGTGATGGATCCAAACATTTTACGTGCTAGGCAAGCCAATGTTAGAATACTTTTAACCATTTTTAACAATTCACCTTAATTAAATAGTAAAGAAACCAACAACTGGAATAATACCTGAATTTAAATGAACAAATCAAAATAATAACGATATCTAAATACCATCCCAGAATTGGAGTCACAAGTGCACGAGCTTCTACAATAATACAAACAAGGATCTGAATAAAAATAAAACTGTCTAAAAGAAAGCACACAACTAAAATAAAGTAGAAGGGAACTTCAAAGCTGCGAATGCCGTGCAGCTATACCTCAAGTCTCCTCTGATAGCTGAATCCGAGCAAATCTACAGTACGCCACTAGGACCAACTCTGGTATCTGCACAAGAAGTGCAGAGTTTAGTATGAGTACAACCAACCCCATGTACTCTGTAAGTGCCGAGCCTAACCTCGACGAAGGAGTGACGAGGCTAAGGCGGGTCTCTTACATTAATCTATATGCAATAATAATAATAATAATAATAATAATAATAATAATAATAATAATAATAATAATAATAATAATAATAATAATAATAATAATAATAATAATTGCGGCGTGCAACCCGATCCAACAATATAATCTTTCAAATAAATTTCAAAGCTGCGTGAAACCCGATTCAACAATATAATCTTTTGAATAAATTTTCGTTGCGGGGTGAATCCCTCTCCAACAATATAATTTAATAACTTATATGTAAAACTATTTCAATAAATACCACAATTAATAACAAATTGTTAGGCAACAAGGTATACAACAATTATAAATTGTGTAGAAAACAAATAAGGGCAAGTAACAATTAAATGTAGAATCAGGGAGAAGATATGCAATTTAACATATAAAGTACTAATTATCAAATAACAATTATGGTACAAAAATCACATAAGTATGTAGCAATTAAGGCATGATAATTGGTAATAAAAAAAAAAAGAGATTCAATTAATATAGCAATTAATTCATGAAATAGGGTAATTAGTGAAATACGTAAAAACACGGAAACATGCAAACTGACGACGTATAGACACTCGTTACCTCGCCTATACGTAGCTATTCATAAAATTCACATAACATATAGTTCAAGGGTTCTATTCCCTCAAGTCAAGATTAATCACGACACTTACATTACTTCGCAATTCAAGTGATCACTTGACCACAACTTTTTCTTTCAAATTTTTGTTCAAACCAACCAAACCTAGCAATTTATTTACCAAGAATTCAATTTATAGCTTTAGAAATTATTCACAATTCAAAAGAGACTTAATTTAATTCATTTTCGGAAAAGTCAACCAAAATTCAATGTGGGGTCCACTTTTCGGGACCCAATGAAAAATCATGGAATCCAAAAAACCATTACGTTACGAGTTCAACAATACAAAAAATTATCGAATTCCGACATCGGATTGCCTTTCTGTGACGACCCGGCCAGTCGTATCATGAGTTACCACTCAGTTTTCCCCGTTTCTACCTTATAATGCTTCGTTATCCGTGTTTTATGTGATCGAGTTGAGTAGTTTGCGTTCGGAGAGAATTTGGTAAGAAATGAGACACTTAGTCTCTTTTAAGAAGGTTTAAGTTGGAAAAGTCAACCGGATGTTGACTTATGAGTTAGAGGGATCGGATGTGAGTTCCGATAGTTCGGTTAGCTTCGGGAGGTGATTTATGACTTAGGAGTGTGATCGGAATTGGTTTTGGAGGTCCCCTGTAGAATTAGGCTTGAATTAGTGGAGTTAGTATTTTGGCGATTTCCGGTTGATAGGCGATATTTTGATCCGAGGGTCGGAATGGAATTCCGAGAGTTGCTATAGCTTCGTATGGTGAATTCGGACTTAGGCGTATGTCCGGATTTGAAATTGGAAGTCCGTAGGACAATTCAACGCATTTTGGCGAATGTTGGAAAATGGAAGATTTTTGGAAAGTTTGACCGAGGAGTTGACTTTTTGATATCGGGGTCGGAATCCAGTTCTGAAAATCTTCATAGGTCCGTTGTGTCATTTATGACTTGTGTGCAAAATTTGAGGTTAATCGGACTCAATTTGATAGGTTTCGGCATCGAATGTAGAAGTTGGAATTTATTAGTTTCATTAAGCTTGAATTGGGGTATGATTCGTGTTTTTAGCATTGTTGGATGTGATTTAAGGCCTCGACCAAGTCCGTAATATGTTTTAGGACTTGTTGGTATATCCGAACGGGGTCCTGAATGACTCGGGTGCGTTTCGGAGTAGTTTCGGACCATTTCTATCCATTTGTTTACTGCTGGTGCATTGCAGAAATTCTGCTGCACTGAGCTGTTTTTGGGAGCTTATATCTCACAATCTTTAAGGAATTTGAAAATTCTCAAAACATGAAAGTTGTAGACCTTTGAATATAGTTTCCATAATGATAAATCATTCATCATTTGGACATATATAAAGAAAGTTACAATAGATTAATGTTAACTGGTAATGCTGTTGTTTTCCAGGCAGTGTGCATAGCAGAAATTTCTGCTGCACGAGACCGACTTTGGAAGCTTATATCTCATAATTTGTAAGGAATTTGGAGATGATCCAAAAATAAAAGTTGTAGACCTTGTATTCTAGTTTCCAGAAAGTTAAACCATTCATGATTTGGATATTCTATGAGAACTTGATGATTGATCGAAGTTGGCTGGTGGAGCAGTTTTGACAGAATTTCTTGATGCACTTTAGAAGCTCATATCTCGGAATATATAAAGAGTTATATAGTGTACAACCTATCAAATGAAAGATCTTCGAGTCTAGTTTCTAAATCTTCAAACCGTTGCTCCTTTGTATATTTCCAAAAGGAGTTATGAGCGTTTTAATAGAAGGTGTACAGCAAGGGAATAATGATAAGAGGATGTACAACCTGCACAGCGCAAGTACAACTCCATGAAGCCTGGGCAGAATGTTTTAAGCCTTATTTTGTCCGCGATTTTGGGTATATTTTCACCCATAGTTGCTCATTTTTGGAGGTTCTTGGAAGAAATTAACGAGGGATTCAAGGAGAATCGATTGGAGGTAAGAATTTTGGACCTAAAACTCGTTTATATTATGAAATCCACATAGAAAATCATTGAAGTCTTGCTAAAAATGGAAGAAATAGGGTTTGAGATTTTGAAATTTTAATTGGGTATTTGGAGGACCATTTGGGGCCGGATTTGAGAACTTTTGATATGTACGAACTCGTGGGGAGATAAGGAACTCGTTGATGTGAAAATTTTTGAACTTCGAGAAGTGGGCCCGGGGCTCGGGTTTTGCTAATTTCGGAATTTCTTGGTATTTTTGATTGTTTTTGCTTGGGTTTTGTTCCCTCAACATATTGTGACGTATTTTTTCTGAATTTGGATAGATTTGATGCACGTGAAGGCCAATTTGAAGGGCAAAGGCGTCGTGGGCTAAGGATTTAGCCGGTTTGAGGTGAGTAATGTTTGTAAATGATGTTCTGAGGGTTTGAAACACCGGATTGCACATCGTAATGCTATATTGAGTTGAGGCACATGCTCGATGATGAGCATAGGGTCGTTTACTACTGGGGATTGGGGCTTTGCCCATCCCGATTTATGATTTTATTACATATTTGATTGAACCTGTTTGATATCATCATGATTTGGGCTGCTTGCCATATTTTGAGCTTCTTGCCGGTTATGTGAACCCTTCAGGGGTATTTATCACTGTTTACTGAAATCATATTTGGGCTTCCTGCCGGTTATGTAAACCCTTCAGGGGTATTTGTCACTGATTTGAATCATTATTTGAACTCAGTTTTGAAAATTAAATGATGTTTTCGAATGATTTTTTTTTATGGATCGGGTGGCACGCCGCCACGAGACGTAATGTGCATGGATCGGGTGACACGCCGTCACGAGATATTGCGCTACTGAACCCCCCACAGTAAGCGTCGGGTACCCAGGGAACGGGTGGCACGCCGCCATAATAGTCATGAGTTGCATTGCATTTCATTGCATTGCATTGCATTGCATTTTTGGTTGTGTTGGTGTTGTTTCCGTTTACTTCATGTTTTCTATTTGAGATGTTACATGTTATTACTGTTCCATCGTGGATTTCTCTAAGTCTTATGTGTTTCTTACTTTCAGTCATTATTTATATGTATTACTCACTGAGTTGGAAGTACTCACATTACTCCCTGCACCATGTGTGCAGATTCAGGCGTTATCGGTTCCGCTCCGAGACATTGATTACTACTGTCAAAGGGGCGATTCAGAGACTACGAGGTAGCTGTTGGCGTCTGCAGCTCCGTATCTCTTTTATCTTGTTATTTCCAGTATCTTCGAACAATTGTGCCAAGATATTGTATTAGTAATCTTATTATTAGGATTTTCATTAGTTGCTCATGACTTTGTGACACCCCGGTTCGGGCTGTAGTCGGGATGGTTCACTGTATTTTGTCGCAAATTGCTGTAATTAAACCGTACTTATATTACTTTTGTATTGTTTAACTGTTTGAATGAAGTTTAGTTGAATTGGCTGGCCTTGTCTTCATGAGAGACGCCATCACGATCATGGTTGGGATTTTGGGTCGTGACACTTTCTAATCTTCATTTTACATTTTGGAAGATTTTATAAAAATCTGATTTTCTTCAATTAAATTTACGGATTCATGATGTAAATGAGTATGAAATAATGAAATTTAATCAACGTAAGATAAGGAACACTTACCAGTTCGAATTGGTGAAAACCTCTCTGAAAATCACCCAAACCGAGCTGTAAATCACTGCATAATGAAAAATCTCATTTTTGGGACTATTTTAATTCACTAGTTTCAGGTGTTCATCGTGTTTGCGTGAAGCTTGACGCATTCGCGAAGAGCGAGGCTTAACTGGCTTGCGCGATCGCGAATAACTCCTCGCGTTCGCGAAGGTCTAGCCCGCCTTACCTCCGCGTTCGCGAGACTGGCCTCGCGTTCGCGTAGAGTTACCTCAGCTCCCCTGCCCAGCCTATGTAACACTACGTGTTCGCGTGTGCCTGTCGCGTTCGCGAAGAGCAACCACCGGATGCTTCGCGTTCGCGACTAAGGTCTCGCATTTGCATAGACAATTTCCTCCCCCAGTCCCAGATCCCCTTAGCTATCGCGAGAATTGCTTCGCAATCGCAAAGCACAATGCACCAGCTGACAGTTGTAGGAGAAAAATCAGATTTTTTAAAGATCAAAAGGTCCGTAGGGTATCCAAAACTCACTGGAGCCCTTGGGGCTCCAAAACCGTACATGCACACAAGTCCAAAAACCTCATACGAACTCGCTCGCGCGATCAAAATACCAAAATAATCCCTAGAACTACAAATCGGACGTCAAACTAAATGAAATTTTCAATGAACTTAAGAATTTATATTTTAACAACTGGACGTCCGAATCATGTCAAATCACTTCCGTTTGGCATCAAATTTGGCAAACAAGTCATAAATATAGTAATGGACCTATACCGAGTTTCGGAACCAAATACGGACCCGATATCAATAAAGTCAAACATCAGTCAAATTTAAAAACTCTTTAAGCTTTCAAACTTCTAATTTTCAATAATTGGCTATAATTCGAGTTAGCGACTTTCAATTTAAATTTTGAGCATACGCCCAAGTTCCAAGTCACGATATGGACCCACTGGGACAGTCAAAATATTGATCTGGGTCCGTTAGCTCAAAATATTGACTGAAGTCAACTTAAGTGAGTTTTAAAGCACAATTTCACATTATTATCAATTTTTCACATAAAAGCTTGTCGAAAAAAATTATACAGACTGCGCATGCAAGTCTAAGAAAGCTGAATGATGCTATTTGAGGTCTTAGAACTCAGAAGTGAATATTGAATTTAAAGATGACCAATCGGGTCATCAAAGTTTTTGACATTAAAACTAGGATTTTCATGGTAGAAATTAGGGATTTGGGTAGAAATTAGAAAATTTTGTAAAATTAAGATTTAGACCTCAAATTGAGGTCATTTTGAAACAAATCACATAACCGGGCTCGGGGCTGAATGGGTAATCTGGCTTTGGTCAGAACCTCGAGTTTTGACTAAGGGCGCTCGGGGTTGACTTTTTCAAAAATGATCAAAATTGAATATTTTTTATTTATGGATAGTTTTGTAAAGCTCATTTTGAACCGTGTGATCGATAATTTGCTAGATTTATTTGGTTTGGAGGATTGTTCAAAAGGCAAAGCCGTGGTTGATTGACTGGTTTGGTTGCGGAGTGAGGTAAGTGTCGTAGTTAATCTTGACATGAGGGATTAGGACTTGTTGCTCTACTTGCTGTATATTATGTGTGAGAATGACGCATATGTGAGGTGACGAGTACATATCTTTGTTATTAGGTTAAAGTATGCGGGTGAGAATTGTTTCATTGTTCTAGGTTGTTTCATTGACTGTGTTCTCCATGCTTAGGTTAGATTATTACTTTTAATTATTCGCCTCATATGTATTGTTTGTGTTGAAAATGTTGAGAATTTTGAAAGTTGAAATTGTTATTATGGCACTATAATTGAAGAAAAATTATTTCCCGTCTTGTATTTGTTATTTGGAATTATATTGTTGTTTGGGTGAGGAAGAGTGAAAAGCACGAAGGGTGTAGTCGTGCTTATTTACATTCATTATCATATATTGAGAAGTTGTGAGGATTGAAGCACGAATGGTGATACCGTGCCGGAGAGTAAAAGCACGAAGTGTGATGCGATGCCATTTTATTTATGATATTACATGGTGAGGACGAGAGTAAAAGCACGAAGGGTGATGCCGTGCCATCTTTATTCCATTGCCTTATTTGATTCCCGGATTGGTGATTTACTTGGTTTCATTATTGTTTATTTCGGAAGATGTTATTTGGTGATTTTATGCTTGCCGTTTTTATGATATTTTGCCTTTTGCATGTCCCCTCCCAGTTAATATTTTGTCGTTTTGTTTGTTATTTTATCACTTTATATATATATATATATATATATATATATATATATATATATATATATATATATATATATATATATACACACACACATACATATATACATGATTGTTACGTAGGTATCTCGTTATAGTCTTGTCACTACATCGTCGAGGTTAGGCTCGCCACTTACGGAATACATTGAGTCGGTTGTACTCATGCTACATTTCTGCACTTCTTATGCAGATACTGGTATTGATCCCAGCGGTGTCTAGAGGTGCATCTGCTCGAATCATATTTGCTTCGGAGACTTGAGGTAGAGTTGATGGTGTTTGCAGACCTTGAAGTCCCCTTCCATTTCCTATCTTTACTGTTATCTCATTCGAACAGTTGTATTTATTTCAAACTATACTTGTAGATATCTAGTTGCTCATGTACTGCTGCCGGCAGACTTCCGGGATTAAGTTAGACCGTATTATGTTATGGGTTTATATCATGTATTTCAGTTTTAATCATCGTTAATAATGGTTATTATTCTATTTTGAACTGTTTAATTAATGAATTAGTTAACTAATGTTGGTTTGCCTAGTAAGTGGACGTCAGACGCGATCATGACCCCGAGGTTGACATTCCGGGTCGTGACAATATGAAAAATATATCATATATCTAAAATAACATTTGTGATAGATTATAAAACCGAATCTCCCTTTAGGCAAGAAAAGTGAGTTCAAGATTATGAATATAGTGTAGTTGAAACATGTCAAGATGATGGGCTTCCTAATATTTTGTGGTCATGTCTTTTTGCAGCCGAATGCACATTGCTCAAAAGATTATAAATTAGAATTAAGCAACAACATATTTTCTTATTAAAGCTTGTAATAAACAATTTTCCTTTTTCCTCTTTGACAAGATAAGATGATCGACTTAACCAGTTTTATTCTACTCCTTCTTTGCACTTGTCTTTTTGATCTGATCAATTGTGTTGTAGCCTTTCTTTGCGCATATCTTGTTTCCAAGCTAGTTCATTTTTCACTTATCGACAAGTCTAAAGAGAAAATCAATCGACTCCCTCCTGGTCCAAAACAATGGCCGATTGTGGGCAACCTTTTTCAATTGGGGCAATTGCCTCACAGAGACATGGCTTCATTCTGTGACAAATATGGGCCATTGGTTTACCTCCGACTAGGTAATGTTAGTCAGAGATCTTTACACAAATAGTCGGTTCGCAGTTCATTTTTCTTGGTCAGTTGACATAAAATATACACTAATTATACATATATTATATATTTGTCGGTTATTTTTAATTTAACTAGTTGGGAGGGCAGCTATTTAGATTAATTCTTCATTTAGTTATAGTCTGTAATTTTTGTGACGTTCCAAGTTGATGGTCAAAAGCCTTCCTCGTAGTTTTTTATATTGTTTACTTTTCCTGGTAATATAAATAATTATACATAGATTTATACATATATTATACATTTGCTGGTTATTTTTTATTTAACTAGAGGGGAGGGTGGCTATTTAGATTAATTACTCTTTTAGTTATAGTCTGTAATGTTTGTGACGTACCACATTGATGGGCAAAAGCCTTTCTTATACGCTTTATAAGTTAAATCTAACAGACTTTTACTTAGTATACCTATTTTTTAGAGCAAATACTCATTTGCATGCTTAAAAGCTTCCTAACTATATACTTTTCTTTATTTCGGTTTCTACTATAGAATATTCAATTTTGCTTAAGATAAACAGATATGTGTATGTATGGAATCAAGAGTCTATTTCGAATGATCCTGTCTTTGCTCTATAAATAGAGAAATTTCGCACGAAATTATTATGAAAAACCTGTAGTATATGAAGGAACTCGGCAGTATTTTCTCAAAATAAGATACAAGCAATATTTCTCTGAAAAGTTATTTTTGGTGCCTCAAAGCCTGCATTTAATTCTGTCCCAATATATATATATATATATATATATATATTTTTTTTTGCTAACAGGTAATGTCGATGCTATCACCACCAATGATCCAGAAATTATAAGGGAAATACTCGTACAACAAGACGATGTTTTCGCGTCTAGGCCAAGAACTCTTGCTGCTGTTCATCTAGCATATGGTTGTGGGGATGTGGCATTGGCTCCTGTAGGACCAAAATGGAAGAGAATGAGAAGAATTTGCATGGAACATTTGTTGACAACCAAAAGGCTTGAGTCATTTGCAAAACATAGGGCAGATGAAGCCCAAACCCTAGTTCAAGATGTTTGGACCAAGACACAAAAAGGAGAGACAGTAAATTTAAGGGAAATTCTGGGTGCATTTTCAATGAACAATGTGACTAGAATGTTACTAGGAAAACAATACTTTGGGGCTGAATCTGCAGGGCCACAAGAAGCAAAGGAATTTATGCATATAACTCATGAATTATTTTGGCTTCTTGGAGTGATTTATTTAGGTGATTATTTGCCTTTATGGAGGTGGATTGATCCTCATAGTTGTGAGAAGAAAATGAGGGAAGTGGAGAAAAGGATTGATGATTTTCATATGAGAATAATTGAAGAACATAGAAAGAAAGGTAAAAGTAATATTGATGAAGGTGAAATGGATTTTGTGGATGTTTTATTGTCTTTGCCAGGTGAAGATGAAGGAGATGGTAATGGAAAACAACACATGGATGATGTTGAAATTAAAGCTCTAATTCAGGTCAATTTTTTTTTTTTTTTAATACAACTCTCTACCTAGCTAATAGATCCATTTATCTCAAACTATACTAGTATACTTACATTCAGTATCTGCATATATATAATGAATTACTACTACCACGCACATGAGACTCCTAAGCTTAACCCATTTTTTTTTAAAAAAAACAAATATTTCCATAATGACTTATATATCATGAATTTATTTTTTTACATATTGACGAATTAAAGAATTTTAACACTATCCCAGTAATGTTGCAGTAAGTTACCTGATATATTTTCAGGTTATTAATTACACTTATTATGGTTAATTATATGTAATTATTTTTTAGATGACTAGAATTTTTTTTTTTTTACACAATTAGTGTAAATAAATTAAACAGAATATTTTTTTTTACACAATTAGTGTAAATAAATTAAACTCAGTATATTACAACTATAATAACGTTAATGGTATTATATCAAAAAGGGAATGTCCAAGTTTATCCCTCTAAATATTTCAATTTTACCCTTCATATGCTTTGGGATTATTCATATCCTATTTCCTTGACCTTATACATATTGAAAGCTTTTGTGTAGACTAAACGGATTTCACCTGTCAAAATATTTCGAGAAGAATGTACAAATGTATTTATATAGTTTTAGCTATGATTTAAATATCTATCGTTATACTTCAAATTAAAGCTCGGTAAAGGTATGGATTGCTCCAAAATATAAAATAAGATATTTCATATAGTAGTAGCATATTCTTTTGAGACTCATTTTGTCTTTTCTTTTTCTGTTTATTACAGGATATGATAGCTGCAGCGACGGATACATCTGCTGTAACCAACGAATGGGCAATGGCTGAGGTAATAAAGCATCCCCACGTCCTCAAGAAGATCCAAGAAGAACTTGACATAGTTGTTGGATCGGGTCGGATGGTAACCGAATCCGACTTAGTTAATCTCAAATACCTTCGTTGTGTAGTACGTGAAACTTTCCGAATGCACCCTGCCGGTCCATTTCTAATCCCACATGAATCGATCCGAGATACTAAGATCAACGGCTATTATATCCCGGCCAAGACACGTGTCTTCATCAACACGCACGGTCTTGGTCGGAATACCAAGATTTGGGACAACATAGATGAGTTTAGGCCAGAGAGACATTGGCCAGAAGATGAAAGCATTAGAGTTGAAATAAGTCATGGGGCGGATTTCAAGATTTTGCCATTCAGTGCTGGAAAAAGGAAGTGCCCTGGTGCACCATTGGGTGCGAAGTTGGTGCTTATGGCTTTGGCTAGGTTGTTTCATTGCTTTGATTGGAGTCCACCAAATGGATTGAAACCTGAAGATATTGATACGAGTGAGGTTTATGGAATGACTATGCCTAAAGCTAAGCCTTTGATGGTTGTTGCTCGGCCTCGACTGCCTGCTCATTTGTACCGTTGCCACCCAATCAAATGAATAATTTCCATTACAAACTATATTATTGTGTTACGCCGCATACTGAAATCACATTGGAATAGATATCTTAATTCTTAGGGGTGGATGCAGTGTACAAGACATAGGAATTGGGTAGCTTTTAGCTCTCTCTCTCTCAATCAATTGAATAATATCCAACAAACTATAAGTGTGTTATTAATGAAATTTTTATGTAACGCCACATACTGAATTCACATTGGAATGGGTATCTTATTCATTAACGGCGGATGCAATATACAAAATGTAGGAATTCATAAAACCTTACGTGGTTGCTATATATTACATCCTACGCTTTTGTCCACCCATAAAGTTGAAGATTGATAAGTTTGGGCTTCTAGCGCAGCCAATCGGCTGGCAACATGTTATGGGGACAAAGGGCGTGACTACGCCTCATCAAATTGTGCCACCTGCCCCACCGGGCGCAAATGGCCGGTGCGGGCGACCCGTTTGGCACTTGGGGCAGTGAAACTTCTGGATCTAGTATATAAGCAATACAACTTTCTTCTCTACCATTCTACATAACCTTACTAGCTTTATGTTTCCCACAAACACTCCCAGGCTTTCTCTAAGCACTCTTAAATAATTCAAGGCTAGAACCAATGGCGAACTTGGTGGGAATTAAAGGGAAAAAGCTCATTATCACTTCTGTATCATCTATACTTTTGTTATACTGATTTTAGAGATTCCTTGAAAGTAAAGATGGTCACCACGGAAGCGTAAGAATTCATGAGGTGTAGCTAGTCCATCTAACAAAGTATGTAATACACACATTAAAAAGTTCACTAAATATATACAACTAATATATTTAGAACTCATATTTCAAATAAATTATAATAAAATTTTGAATTCGAATACATAAAGTTCAAATCCTGATCAATCCTCCTTTTCCTAAGTCAATACTGGCCTAAGCCTATAGATCGGGTTTGACACAGCGTCAGTTGCTAGAGATCCGCAAGGGAGAAGAAAGCTAAGAATTTGTTAAGTAATGAAATACTATTTCCCTCAAAGCATATATCAAAAAATTCAAAAAGTAATCCAAAGTACAAAAGGGAAAAGGGTCAAATATACCCTTTTACTTTCGGATATTATCTACATTTAACTTTTCTTATACTATCCAGTTAAATTTATCCCTACCGTTATACTGTCCGATCAAATTTATCCCTACTATCAGCAAACTTTTAAAAATTACCCCTTAATCTATTAAATAAGCACAAGTGACTAGATATTATTGTATACATTTAGGATCAAACTATGTTAGGAAGCAAGTGAGAAACCACAATAAATATCTCTTTAGAATTATTTTTACCGTCACAAATAATGATTTCCTTATAGGAAAATGAGACTATTCTTTTAAAGAATAGTAAAATACTATCAAAAATCAGATACCTATATTTGTTTTGCTAGTAGACTAATTGCAAAAAGGAAAAATAGTCACGGTATGCATAAGGCAAAGCCACGTGACGTGGTTGAACAAGAACAAAAAACAAATCTCACCAAGTCACAGGAGTTCCACTCGGGGCTGTTCCTCCATCACTTGTCACTTAAGTATGTACATTATGGAATTAAAGGGGGATCCAACTTTATAGTGTATAGGTGCCACTATTTAATATAAACTATCATTATATATTTCTCGAGAAAAAAAGAGAGGAAACTTTTAATAGGTTGACAATCAATTAACATACGGAGGAGAATGTCCATGTCCTATTACAAATTGTTTACAATTACCCTTTGGTATACTGTTTAGCTAATTTAATCCCTACTGTCTTGCTATTATATTAGCCATGTCTTACTATTATATTAGCCATATATACCCCTCATTTAACTGAGGAGACACATGGCAGGCTTAGAAGTCATTTGGGGCGTCCGGATCACCAGACCCAATACCCGACCCTTAAAGATATATTGTTATTCTACATCTCCTCACCTGGATTTATTTTCCTGTTACGTCACCGGAGAAGCTCGCTTATTAACAGATAATGGAACAATGTATGGTCAGATTGGATGTAGCTATGTTCAACCAACCTTGGAGAGTCTGCTGATGAGATTCCTTCAAATCTTATATCAGACCCGATTATTGACGCCGATATTGTTCTTCCCATTCCATCTGAAAAAGATAGTTTTCTTTTTTTTTTTGGGAGGGTTTCTTATTTAGGGATGGGGTTTCTGATTCGGATATTAGGGGGTTGGGTACGAGTAAAGGGTCGAGTTTAAGTTAAAATAAAGATTGAGTATAAAGTTGGCTTCTAAGTCTGCCACGTGTCTTCTCCGTTAAATGAGGGTACATATGACCAATAATATGACGGTAAGGGCTAAATTAACTAAACAGTGTAATAAAGAATAATTGTAAATAAAATTAAATAGTAAAGGTGATATTTTTGACCCTTTACGGTTAAAATTAATCAAACGGGGCCTTAGGTAGTCTAGTAAGGAAAATTCAACATTGCCATAGAAATGAACTACCAAAAAACTCACAAGAACATAGAGAATGTCAGACGTGAAGAGCAGTTATGTGTATGATCAAAAGCTAATTTTTTTCACTATGTAATTTCATATTTTCAGCATTAAGGAAAACATATCATCATATGAAGCGCCTGCCAAAGCAATGAGCATTTTAAGTGGAGTATTACCTGCCAACATTCGAAGGGGATAACATGCAGAGGTTTAAATTTTAATCATGTTTCTCCTAATTTGGGGTGAGAAGATGAATTCGACCAAGGGGAAAGTAGGGGTAGACTAGTTAAAATACATTTTATGATATTTTTATTTTAAACAAAACTCTTAAAATATTTCTAAGCTTTTCCAAATTTATAATTTCTAGCTTGTTGACACGTAGATTCATCACAAACGTTATCATATATGTTCAAACAGTATTAATTGCATCAACATAATTTCTTTGAAATACCAGAAAAACTAGTAAGTAATCATGGCGTTAAAGAGAAGTTGAGAAGAATCAAATGCTGTTGAAGAAATTAGCGAAGGAGAGTTGTGCGGAAATTGAGAATTAAGAGGAATAAGTTATTAGGACTTCAAAAATATTTATGAGTACAAGAGATACTACAAGTTGGTTCGCCTACTCTTCACAGATATCCATCGCATTCTCAGTACTTTTATCATCCTGGGTACATATTTCCACCATCCGAACCCCTAGTGCATATTAGTTTCATTCTCAATTGCCCGCACAAAGAGACCTCTTTGATATTGCAGGCCGCATTGCCGAATTCAGGTGGCATATATGTACCAAGACTGTATCCCATATCACCCCACACTTGCTTCTAATTAACTCCTAAAATCACTTGGCTACTCAGACTTAATCGGGCGGAGGAATTCGTCTCACAGTCAATTCGTCAAAAGTATAGCAGGCGTTAGTTTAACTTTATTCTCTGTAACCATTGAGTAATTGAATTACCCTCCAAAAATTAGTATGATGGTGGAAGTTGTAGTTTACCATCTCAACAACATTAAGAAGTAGAGTCAATCATAACATTCACTTTTAATTTTTCTGTCAAAACTTAGACAAAATTCAACCTAATGTAAAAGAATCTGGGAAGGATTTTGTTGCGAGGAAAGGACAGGAGGAGAAAAAAGAGAGCGAAGAGTAAAACTTACCTGAACATCGGCAAACTTGATCAGAGACTGATGGTGCACGAGTGAGTCCTGAGGTGAATTAGGGAAGAGGGAAGTGTCAGGCTGATGTTTTGGAGTGGGTATAATAAAAGAAGGGGTTGCTAGGTTGTTTAACTTCACAATTTTAGTTACTTTAACTGGGGATCTCTATCTCTCGCACGATGCGAGCGGTTTACCTGAAATATTTTTGTATGCTCGCGGGGCTTCTCAATAAGTATATGAACTTGCTGCTAGCAAAACAATTCTCCTCTCTTAGGCTCGTGGGGCGAAACCTTTGGCGCAACCTAGATCTGCAAAAATTGCTAACTATCAGAAGTAATTTTCATGCAATATTTACACTGAATGTATGTACATAATTAATATACATATTTTTGTTACTCCTATTAATTTCTCCTAGCTCCGTACTCCTGCAAAAACTGAATTATAGAAAATAAAATAAGATTAACAAAAATATGAACTACCAAACATTCAGAAATAAAGAAGAAAAATTAGTAAACTAGGAAAGCGAATTAAAACGTTACACGAAACACCTCAAATGGACTAAACCATCTTGATTTTAGCTTTTCAGAGAACAGCTTTAGCTTAGATTGAACAAGAGCACTAATTGGCTAATTTCAAACTCGCAATGTTGGATATAGCTTATTGTGCTACGTCTTGGTCTTTTTTGTTTAATTTCTCATTTTCATAGTTACAAAGTCGAAACTTGTCAAGCTTACTAAGTTGCAGCAACTTTTTCTCATTGGCCAAGTCCACATCAAGATTTAACTTTTTAATTATCCAATAGGCATTGTGCTCAAGTTCAACTGGAAAACAACATACTTATCCACAAATCAACTTATTTAATAAAGCCCCAAATATGAGTTTTATATGCAGTTTGATATGTCCATAGAGCGTTGTCAAGCTTGATAGCCCAATTCATCCTATTTACACTTTTTTTTTTTTTAAATCTGCTTCACTCTACTGTTTGGCACCTCAACTTATATACTAGTTTGTGGATGATAGGCGGTGGTGATCTTGTGCTTAACTTTATATTTTTCTAGAATATGATTCAACAATGTGTTACTAATATAGGTATTCTATTTACTCATCAAAGCCCGTGGAGTTCAAAATAGTGTAAAAATATTCTTTTCCGCAAAGGTCACCACTACCGTTGCGTTGTTAGTAGGAATAGAATAACCTCTATCCACTTAGACACCTAATCGACCACAATAAGATCTTACCTGTTTTTGAACGAATATGGGAATAGTCCCATAAAAGCGATCCTGTATACATAATAAATTTTCACTTCAAGAATGCCTTGCAAAGGCATCTCATGCTTTCTCATTATTGTTCTAGTTCTCTGACATCTATCACACTTTTTTCGCTAATGCGTGGGAATCTTTGAAAAATTTTAGCCAATAAAACTTCAGTTGCAATACTTTTCCGATTGTTCTATCAGCATCATGATGACTATCATATGGCAACGGATACAGTCATACAAAATAGCTTTATATCCCCCTCTAGAATACATCTTCGCACTAATCTGCATATTACCTATACAAAAATGACTCATCCCATAAATAAAGCCTCACGTCATGAACCTTCTCTTGCCATCAAAGTCAAGTCTAGTGGCATCACCCTATTTACAAAAAAATTCATATACTCTGCATACTATGGTGTTACATCACATGTAATGACGAATAATTGCTTATCTGGAAAGGTTACTTTAATCACGCTTCCATTAGCTATATGATCTCAATTTCTTTTAACCTGGACAAGTGATAGGGTACTTGATTCTCTGTTCCTTTTTTAATCTCGAATATCCAAGTCAAAAACCTACAAAAGAAGTACATACTACATTAGTCTCGTTTAGCATCATTCTTCTCAAATAAATACTTCCACCGTTTCAATTCGAGTATCTTACTTTTCTTTTTACACATTTAAAGGACTAAACATATTACTAGTAATCATCTTTGTTGGTTCAGTGTATACTTGCTGGGAACTTTTGTTCGCAGCCTTTTTCCTAGCTTCCCGCCAACCTTCCTCCACATCTATTATTGTATCACTATGGCCTGCTATCCCAACATATTCTCATTTCCCAGCTTTAACCTATTCTGGAATCTCAAGGTTCTGACTTTTTTTAGTTTGCCAAATCTGTTGATGTTACTGTTACTTCTCCTTTGGATTTTGATACCACTCCTTAGGTGCCTTATGTACTGGAACTTGTTTGTCGAACTACCAATCATGCCCAACTAGCAAATAGGTTGTACATTGGGCAGGCATCCAATCATATTGCACCTCTTGCATAAAAGTTTTTGGCAAAATGGCCTCCTAGCCACTTAAACTTGCACCTAATTGCCAACCCCGGTAAATAAACTTATTATTTTACCATTTGAACACCTCAACTTGATATAATGAATATTAATAAATCACTTTGACTGTTGATTATTGTTGCGTATTGAAGTTTTGATGATTAACAAAATATGACTAAATTCTCAAAGAACCAGCTCCTCGGGATTAAGGGCCAATTCCTCATGTTGACACTTATACATCTGTACAAGACATAACTTTATCTCAAAGTTACCCAAGTCCGAGTTTGGAGGAAGAAGGCTGCTATATATGATAAGGGTTGTTGCTCAAGAAAATACAGATAATTCAGTCAGAAAAAAAGTCCTAAAGCTAGTGGAATCCCTGGAATAGTAGGATTCCTATCAAAGAGGAAGCTGACTATGAATAGGACTCCTAGAAGATCACACGTTGGAGCGTTTAAAGACAATCGACTTTGGATTTTTGAAGCTATTCCTTAACACATCAACTGAAGAGTCATAAGCTATTTACCCTAGTCGAGTACTTGCATTGTATTCTTCATGAGTCAGTCTACTGAATGTATTTTAGAAAATTGAGTTGTAATCAAGTGTCATTTACAATTAATGAGTTAGAGTGAATATTTACTTTACAAGTTAGAGTAACTTGTGAATCAATAGGAGTAGCAGGAGTATTGGAGGGTATTGAATTATAGTCTTGTAATTGATACATTTTGACTCATTGTTCTAGTGAATTTAGAGTTGAAAATCCTACGTGGTAGGTCGTGGATTTTTCATCTTTTGAGCCGGGTAATTTTCCACGTAAAAATTATTGTGTTCATTTTATTGCTTATTTACTTCACGCTTAATTAACATGGTCAAGAACCAAGTTTTTTTGGTAGTCCATACGGGCACCCAAACTAACCATTGCTATCAAAGCAGGTTATCTCATATACACGGCTAACACCTAGAGATATCTTTGGAAGCAAGATGAGTGGTCCACCCGGAATTAATGAAGGACAATAAACTACCAGGCTACCCCTGTCCAATGAAAAATATTACAGTTGGTGGAAAGCAAGAACGGAAGACTTCCTGACAGCTGAAGACTATGAAGTATGGACCATAGTGAGCCAAGATCCTTTGATTCCTGCTAAACAAAATGCACAAAATGAAACACTTCCTATGGACCCCTCTGAATTTATGGCAGGAGATTTCAGAATGATGGAGAAGAATGCAAAGACTAAGAGAATCCTTATCCGTGGACTTGGTTCTGAGGAGTACAATAGAATTTCTGTGTGCTTTAATGCGAATCAGATATGGGATGCACTCCAAACTGCTCATGAAGGAACAAACTAAGTAAATAGATCAATGATAGAGCTACTCATGAGAAACTATGAGCTCTTCTCCATGAAGGAGTCTGAGCCCATCCAGGATATAATGACTAGGTTTAATGTAAGATTCAATGAACTGAAGACACTTTGAAAGGTGTTTACCTCAGAAGAGCTGGTTAGCAAAGTTCTAAGAATCCTTCCAGCTTCATGGGAATCAAAAGTCACCGCAATACAAGAAGCCAAGGAATTGGAAAAAATCTCACTTGATGATCTGGTTGGAAAATTAAAACTCATGAAATGAGAAAGATAGAGCTATGTAAGGAAGAACCAAATAATAATAAGGCATTAGTTCTTAAAGCATCTAAGGATGATGAATCTGACTATGATGATCATGATCTAGCAATGTTTGCCAAGTTCAAGAGGTTCATGAAGAATTTCAAAAGTGCATCCAAGAGAGGGACTAGTAGTAAGCCCAAGCAGATCGGCAAAGCTAACTATGATGGGTGCTACAAGTGCAGCAAGCTAGATCACATGGTCAAGAACTGCCCAATGTGTGAAAGTGAGCGGAGGAAAAAACGAGCTGAAAAAGAGAAATGGGAGAAGATGAGAGAAAAGGATTCCAACAAAGGAGAAATCCTAGGCAATGAATTTACTGAAGCAATGAAGTAGGCCTTCTTGGTAGCACATGAGGATAGTAGAAGTAATCAAGAGGAAGAAAATGAGGATGAGGTTATAAGTCTCTATGCTATGATTGATGAACACCAAGTTGTGGAGACAGAACCCCCAGTACAGCTTGGAATGCACATTGGAAGACCTCCTCTGTTTGACGAACACCACTATGATGAATGAAAGCTGCATATTGAAACATTTCTTCAGGCTAATAACTTTGACCTATGGTTAATTTTCAGTCATGGACCGATTCTCCCAACCAAAATTGATAGTGAAGGTAACAAGTGCTACATAAGAGAAGAGGAATACGATGAGGAAAATCCTCAGCTAGTTCAGAAAAATGCTAAAGCAAACAACCTGCTTTAGAGAAGCTTGTCTAGAAACACTCTCCTTCGAGTGACCTCTTCCATCTCTGCTCACGATATATGGAGGACCTTGGAATCTGATTTTGGAAATGAAAACATCAAAGTGGCCTTGATGGCGATTGAAGAATCCAAAACAGAGGAAGAAGTGATAGGGATGATGGCCATGAGTGATTCAGAAACTGAAGATGAAGCAAACCAGGTAAGTATATCTGACTTGAAAGAGAACATTCATGCTATGTCCAAAAAATAACTGATGGCCATAATTGTGACCTTAATGAATGAAATGGATAAAATAAGTACTGAAAATGATCAGCTAATAAGCAACATTTCATGTGTCAAACGTGATATCAAAGAGCTTGAATATGACAAAGCTAATTTAGAGAAACAGGTCTAGAAACTTAAGAACCATATTCGTGAGCTTACTTCTAAGAATGAGAAATCTCCCGATATACATGGTAAGGAAAAAATGTGCGATCTGCAGGATAATCTTGAAAAGGAATTAAAAATAACTAAAGATGATCTTTGTGATGCTAAATGTAGAAATAGTCCTGCAGGAAAACCTAGAAAAGGCTAATTATGAACTCTCTAGACTAAGCAAATGGCATAGATCTTATGATACCTTGAACTAGCTGAATGAAAACTGTAGGTTTCTAACAAATCTGGAATTGGCCACAGAAAACATGTCCCTAAGTTTGACTCATAGTATGTAGGAATTTCTGGTAATAACATGTGCACTCATTGTAAAAAAGTAGGACACTTTAGAGACACTTGTCCTGGCTTAATTCATGCTTAGTTTAGAAGAGCTTTGGGATTGCTAAAAATGTGAAGAAGGAAGATGAGCCAAAGATCAATCCTCATGTCCATACTAAGTGGATTAAGTTTAATAAGAAAATAGCTTATAATCCTCTCCCTTTCCGGGCAAGAAGAATCGGATTCATCCCTTTTCCAACAAAAAGGGACCCAAGCTTTTTTGGGTTCCCAAAACTAACTTGTGAATTTTGGCACAGACTAAGGTAAGAGAAAACAATCAGGACTAGTATCTAGACAGTGGATGGTCAAGATATATGACTGGAGAAAAGAAAAATTTCCTCTCAATGACAGCCTTTCAAGGAGGGAGTGTGTCATTTGGAAATGGGAATAAAGTGCCGGAAAACAGGTATTGGTAATGTTGGTAAGTCACTCTCTCATGCTAGAGAAGATGTGTATTATGGGGTAGGTCTTAAGCAATATCTTCTTAGCATCTCTCAAATGTGCGACAAAGGAAATGAGGTAAAATTAATTCTAAAATTTGCACTGTCACTAAGCTTGATAGTGATGAAATTGTGTTAAAGGATAAGATACATAACAATGTCTACAAGATACCGATAATATCACTTCTCCAGAGTGAGCACACATACTTGAGTGTAGTGGAAGATGATCTATTGTTGTGGCATAGAAGACTGGGACATGCTAGTCTCTCTCAACTCAATAAGTTGGCAGTAAAGGACTTGTTCCTTGGGCTACCTAAAGTTGAGTTCACCTTTGACAAGGCGTGTGATGTGTGTGCTAGAGAGAAACATGTAAGGTCTTCCTTTAAATTTAAAAGGTTTTCCATACTTCTAAAACTCTGGAACTCCTTCACATGGACCTATGTGGACCAATGAGAATAAGGAGCAAAGGAGGTAAGGTACGTGTTTCTGATTGTTGATGACTTTTCCAGGTATATCTGGACTTTATTTTTGGGATCCAAAGATGAAACCTTTGATATTTTCTATGTATTTGTTAGAATGATTCAACAAAAACTAGGGTGCAATGTATTAAGTATAAGAACTAACCATGGAACTGAATTTGAAAATTCAAAATTTCTTGAGTTCTGTGGCTCACATGGTATTGACCATAATTTATCTGCACCTAGAACTCCACAACAAAATAGGGTTGTAGAAAGAATAGATCCTTAGAAGACATGGGGAGGATTATGTTGATTGCTAGTAGACTGCCTAGTGAAAGGAGTTATGGATAAAGCTCTTTATGGACTGAAACAGGCTCCAAGAGCTTGGTATGAAAGACTCAAAGTTCCTCTTAGCCAACAACTTTGTAAGAGTAAAGGTGGACAACACTCTATTTCTAAGGAGCAGAGGGAAGAATATTTTGATTGTGCAAGTGTACATGGATGACATTATCTTTGGGGCTACCAATGAAGCAATGTGCAAGGAATTTGCTGAGATGATGGGAAGTGAGTTTGAAATAAGCATGATGGGTGAATTGAACTTCTTTCTGGCTGCAAATCAAGCAAACACCTACTGGAACCATGATACATCAGCAGAAATATATCAAAAAACTACTAAAGAACTTCAACATGGACTCCTCTAAGTCCATTAACACTCCCATTACAACTGCAACAAAGCTGGACCTTGAAGAAGAAGGGAAACGTGTGGAACAGAAACTATATAGAGGAATGATTGGGTCACTTTTGTACCTTCCAGCAAGCAGGCCTGATATAGTGTTTAGTGTAGGGTTATGTGCAAGATTTCAAACAAATCCCAAAGAATCTCACCTAAAGGCTATCAAAAGGATACTAAGATATCTCAAGGGGACCCCTAACCTCTGTTGGTTATGCTGATGCTGACTATGCAGGTTTTCATGTTGACAGGAAAAGCACTTCAGGAACAGCTCATTTTCTAGGTTCTTATCTGGTGTCTTGGGGAACGAAGAAGCAAAATTCAGCGGCCTTATCTACAACTGAGGCTGAATGTGTTGCAGCAGCATCCTGCTATGCTCAGTTTCTATGGATAAGATAACAACTAAGGGACTATGGTATATTTGTTGATTGTGTTCCCATTTTCTGTGGTAACATCAGTGCTATAAACATTGCGAATAATCCATGTCAACACAAAAGAACCAAGCACATTGACATTAGACATCACTTTCTCAAATACAATGTTGAAAAGGGGAATATCTCAATTAACTTTTGTAAAACTGAAGATCAAATTACTGATATTCTTACTAAATCTCTAAGTAGGGATCACTTTGAAAGGAATAAACTAGAACTAGGTCTAATCAACTCTTCCCACTAAGTTGAATCCCAATGATTGGCTAGAAAAGGCCTAATTAGATATATATAATTAAGTACAATGTGTTTGATTCAGCTTTGTGCTTGTATTAAGCTCATGCACTTGTTGGAAATCTGGCTGATAATTGTGTTGTATGATACTAATATGAAGTGCTGAAGCTTTATTGCAAAAAAAAAAAAAAGTGTTGGTTCTTTCGCTCGGGTTTGTGCCATACTGTCTTAAGTTACTAGGACTTAATATCCTAAAATTATTTCTATTCTCGGACTTCTAATTCCATTGGCATCACTTCCACTCGTCTTCTACTCAAAGAGTAAGGGGGGATCCTAGTGCAATTAGAGTTCAATCACTTTTGAAATCTTAACAGTCACAGTAACTGTTATAAGAGTCCTATTAGAACTCAAATTCGTTCACCTTCTCTCTTCCATTCAAATCAGGAGTAACATCTTTAAAAGGCTCTTGTGGCCAGCTTCCCAGACCCCACTATTTCTCTCAAACCCTAAGCATAATCAAGAGCAAACATCAAGAACTAATTCCCCCTTTCTCTTCTTCGAGTATCTTATCCGATCACCATTCCTAAAGCTAGTTAAACCCCCTCTAAAGCCAAATCATCAACCACGGCCGAAGAAAAACCCAAAATCATGAAGCCCAAATCAAAGAAAAGTACCAATCCATCAAGGGAACCCATACCCCCACCTACTCCTTTTCCTTCGATATCCTCCACTGTACCTACATCATTATCCCATGTTCCTACTGCTCTTACAATCCCCGCCTTCACTATACCCTCACTTCTAAAACCAATCGCCCATGCACCTATGCTTACTGTGAAAAATACCTCTAAGTCAACAAAGGTCAAGGCCACCCCAAGAAAATCTGTTAAGAAAGTGTTTGATGCTGCTACACAGGTAGATACAATAGCCAAGGAATCTGTGGTTCAGAGGCAATCAGTATAGTGATTACTGATCAGGTACCACATACTCCTTCGAAATTAGATATTTTGGTGTTTTCTATAGATGTTGCACCCCTAGATACTCTCCCACCCACGGGTGAGAAGCCACAAGTGGAGAAATTCACTGAGAAAAGGGTGTAGGTGATATGGGGAAGGAGGTAGATACTACTGTTGTGGAGCCTGTGATTGAGAGGGAAGGAAGTAAAGAAACTGTGCAAAAGGAGGCTACTGATGGCCTTTCATTTAGCTGGACAGAGGATGAGGATAATGATGGGGGTGAGAAAGAAGAAGAAGCTGTGAACAGTCATGAGGAGTATGATGCTCAAAACATAGCCAATGAAGAAGAAAAGAGTAAGAATGAGGGAGCATTTGGAGATGAGAAGGGGAGTGATACAGATGATAAGACAGGTGAACATGTTAATGATTCTGAAGAAGAAGAAAATCATAGTGAAGAAGAGGACGACTCTGAAAGTAAAGGTGAGGATCAAGAAAACGTAAGTGAGAGTGAAGGAGGTGACGAAGAGAGTGTAGAAGAAGATGAGAATGTGAGTGAGGAAACTGAAGGCTCTGTGACCATTGGGAGTATTGTCATAGCCCCTTCAGAAGAAACTGATGGAGAGACAAGGGCTCAAGAACCTGGGTCTCTGTTAACTCCTTCCATTAGAGATGAAGATGATGTGCCACTATCTGAGATGGGGAAGAAACCCAAGAAGACCCTTGTGATAGCTATAAAGTCAGCAGTCCCAACAAGGAAAGGAGTGGCTCCGCCTGCCAGGACTCCTCCTACAAGGAGTATAAGAAAGGTTGTTGGTGCACAAGTCATTAAGGAGACTAGAAGTGCAAAGAAGCCAAGAAAGAAGGTCTCAATTGTGGAACCTGTTGTTGGGATGGATATAGAGGATGAGTCTGACTCTGCCTTGCCAGCTAAGTCCTCTACACCAAAGGGAAAGGTTGCGAAAGTTATGAAAATTGCTACCCCTTCTACACGGGTCATAGGGGTAAAACTAGAAAGAATGTGCCAGCTGTAGTTGATCAACTCACAGAGTTCAGGAATAGAAAAGTGCTAAATGGGATGATTCTTGTGAACACTGATGAGAAGGGGATGGCTAAACCGGTTGAAATACATGAGTTACAGGGGTGGAAGCACATTTTGTCAAAGCCTTCCCCCCAATATGTGTTCCTGCTATGGTGGAGTTATATGCAAATTTCAACTTTGATGGGAAGGTAGTCAAGAGTAAGTAGGGGGATTTTAAATGGAGTTTGATGCTGAGGAGATAGGGATGCTTCTGAATATCTATTCTTTGGGATTTGACAATTCTTTGAAGAAAAAGTGGCCAACCATAGACAATGATGTTGACACTGGCATTGTGGTTACAAGGAAGTTTTCTCTAAAGTTTGAGTCGGATGCTCCTCAGAAAGTGTGCAACACTGAGATGACTCCCTTCCACAAGTTGTTATTTCATTTTGTAAACTTTTGCATTCTTCAGAGATCTGAGAGAAGGCATGAAGATACTCTGCTGGACATGGCTATGATGTAACTGCTTGACACTGGTAGACCTATCAATCTTTCTAGCCTGATAATTCGGCATATGGCAAGAGCTGCAGACACCTCTAAACCTAAGCATGATATGCCTTATGGTTTCATGTTGAATGAGTTGTTTGACAAGCTCAACATTGCCTTACATGAGGTTAAGTTTGTAAACCATAACAAAGTTTTGGATGATGTTACCCTCAAGCAGTGTGGGTATGAGTAGATCAAGGCTAGAGGACCCACAAGATCTGCTATTTTACCTGGGAGCAATAGGGCTGTAGTGCTCAGTAAGAGGTAGTAGTTGGCTTCTGAAAAGAATGCCAAGCTTCGTGAAGACAATGATGAGCTGAGAAAGGAAACAAGGAAACTTAGGGAAGAGCTCAAAAGAGATAGGGAGGCTCATGCTCCATAGATTTCCACACTTGTTAAAGCTTTGACCCCCTCTACTTCTTACCCATGGACATGTTCCTTCCTAGTGTCCTTAGTTTCTATAGCTATTCCAGTGATGCCTAATTTTTTTTCGTCTTAGTCTGTGTAATTTGCAGTATGCTTAGTTTATTTTGTTCTAAATGTTAAGACGAGGCACTGGTCTAATTTTGGCACTACTTAATGTACTCTCTTATTCTGCTTTACTGCTTTGTACAATATTGGATCTTTGGCCTAGTCTGTTTTCCTTGATATTTCTTAAACTTGTGTTGTAGCATGTTTGTACTTGAATCTTATATTAGCCGTGCTTATTATCTAACATTTTCTGTGTCTTTTCCATGATGCCAAATGAGGAAAGATAAGGTTGGAAGGTTGTGGGGTTGTGAACATACATGTCTGTCAATAGTACATGTCACTTGTTGTGATTATCTGGTTCTTTGATGTGGTTACCTAGTTCTGATGTGTACAAAGTTTGTCATCATCAAAAAGGGGAAATTTATTGCATAGTGAAGTTTTGATGATTAACAAAGTATGACTAAATTCTCAAAGAACTAGCTCTTCGGGATTAAGGACAGCTCTTCATGTTGATAATTGTACCTGTAAGTAACTTTATCTCAAAGTTACCCGGGTCCGAATTTGGAGGACGAAGGATGCTATATGTGATAAGGGTTGTTTCTAAAGAAGATATAGATAATCCAGTCAGAGATAAAATTTCCAACGCTAGTGGAATCCTTGAAACAGTATGAGTCCTATCAAAGAGGAAGCTAACTATGAATAGGACCCCTAGAAGATCTTAAGTTGGAGCGTTTAAAGACGATTGACTTTGGACTTCTGAAGCTATCCTTTCACACATCAGCTGAAGAGTCATAAGCTACTTTCCCTAGTCGAGTACTTGCATTATATTCTTCTTGAGTCAGTCTAGTGAATATGTTTTAGGAAATTGAGTTATAATCACGTATCATTTACAATTAATGAGTTGGAGTGAGTGTTTGCTTTATAAGTTAGAGTAACTTGTGAACCAAATAGGAGTAGTAGGAGTGCCGGAGGGCATTGAATTACAGTCTTGTAATTGATACATTTTGGCTCATTGTTCTAGTGGAGTTGGAGTTGAAAATCCTACATGGTAGATCGTGGTTTTTGCACCTTTTGAGGCGGGTGATTTTCCACATAAAAATTGTTGTGTTCATTTTATTGCTTATTGACTTCACATTTAAAGAATACGTTAAAGAAACAAGTTCTTTAGTAATCCATACGGGCACTTAAACTAACAACTATTCTTATGTGGCAGTGACGTAGGTAATGTGGACAGAATACGTGCCAATCACGCAGAAGATGCGCGCGAGTACAATATTTTGATTTAAAGAAAATACTAAAACCAAAAGAAAAAATTTAAAAATTAAAAAGAAAATGGAAAAAAATACCCTGTTGCCCATCAGTACCCGCCTCTCCTCTTTTTCTTTTTTTCACCAGTAACCCCTCCTCGTTTATCTCCCATCAGTCCACCATTTTTTTAATCCATTTTTTCTCATTATCTTTAAAATCTTTCTCATCTTTTTTTTTCTTATTCTTTCTCAAATAAAGTGAGTGGTTTGAGTAAAGAAATGAATTTTCCAGCTAGATTCGATCTGAAGGTGTGTGGTTTTATTTATCTCTTATGATTTGGGACTTTTTAGAATAGAGATGTGGTTGGTCGTCAGAAAACAGGAGGTGGAAACCATTGGGGTTTTCTGCTGGACGAAAATTCTATCCCTAATTGAATTTAAAAATGCGACCCACAAATAAAACATGTCAAGCAATAAATAATCTAGCATATGACGTGTTTGATATGTCAGCACAATTGATATACACGCTCAATTGGATGTGTTTATTAGTAATCATTCGCCAAGTTGAGGTGTTCAAATAGAAAAATTATAAGTTTTTTTTCACCGGATCGGCAATTGGATGTATGTTTAAGTGGCTGGGAGGCCATTTTGCTAAAGTTTTTAATTAATAATGGTTCATTATTGAAGTAAAATCCGCTACCCAGGCCTTCCTAATTACATGCCTATTGTTCATCATGTGAGGGCTTGGGAGCAGTATCCCATCTCTGTCCTCCATGCAGTTGAACCGAACAACAAAATATCCCTCGTTGTGGTAGTATATATATGAGGTTTGGATGTAAAGTTCTAGTGGCTTTCTATGAGTCTCTTAACAACACTAATGGATGGAGAGTTACGCACCACATCAAAAATTATAACATTCTTCAATTTCTCAGTTCCTTTCTCAATTTCTAGCTTTGAAGATTAACAATCCACTCCCCATTTTGGAGCTTCGGGACTATGAAATCCAAGCTCATTCCTAGCATGACAAACTCATGCATGTCCAGCGAATAAATTTACCTATATTCCCCACCATTCATTTTGAATTCAGATCGATCTATTTCATAAGTCCAATCGAATCTTCTAATTTTGTTTCCATAACCCTAGCTTCAGGTATGACAACAAGCTTAGGGCTCGTCGTCTTTAGTACACTCTCCACTTCAGTTGCAGTCCCAAATATGGCTGATAGGGTATTGAGGTCAGGTTTGCAGTTTTGCAATGCTAGGCCAGGTGTCACTAGTGATGTTTTATACTTCAATACCACACAAGAGGGGGAGGGGTGATTTGTGTGGTGTCCAATTTTTCACGTGCATAATTTATAAAAGGACTTAGTTCTTCTATGTGTTCCTTATACTACTGTTGCGGAATAATAAATGCAGAAAGTAAAGAACACAAGTATTTTTACGTTGAAAACACCTAGCTCAAAAGGTGAAAAAATCACGACCTACTACCTAGTAGGATTTTTTCCAACACTTCACTAAATCACTGAGCCAAAAACACCATCTATAAAACTCTTTGTAAACATAAGGATTACCTCTAACATTTTGTGGCAACCAAGCTCAAGCTGTTGCAACAAATTCATGTTAACTCCGACTTGAACACTACACTCAAAGTACCTAGTACAATTGCTTCTAGAGAAAGCTGAAAGGTACTATTCAAAAGCCCTACTACAATGAGACTAGAATAAAAGACAGACACTTGGAACTGGTTCTTCTATCTTGTTCATGTAGCTCCAGGTTCGCACATTTGAATCACACAAAATTGCTCGCAAATTGACTTGCTATTTTGGTATCAAATCTCGTTTAACTTCAGCGTTTGTGCGTCACCTGTATAAGAGAACATCCTGAGATATATATAGTTAGTAGAATAGGAAATAACTATAAGTCTAATGATTTACTCTTCCTTGGTTGAAGAGTTCTAGTTATCTTCAACTTTTAACTCCTCCCTTATCTAGGATAGAGTTCTTTTCGAGTAAGGAGTCCTTCTCCTTATCATATATAACCACTTAAGCTTATCTCCTTCACGTGCATGCCTTGTGCTCAAATCTGTCCGTGTCTGTTTATACTGTATTTGAACCTGGTTCATGCTTGAGTTCCTTTGTGAATCATCAAAATAACTTTACTTAGGCCAACAAATTCCCCCTTTTTGATAATGACAAACTCTGTGCTTTTCATAAGCATGAGACATGTGTCTACTCAGCTCAACATCAACACAATGTTAAAATACTTTTCATTTAAAATCACAATCATCAAGGACGAGGTTCATTAGGTTATAAACATCATAGTCCAAAGTAAAAGAACCTATCTTCTCCCCTTTAGCATCATCGAAAAGTTACATAATTATGTTAGATATCCAAATTTTAATAAATATCAGTCATGACCACTGGGGATACTTCAAATGCAATCATGGAGTCAAGCATTATTTTTCAATCTAATGATAGTAGCTATCTATGAAGCATCAACAAACAGTTAGAGCATAAAATAGTTAATTGTTATTGATACTAGTCATCCACAAAGCATAAAGAAAAATAAAGGTATTGGATCATGAGCAAAAAGAACAAAAAAAAAATCCATTTCGAGTCACTGGTTTGTCTAACTAGGCTAGGTGGGTTTCAAGGCTGGGAAGAACCAGGTTCTTGGTTTTTGGCGTGAAGCAGCTTCAACATATCATGATGAATGCCTTCATTATTCTCCTTCTCATTTGAAAGCTCGGCCTTGAGAGCATCCCACTCAGTTTCTATTTCAGTCAGCCTCTTCTTTAGCATCTCAATCTCAGCATCCTTAGCCCTACTCTCCTGCACTAAGGCTCTCACTTTGTTGTTTCACAGGCACCTTCTTTGATGAACCAGGTTCTTTGGGAGCAGTATGGACTTCATATTCACATGCAGTTAAGGTGTTGGCCCCAAAGTGAACTTTGCTTGTACTAACATCCTATTTCTTGAGGGTTACCGTGAAGTGAGCAAGTACAACCGTGAGAATGAACCTATAGGGTATGGCATAAGTTTTGGTGCCAGTTAAAACCGTATCAAGAAGCTGGATGATAAACCCAGACCAATTGATCTACCTCCCACAATTCAGGCATTCCATAAGGACCAGGTCCTTGAAGGTTGTAATGTGTCTTCTTTCCTGCCTGGGCAACACGACCTTGTTAACAAATTCAAACAACACTTTATGGGCAGGCTTCATCTTACTTTTGTGCACAGCCTTGGGCTGAAGCTTTTCCTCATTGTCAACAAACTTTCTTGTAATGGCAAGTGAGGTGGAGAGGTATTCTAGCCTTGGCCATTTTAGCTTTTTGTAATCATTGTACCCTTCAACTGGTACTCCTAGAATTTCTCACAATTCCTTGTCGTCAAAGCTCACAGTCACCCCTTTTACCACATTGGTGACTCTACCATTTTTTATCTCAGAATTTGACATGAAATCCACAATCTTAGTTCTGGCAAGCCTTCCATCCATCTGAAGGACCATATCCTACTAACTCTCCTATTATAATCTTTCCAGCAGCATCACCATGCCTTCATCCTCCAAGTCCCCTGAGAAGTCTACCCTTCAAGATGGTTTTTTTCTCAAACTTAACCATATTGTCCTACTCTTCATCAGATTCCTCTTCTTCTTCACTTTCCTCTTCCTCTTCTATTTGCATTTTCCTATACTTCCTAGCAGACCTGGTTCTTTTTGCCAAGGTAGAAGGCTCTATAACAGCAGATTTTGAAGGTGACTTCTTTTTGGAAGTCTTTCTTTTCTTTGCCTTTGGAGTCACATCCACCACCTCCTCTGCCTTATCTTCATCACGAAGAACCAAGTCCATCCCCTCAATTTCAACTGCCTCAACGTGTTCACTCACTTTCTGTTTTCCCTTTGCAACAACATTTCTTTTACTCTCTTCTAAGGCTCTTTTCATTTCAGCCTCACTTTGCTTCTTCTGACTCCTTGTAGCTCTTCGTCTTGTAGGAGGAATCTCCACAGGGATAAAAGAGGCAACTATTCTACTCTTCTTCTTTTGCGGATTGTATCTGTCAAACACCCATTTTAGCAGGTCTTCGAGGGGTTCCTGGAGAGATGGAACAGGTTTTGGGAACCTCTTCCTTAACTTAACCAACCCCTCAGCTGCAATAGCATCCCCAGACCCACTACCCCCTTCTTCTCTCCAACTTTTTTGCTCTTCAATAGCATCGTCATTCCATAACACCATAGCCCCATTTTTCTCAATCAATTCAGCAGGAGTAGGTGAAGATTCAACCACTCCTTCTTTTCCCTTTCCACTCACATCACCTTGAGCACCCTCTCTCTCTTTTTCTTTTCTCTTTTTATCTTTACCACCAATTTTCCCAAATTCAGTAGTTTCAAAACCCAACTCCAACCAAAACAAATCAGTTCTCCAGATTCCTAGAAACTCCTAAAATTATATCAGACGCAATCTTAGAGCCAGAGGTTACATGCTCTATTTTAGATGAAATAATTTTTTCCCCGCAGTTGCACACTTTAATGATTCTTCAAATTTCTGGGGTTCTTCTTCCAAACTTGCCCTTAATAACTCATTAATTCTCTTGATTTGTTCTCATCCTGCAACTACTTTGCAAGCAAGCATCTTGAATCTTCCTTTCTTAGGGATGGTTGTGGTTGAAGGTGTGATAGATGGTGGAGTTGATGATTCTTTGGGTGGTGATGAAGGATTTTCAGAAAGGTTAGCCATTGATGTGTTTGGATGTGAGTGTAGAAGAGATGATAGAAGATAGAGAGAAATTTTTGATGGCAAAAGTGTTTAGAATGAAAAAATGGGTAAGGCCAAATCAATTTAAGGAGGGAGATTTTAATCGGGTAACGACAGCTTTTCAGAAACTCGGGAGTCTAATCAAACTAGGAGTCAGTTTGAAAAGATGTTAGAGACTTCCCTAGATTCTAGGCAATTATTACGTTGGGGACTCTCTTTGGGTGAAACTAGTTCTTTTTGTAACAGATAAGCTTGAGGGAGGTTAGGTTTAAATGGGACTCTCCTTTTGATCAGGCTCCAAATACAATTATTTCAAAATATGCTGAGTGAAGAGTACATACCATGTAATCTTGATGAACCAGGTTCTTCACTGAGAATTCTCTTGTGTAAGTTAGAATTTTCCAAGAAAATAAAGATAATATCATTAGAGATTAATGATACATTTTAGCGCATGGCATAAGAGTATACTAGCGAAAGTATGAGACTGAGAAAAATCTGACCTAATTATGTACAAAATTCACAAATTATCTAACAAATTTTTGAATTAGAATTGGTTCCTTTTAGGTGATCTTAATCATCCCTAATTCTAATATATTCATTTCAAAGTGATCTCTAATTAAAGCTTTTGTGAAGATGTCAGCTATTTGCTTGTCAGTAGCACAAAATTCCACAGTGATCAAACCCTTTTCATAGTCGCCCCTCAAAAAGTGATGCCTAACATCTATGTGCTTAGTTCTTTTATGATTAACCGGGTTCTTGGTCATACTAATTGCACTGGTGTTGTCACAAAAGATGGGAATACAACCTACATCAATTCCAAAGTCCATTAATTCATGTTTTATCCACAACAATTGAGCAGAACATGAGGCCACATACTCAGCTTCAGCATTACACAAGGCAACATAATTTTTCTTTTTGGTAGCCCAAGACACAAGAAATGAGCCAAGAAAGTGTGCCATACCTGAAACGTTCTTTCTATCCACAAGAAAACCTGCATAATCAACATCAGCATATCTCACTACGTTGAAATTACTACCTTTTGGATACCATAGACAAAGGTCAGTGGTGCCTTTTAGGTATCTCATGATCTTCTAACGGCAGTCAAGTGAGATTCCTTTGGATTTCCTGAAATCTAGGACAAAGGCCTACACTGAAAACAATGTTAGGTTTACTAGCAGTGAGATATAACAAAGAGCTAATCATTCCCCTTTACATCTTCTGATCAACAGATGAACGAGGTTCATCCAAATCCAATTTTGTGGATGTTGCAATGAGAGTGTCAATTTCTTTGGATGTTTCTTCCTAATTTTGTTACTGAGGAATAGGTTCACGGACAGGCTCCCTTGAGTGTTAAGGATTAGTTCCTCTCTAGTCAGTTCCCCCTGTCAGGTTGCATTGGGTGGAAGGACCTGTTCCGTCACCTGTTCTTTCTTGTGATGCAGCTTTAGGTGGGACTATGGCTTCATCATTTGAGATTCTTGTCAGCCCAATCTCTTCATCATCTTGTTCCTGCCTCTCAGAAAGAATGTTAGTTTCAAAAACAACATGCACACTTTCTTCTACACATATAGTTCTTTTGATTTATATATCTTATAAGCTTTACTATATGAAGAATATTCCAAGAATAGCCCCTCATCACTTCTTGGATCAAACTTTCCAAGGGAGTCTTTTCCATTGTTGTGCATAAAGCACTTGCATCCAAATGCCCTAAGATGAGATATCTTACGCTTTATCCCTTTAAGTAACTCATAGGGAGTTTTCTCAACAAGATTTCTAGTCATGCACCTATTTATGATGTAGCATGTAGTATTAATGGCTTTGGCCCAGAATCTATGAGGTAATTACTAAAAATTAATATGGTTCTAGCAATTTCCTCCAAAGTCCTATTCTTTCTTTCAATTACTCCATTTTGGTGTGGAGTTCTATGAGCAGAAAAATTATGATCTTAGCTATGCTCATCACAAAATTCAGAAAGCATAACATTCTCAAATTCAGTATCATGATTAGTCCTATTTGATGCAAGTTGATTACTTAGCTGTTTTTTAGTTTTTCTAACAAATAATGTGAACATGTCAAATGATTCATCTTTAGATGTTAAAAATAGTGTCCAAGTAAATCTAGAGTAATCATCAACAAGCACCAAAATATATCTCTTACCACCCCTGCTCATTATCCTTATTGGTCCACACAGATCCATATGGACCAGTTCCATCGACCTGGTAGTACTCATAATTTTCTTGCTTTTGAAAGAAGATCTTACCTGCTTCTCCCTTGCACAAGCCTCACAAAGTTTGTCTTCCTTGGACTTAATGTTAGGCAACCCTATCACCAAGTCCTTGAAGGATAGTTTGTTGAATTGACTTAGACTAGCATGTCCAAGTCTCTTATGCCAACGGAGGGGATCACTGTCCATGACACTCAAGCAAATGAGTTCATTTTCTGAAAGTGTGGACAGATCCACCACATATATATTGTTCACTCGTTTACCTGCAAAACTATTTTGTTAATGGTAAGATTAATCATAAAATATTTTGTAGAGGTGAAAGCTGCCATATTTCCTCTATCACACAGTTGTGAGATACTTATCGAGATGTATTTCAATCCATCTATTAGGTAGACATTCTCAATTGAGTGAGAATATGATTTTCCTACCTTTCCAACTCCAATAATCTCACCTTTCTCTCTATTTCCAAAGGAGACATTACCTCATTTAAAGGCCACAAGTGAAAGGAACCTTTCCTTATTTTCTGTCATGTGTTTTGAGCAACCATTGTCTATATACTATACTTGACTGCTCTCTCTCACTTGGATTTGCAAAAGAAAGTCAGAGGTTAGTCTTAGGAACCCAAACTAGTTTGGGTCCCTTTCTTTGGGAAAAAGGATAAATCAGATTTTTCTTTGCCCAACTTGGCAGCCTATTGTTTACTAGACCAAAGTTTTTGTTCCTTAGACTTGCTTTATGTTTTGCTACACATTCACTCCTATAGTTTCCAGTGTTACCACAGTGACTACAAATATTATTCCGAGGGAGTGTTAGATACTTATTTTTGGGATCCCATTTAGGTGAAGAGTTCTCAAATCCAAGTCCCTTTCTCTTGCTACTATAGTGTTCTTGTAGCCATGAAAGTGCATTAGAGTACCTGTTCCATTTACATGTTATATCAAGCTCATGTTCAAACTTTTTCAATTCCTCTTTCAAAACTTTTACATTTTCTTCCTTTTTGTATAACTCATCTTTAACCTTTCTTAAGTTATCCTCTATGTTGATTTGTATATCACTGGATCTCTCTTTTTTTTTCCCTAACTTTAACTTTATATTTTCAGATCTAAGTTCTAAGACAGTTGTATCAAGTGCATGAACTTGGTTCTTCAAAATAATATTTTCCTTTTCTGTTTTACAAGCGTTTATTTTCACGTTTTTTGGATTCTACTTCTAAAAATTCACACTCTTTTGACAACTGTTCTTTTTCAGAACTTATATTCTTAGATTCATCAATTAAAGTTAGCAATAGTTCAGATAGTCTATCTTTAGAAAGGAATTTAATTTTATCCTTTAGGTACAGAAAACTTATCTCAGGTTCTTCATCATGTTCATCTTGAGATTCTTGAATTGCTATTAGAGATTGTTCATCATCATCATCATCATCATCAAATGTCCTCATCTAAACTATTTTCCCAAACAACAACCATTGCTTTAGATGGCCCTTTGTTGTATTTCTTCCTATCATGAACCCGTTCCTTCTTTCTGTTTCTTCTTTTAGATCTCTCCCTTTCCCACTCGACTTCCCACATAGAACAGTTCTTGATAATGTGGTTCTTTTTACCACATTTAACGCATCCATCAATCAACTGCAAGTGATTTCTTCTCCTCTCTTTCCACAAAGAATAGTAGTGATCATTAGATAATGGTGGCCTAGTAGTAGATGCCCTTTACAGTTTTCAAGTCGTGCATTCATCTTAATCTTTTCCTAAGGTGTTAGCCTCTTCAAGGATAACCTGCTCTAATACCAATTGATGTTTTATAATTCAATACCACAAAAGAGAGGGGGAAGGGGAGATTTGTGTGGTGTCTAATTTTTCGTGTGCACAGATTATAAAAAGACTTGATTCTTCTATGTGTTCCTTATACTACTGTTGCGAAATAATAAATGTATAAAATAAAGAACACAAGTATTTTTACGTAGAAAATACCTGGCTAAAAGGTGAAAAAATCACGACCTACTACCCAGTAGAATTTTTCCAACACTTCACTGAATCACTGAGCCAAAAAAGACATTTACAAAACTCTTTGTGAAACTAAAGATTACCTCTAACCTTTTGTGGCAACCAGCCTCAGGCTGTTGCGACAAGTTCAAGTTAACTCTAACTTGAATTCTACACTCAAAGTACCTAGTATAATTGCTTCTAGAGAAAGTTGAAATGTTTAACTCAAAAGCCCTACTACAATGAAACTAAAATAAAAGACAGACACTTAGAACTGGTTCTTCTATCTGGTTCATGTAGTTTCAGGTTTGTACACTTGAATCACACAGGAATTGCTTGCAAAATGCCTTGCTATTTTGCTATCAACTCCGTTTAACTTCACGTTTGTGTGTCGCCTATAAAAGAGAACGTCCTGAAATATATAAAGTTCGTAGAATAGGAAACAACTAGAAGTCTAATGCTTTACTCATAGGATAGAGTTCTCTTCGAGTAAGGAGTCCTTCTCCTTATCAATTATGCAACATTTTCGTTCAGGAGATATCATATATGACCACTTAAGCTTATCTCTTTCACGTGCATGCTTTGTGCTTGAATCTGCCCGTCTCTGTGTACATTGTGTATGAACCTGATTCATGATTGAGTTCGTTTGTCAATCATCAAAACAACTTTTCTTAGGCCAACAACTAGTACTTACAATTTCGGGGTTTGTAGAGCTTCATCTCTGACCTTGGTCTTCTTCAATGGTTCTATTGTCTTGTGCTCGATTTCGATCATCTTGGTAATCACTTTGTTTCAGCCTCCCTTTCCACATTATCTGTATGGGCGCACGTTACTTCATCCTATCATCCACTGAGAGAAAATGCTAGAGAGATAAAGTCACAAGATATTTTTCATACCTAGGCTCGAATGCGAGCTCTGATTAACGGTAAAATATAATAGAAAAATAATAAGTAACAAAATAATTTCATTTTCCCATTCACATCCTTTCTAAAAGGTAAATGAACAAGGAACTAAAAAGTAAAACATGGAAAAACGCCAAAAAGCATTTATAATTAATTAGAAAATATATATTTCTTTGACTCTTCTTTTGTTCAGGTTTGTGTGATTCTATATATATTTTTTAATTTTAATGAGAGATAAAATAGCTTTTCAAATATTTGTTACCTATTAAAAAAACTCCACACTACAAAAATACTTAAAAATTCTCCACTTCATTTTCATCTTCATCCATTTTCTTTTGCTCTCTGTGCAAGTGTTCAAACCCCTCTAATCCCTTTTCCTGGTTTACATGTTTGACCTTTTACTCTCAATTTTTTTAAATTTTTTTTTTAATATGGTTAATGTGATATTAGATTAAGTAAATTTGACTCTAGATGGCAGAGTTTCTTGTGTAAATATTACTTATTCTGCTAAAGATTCATTTTATATTTAGAGAGGAAAGTTTGTTTTCATTTTTGTCATTTTCTCCGCGGTCATTTATGCGGTGGGTGAATATCTCCAAAATAGTGTTTACCATTGTTTCTAGAAAGTGCCTAATGTGGAATGAATAGCTATATCAGTGGGCAGAACGAAATAATTGAAGCAAATTGTGCATCTTTAACATCAATTTGAGGCTACAAGAAAGAGAAAGTGCAGAATTGATCAAGTCATGTTGTTGACCTTTAAAGGTTGTGCTCCTGATTAATGACAACATTTAAGAAATGCGAGAGATTATCAAAATTCTTGGATAAGCTTAAGCAAGGTAAGGTAAGGCTGCGTACAATAAATCTTTGTGGTCTGTCTCTTTCTCGGATCCCGTGCATAACAAGAGCTTAGTGCACTGAGCTACCCTTTTCTAGGCTAGCTCATGTATCAAAATTCCGCTAATGTAGCATATCAAGTTACACGAAGAATTTAAGATTTTTACATTATTAATTTATATAACTTACATCCAATAAGTAAAGCTCATAATTTACCCGTAAAACGGTACAATTAAATTTGTTACGTGATTTATAGACAAGCGAATTGATTTGATCCAAAAATGATAAAGAGATAAGATTAAAATTGAGATTTAACGATTGAAGTTGAAGAAGATATCAAGTCTGGCTCCGAACTCAGCGTCTCTGAGAGCACATATAGGAATAACGACAAGGTAAAATAAAGTTGTTGAATGAGCATAAAAATAGTAAAGTAAAACTTTTGTGTATATCAAATTACAAGTCCTTACAATGGCTTTTCCCCCCGCTATTTATAACTATACCTAGGGAAACAAGATCCTAGGATCAAACTCCTCTTAAATGTTAATAAAAGCATCATTGATGAACATGTAATGGCAACCCATAAATGCAAATATTCTCGGCAACGGTCACTCATTTAATGTTAGTGAATATTCCCACATTGAATACTATCCGATGGCAAGCCCTTGAGCTTCCACTGTCGATTACGTTCCCTTCGGAATCTATCCGCTACCAGTCACACTTGTTGTATTAATATTGGTTATTTCCTGACTCGTCCATTGCCTACCTTCGGTTTCACGTTTCATATTTTCATTCGACCATCCGTTACAAACTAATTTTATCCCATACATAAAGTGCTCCTACTTTCCGGTGACATAACTTAGTGTTATGGCGAAGTAGGTGAAGATTCTTTTCTTAGCAGAAAAGTTCCTAAATAGTCTCCGACCCTTGAAAGGACGTACGTCTCTCACATTTAATACACCTATCACGTGTTACCCTATGATTCAACAAATAATTTTTGCCTGTTTTCAAGGTAATCATGACCATGATTTTTTCCGTCTATAACTTCTCTGCTACTCATCATTTTTATTTCTCAACTTTCACAATTTACATCAGTCTTTCTTCTTCTCTGCATTTTCTTAGAATCTTTCTTAATTCCTTCAATTTTCTCATCAAGAATTTTCCTTTTATAAACCTCATTCCATCATGTCTTCATACACTTCTTCCCCCGGTAATGCCGGTATTTTCTTTGGCTAAGGCCCGAAGAAAGACAAAAGCAAGGAGGTTGATGTTGAGTCTGATCCTCCAACTGTTAGCACCCTCATATCTCTTCAACTTAATATTGGAAACGACCTCCAAGAAAAAGCTCATTCCTCATCTTCTCAAGGTAGTCGGTCTTAGATAGTTCGCAAGTATTCCTCCTCCATTCGTCTTTCTAGTATCCCAACTATGAAGGAGGACTGCAACTGCCTAAATATTGTAATCCTCGTCCCAGATATGGTAGAGCGAGTTACTTACTCCAAGGAGGGGTTTACGTATATTTATGTATCCCTTCACCTTGAGTACGTTCTCTTTGGGGTCAATTAAAGGGATCGACCCAATAATTTTGGAGTTCTGCCATCGGTATCAAGTCTGGTTAGCACAAGCGGGCCCATCTATATGGCGGACGGGGGCCTGCCTTCGCCAGTTATGCACAGAGATGGGGGAAACCCTAACTCTTACACACATGATGAATCTTTAATCTTCCAAGGTTTTTCGTAGGGGAGTAATAAACCTTAGTAAGCGTGGTGCATAGACGTTGACAACGATTGTGGATGGATGGAACGATTCGTCAACATTGCTATCGGGAACATTATCCCGGCCACAACTCCAACTTTTCCCGAGTCGTGGAATCGCTTTCGTAAGTTGTCGTTCATTCACTTCCTTTCTTCGTAAAAAGATCATTTGGTTTTGCTGATTTTCTATTTTCTTCGTTTCAGCTACCCGCTGGAAACCACCACAGGTTCAAGGCCTAGACCAATGGGTTAAGAACAATTCTGGAAATTACAGCTCCAGAATCTCGTCGGTGGAATACGATGGCCCCTAAATATGGGTGGAAGGCAAAGCATCATGGTAAGTCAAACCCTTCTTTCTTTTACCCTTGCTTGAACATAGGAAATCTTCATGAACAAACTGCTAACTCTTTTTTTGGCCAGATACAAGACTTTCGAGGGGTTTTGTCATCCATCCCGAGGTCGATGCCTTAGTTGACCCCGAGGATGCCAGGAGGGTGTTGGAAAATGTCCTTGCCCGGAACGGAGCTCGCGGATTGACTTAGTTGACCCCGAGGATGCTAGGAGGGTGTTGGAAAATGCCCTTGCTCGGAACGAAGCTCGCGGATCTGCCCGGGCCACCAGTGAGGGTGCCTCTTCTCGAAGTCCCCAGCCCAAGAGCAAGAAACCAAAAAGAAGATGCTCCTCCTCGGGTGGGACTCAAGAGAAGAGGGAAAGGAAATTGCCATCTGAGCCCACCACAGTGGTCCTCGTTGATGAAGGGGAAGCCAGTGATGAAGAGGTTCCCCTTTAAAGGAGATAAGGATTTTCATCAGCTCAACCGGATGCTTCGGTGGGAGAGCTTCAAAACCCGACGTCAGATGAAGTAGAGGCCCTTTGGGGTGAGATGAGCTTGGTCGAGAATGTTGATTCTCGCTTCCCGACCCCAATTGCTATCTTAGGTCCAAGGAGTTCGGACCTCGAGCCTCTTCTGCCCCCAACCACTGAGCAAATAACAAACAATACTCCCTCTGCCACTACTTCTTCTTCTCCTTCCACACTGATGGCTTCATGCCCATCGACCCCAACTACTCCTTTGCCACTAGCACCAACTGCCTCTCCTCCACCAATATCAGCTGATTGAGAAAGGGTTTCTTCTCCTCCTCGGTCTCCCGACCGCGGGAACTTGGGGCACGATTATTCAACCCCTTCCCTAGATTCTAGAGGGAGGAGAAGTGCTACTCTTTCGGTTTTGAAAGAGTATCATCTTTTATCCAAGACGGTGGAGCTTGCGAATTATCTGAAGCCACTGGCTTCGAAGAAATATTGGATGAAAATGGGCTCCCTTTCTGGGAGTGCCTGATAAACAACGACATGAATAGTGCAGCACAGGTATTCTACCAGTTTCCCTCTATCTCTTTCTTTATTGATGTGTATACATTGCAATGGTAGCCTTATTTCTAATCTCCTCTTTCTAGGCCAACCTCCTTGTTTCTGAGGGCCTGCAAAGCTTGATCCTTGATATACAAGGGCTTGCTTTCGAGCAGGATCAACTTTTGGCTGAGAGGAACCAGCTTGTTGCGCGCCTCCCGATGCTGGAGGCAAAAATTGTAGAGATAAATGAGCTTGAGGCTTGGTTGTAGCAGAGCGAATAAGATAGAATTGCCCACAGTCAAGAAACTACCAAATTACATAAAAAGCTTCAGGAAGCTAAGGCTAAGTTGGCTGAAATCACGATGCTGCCATCGCCACTACAGTGCATGAGTCTTCCTTCGAGGAGCAAATCAATAACTTGAAAGCCATCTTATGCTCCAAAACTGAGGAAGCCATTGCTGCCGAGGAGAAGAGGGCCTAGATGGAAGAGAAGCTTAAGAGGCCATGGACAAAAGCCGACTTCACTCAACTACAAATGTTGAGCTTGACACCCACCTCCGCGCCATGAAGTCCAAAAGAGAAAGTTCCAGGTCAAAATTGATAAACTTCAGGCCAAAGTCCAAGATCAAGAGGGTTCCTTCATCTTCGAGATGACCTATTCCATATATCATATGAAGAGGAAGACTTGAGTGCATTTGAGTTGAATTCAATATGTGTATAAGAGGCTTTGGCGATAGAGAGAGAGAGAGAGAGAGCGAGGCAACAAACACGAAGAAGCTCATCGCGAGCCATGGCGAGGCCGGCCGGTGCTCCGCCGGCTGGTGAACCTCCTCTCCTCACTTCCCAACCCCCCACCACAGCTACAACAAGTCAAAAAACCCTAGATTACAGTCATCTCCTCAGACCTTCAACCCTAAATTCGCCCCCAATAGTGAACCCTATTTCGACAACCCAAATCGAGCCAATACCGTTTAAAAGAGCAACTTTCTTGCAAGGTCATCCCTTTGTCAAGTTTACAGAGGCCGAAGTTTATCGAATGAACATAATAAAAGGCCTTCAATATGCGGTAATTGGTAAATTTTCCTATGGGTGGCCTGACATTCAAGAGCTGCGTAGAGTAATTCCTCCTTAGTGTGGAATTAAAGGTGATTGTAACATTGGACTGCTCAGAGACAGGCATGTGCTAATTCGATTGACGCTATGGAAAGACTTCATCAACTTTACATCGAAGGCAGTATACTATCTGAAAGCAAAAAATGGATACGAGTATCACATGAGGACCTTGATCTATGACGCCAAATTCAAAGAAGGAGAGGAAACGTCCAAAGCAATGGCTTGGATTTAATTCCCTAATCTGCTGCCTACTTATTTTGTTAAAAAATGTCTCTTTTCTTTAGCCTCAGCAATTGAAAAGCCATTGCATGTAGATATGGCAACAATCAACAAAACCCCGTCCAAGCTGTGCAAGAGTCAAGGTATTAGTTGATTTGGTAACAGAATTACCAAAGAAAGTCCGTATGGATATCGAGAATGAAGTCACAGGGAGCATAAGAACTAAATGGGTTAAAGTTCAGTATGATTTCATACCCAAATACTGCAAACAGTTAGAAAGCTGGAAGCTTCATCCTGAACCACTGAATGAAAACTCTGGTGAAAGGCAGAAATTTAAGGAAAAGGCAAAAGAAGCACCACCTCTCATGATCCTATCAACTGGTAAAGTAGTTGGCAACACTGGTTTACAATGGAAGGAGGTAAACCGAATTCAAAACAAAGACAAAGACAAACAAATAGCAGAGCAATCCAAAGGCAGATTGGCATTAAAACCAGCTGATACAGATATGTAAAAAGTTCAGATAAACAACAAGTTTACAGCACTGGAAATGAAACAGAGCAGAGTCAATGAACACAATCAAGTGATTGTAGTCGAAGAAGCAATGAGAGGAAATACGTATGCCTCAATGGCAGCACCGTTAATTTCAACTCCAAGGACTAGCAAGCCACTTCACAATACTAAGACAGAAGCAGAGGTAAATGGAAGTGGAGACAAAGCACTAGTTACTGAAATCAAAGAATCAACAGGACAATGGGTCAACAATGCCTTTGTCAACAATGTCACAACAAACCAATCATTCCAAGAGATCCTGATACCTGAGGTGAATGAGATGGACAGAATTCAACTCAGTGAAGGCAAGCTATAGAGTGAACAAGTAGAAGAAGGATCAGAAGAAGAAACAGTACCAGATGGCATGAGAAGTGATGAAAGTTCAACTGATGAAGAAGAAGAGCCAAATGTACAAAGTGTAAATGGTAAGGCAAAGAAACAAGGCATAATGGAAGACCCTCAAAGCAAACACAAAGGTAAGGATGTTTCAATAACCAACAATGAGATCACAATATTGGAAGTGAGTCTGCCCAACATTCTCACAAAGCCAAAGCTCAAAGGTCCTGCTGATCAGAACTCTGGAGGAAAGGAAGCTAATAATCAATCCATAAACAGACTAATTAAGAACAGAAAGCATACAGGGAAAATGATCAATCCACCTAATAAAGGCAGGATTACACAACTCAATAGGGAGATAACTGTTGCCTCGCATGAAGACATTACCAACAAAGGACAGCTGAGTCACACAACAAAGACCACAGGACTAATCCAAGCAGACACCAATACACAATTAACAGAATACAGAGGAGCTACTGAAAAAGAAGAACATACAACAGGAAAAGGAAGGGATCTTGATGAAGAATCTATCACTCAAAACCTCATTAATGTGGCAAGACAAGCAGATATATCACCAAAGCTTATGGATGCAGGGAAATCAGCTAGAAGGATCAAGAAAAAGCAGATCAAGGACAATCAAGGTGCAGTGTCAGGGGTCCAAACCAGAAGGATCCTATCTAAACCCCACACTCAATCATGAATGGAATCTTGTGGAATATAAGGTCAGTCAACACTCAGCAAGCTTTTGAGAGACTGATCAATATGCACAGACAATATCACTTCCAATTCATTGGGATCATGGAACCTAAGCAGAAAATCAAAAAACTGGAAAGGTACAGAAGGAAGATCCATATGCCTAAGTGTTATGCCAATGTCTTAAACAAGATATGGGTATTTGTGGATGATGATCATGAAGTAGAGCTAATGAATGACATGGAATAGCAATTAACTATGCAACTGATAAACATGGAGTCACATTCTTCGTTCATTGTCGCTTTTGTATATGCAAAATGTGATGCTACTAAAAGAATCGAGCTGTGGGATAGTCTGTACAATCTTGCCAGAAACATGTCAATGCCTTGGCTTGTAGGAGGTGACTTCAACGTGATATGGGATGAGGAAGAGAAGTTTGGAGGACTCCCAGTATCTCTAAATGAAGTTGAAGATTTTAGACATTGCATCAACACTTGCAACCTCTCTGAACTCAGCTTTAAGGGCAACATTTACACATGTGGAATGAAAGAGCAGAGGGAGATTGTATCTTCAAAAGGCTGGACAGATGCCTAGCTAACTGTGCACTCCAACAATGGCTGCCACATTTGCAAGTCACACACTTGCCAAAGATAGGGTCAGATCACTGCCCCATGCTAATAACCTGTAACCAAAATACTACACCTACTAAGAAAGCCTTCAGATTCCCCAATTTCTGGATAAAACACCATTCTTTCAAGGATGTGGTAAAGGAACACTGGAAAGCAGACTTTGTAGGGGATCCCTTCCTGGTATTTAATCACAAACTGAAGAAGTTGAAAAGAGCTCTATCAATATGGAGTAAAGCAACATATGGAGACATCATTCAAAAGATAACAAGCTTGGAGGAAGTGGTCAAAGTACATGAAGCACAATTTGAACTGCAACCTACTGCACTGAACAGAACAAGGCTGCAAAGGGTACAGGCTGACTTGATCAGATATTTGACCTTAGAGGAGGAATTCTGGAAGCAAAAATCTGGGATAACATGGTTCACAGATGGAGATAGAAACACAAAGTTCTTTCATGCACAAGTGAATAGCAAAAGGAAGAGATTACAACTGAAGAGAATACAGGACAGTCAGGGCACATGATTAGAAGAGAATGAAGAAATAGCAGAGGAAGCAGTTAACTATTTCAAAGCCAGTTCCATCAGGCAAACAGCCCTACAACATTCATAATCCTAGAGCATGTTCCCACATTGGTGGAAAGCACAGATAATGCTCTACTCATGCAGCAACCAACAAAAGAGGAAATCAAAAAAGCAGTGTTTGGACTTAATGCAGAAAGTGCTGGTGGACCTGATGGTTTCAATTGGAGCTTCTACCAATCATGCTGGGACATAATTGAGAATGACATAGTGAATATGGTGAAAGAAGTCTTCAATGGACATACTCTTCCCAAGAGTATAACACACACATACCTGGTGCTACTGCCAAAAAAGAAGGAGGTACTGACCTTCTCAGATATAAGACCAATCAAACTCAGCAACTTCAGTAATAAGATTTTCTCCAGAGTGATTCATGACAAAATGGTAAGCATTTTACCAAAGCTAATCTCTGAAGAACAAGCTGGTTTTGTAAAAGGCAGAAGCATAGTAGAAAATGTCCTGTTAACTCAAGATATTATAACAGACATTCGTCTGAGAACTAAAGCAGGTCCAAATGTGGTACTCAAACTAGACATGACAAAAGCATATGATAGATTGTCATGGCTCTTCTTGACAAAGGTTCTAAAGAAGATGGGATTTGAGGAGAAATTCATTGGCATGATACATGGAATCTTGGCAAACAACTGATACTCTGTACTGATCAATGGAGAACCACATGGTTTTTTTAAATCCACAAAGGGAGTCCAGCAAGGTGACCCTCTGTCACCTGCCTTCTTTATACTGGCAGCAGAGGCTATGTCTAGAGGACTCAGTGCTTTACGTTCCAATCTGTACTTCTGTGGATTTGGACTGCCTAAATGGAGTCCCAAAATAAACCACTTAGCATATGCTGATGATACTATCATCTTTTCTTCATCAGATGCCACTTCACTTCAGCTGATAATGGAAGTGCTGAATGACTATGAAAATGCTTCAGGCAGCTGATAAACAAGAACAAGTCTGCTATCTATATGCATCATTCCACCTTAACACAAATTGACAAAGTCCAAAGAATCAGAGGAATACTGAGGCAGGATTTCCCTTTTACTTATTTGGGATGTCCAGTCTTCTACAAGAGGAGGAAGATGGATTACCACCAAAGTCTCATACACAAGATAATTGCACAATTCTTCTGGTGTAAATTTGTGGGAAATCTAGGCAGGCACTGGGCATCATGGAGCACTTTATGCTTGCCATGTGAGGAAGGAGATGCAGGCTTCAGATCTTTACATGACATGTCCACAGCTTTGCTGTGTAAGCTATGGTGGAACTTTAGAACAAAACCAAGTCTATGGAGTGCATTTATGAGCCAAAAGTACTACAAAAAGCTCAATCCTATAATAGTACCATGGAGAGGTGGTTCTCACATATGGAGGAAAATGACTGACTGCAGAAACATTATAGAACACCAAATCTGTTGGGAACCTAAGATGGGATCTTCTCTATTTTGGTTTGAAAACTGGACTGGACTAGGAGCTCTATACTTTGTCAACCCACCTAATTTTATATTTGATGAAACCATACAAAATATTCAGGATGTGGTCTGTGAAGGCTACTGGGAAGAGGAGAAGATCAAAGAGATACTTCCAGTTGAACTGGCTGCACACATACTGGAGAAAATTAAACCTTCAGCTTCTACAGATGAACTTGATAAACCAATTTGGATGCTAGGAACCAGTGGAGAATTCACTGTTAAATCAGCCTGGGAATATTTGATAAAGAGACAGCATCCTTACAATGCTTACAAGAACATATGGGTGAAAGGACTGCCATTCAAAGTTGCTTTCTTCATGTGGAAACAATGGAGAAACAGAATACCACTTGATGATTTCTTCAAAAAATGCAGCTGTTGTGTAGAACCACAAGAAGAAACAAGACAGCATCTCTTCTTTACTTTATATACAGCCAAAAAAGTGTGGAGGTACTTCCTTGGTTATGCAGGAATTGACATAGAAGGAATCACACTGCACAAAGGAGTGACCAAATGCTGGACTCCAGATATGGTCAGGCGAGTGGTACCAATAATGCAGGCCCTACCTTCAGTGATTGTATGGGAGCTGTGCAAGAGAAGAAACAGCTGCAGACATAGAGATGCAGTCACTATCAGTAGAGTAATCTACCAGATCAACTCTACTCTTCAGCTACTCATCAAATTCAGAAAGCCAGGTATACACAACATCCCACACAAATGGCCAGACATAATCACTGTGATGGAACAATACACCCCCACCCTAAAGTACACAAAGGTACTTTGGAAATTCCCCAATCAAGGGTGGACTAAGGTTAACACAGATGGAGCCTCTCGAGGTAATCTAGGAAGAAGTTCCATTGGCTTCATACTGAGAGATGAGAAGGGATACATCATATATGCTTACAGTAAAGAAATCCAAAATGGCACAAACACAGAAGCTGAAGCACAGGCTATGGTAGATGCCCTGAGGTTCTGTGTTCACAATGACGACACCCTCATAGACCTTCACACTGATTTAATGATACTATTGAAAAGTATAAAGGGAGAATGGAGAGTGTCATGGTCCATTGATGAAACAGCCTCAGAGATCAAAAAATTGATGGCAAGCTACAATATAAAAATTACATACACACTCAGAGAAGGCAACAAAGTGGCAGACTACCTGGCCAATTATACCCTGGACATTGGACCAATGGAATTCTACTATTTTAAGTATTTGGATATACAAAGCAGGAGATTGATCAATAGTGATAAGAGTTAATTCCCATACTTAAGAGTAAGAGTGGAAGGAAACAATGGGCAGTAACACTGCCAAAGGAAAAGAAACCTGGGGGAAAGCAAAATAACAATGGTGAAAAAAGAATGGAGCAGTGGCCCTACACTAACTATTCTTCTTTTATTGCAGGGAACACAGGAAAAAATAACCTCACAAACCAACCACATCAACTAATTCATGCAAGTAAGAGAAATTGGAGGTTACTACTGAAAATGCATCTCCAACAAAGACAAACTGGAGCACAACTTGCCAACATTACCAATAACAACTGCAACAAAGGCTTGATACCTCCACACCAAATGCTGCCATATGGTGTACCATTGAACAACACTACACATGGAACATACTAAATAAGCAGCCACTCACTAAAGCAGGACATCAGCAAGAAGATAGTGGATGCAGGATTTAGCATAATCAGTGTACTTGTGGGTGCAGTCACAATGTTATACCAAGGGCTGCCACCACAAAGATCATCACAACATCTGCAATGAAGGGAAACTGGAGAAGGGGATCCAATTTAACATGTTGTTCTTTTTTGCAGGAAATACTGACAAGAGCTGCCATCAACACCTACTCACATCTTCAACCATCAGCACCTTGGAGACAAGCAGCAGTGAAATGCTGATTACTGTGAGGGACCATATTACTACTGAGGAAGCAATGTATCACTACATTGATTCATTGATTAGTAGACTAGATCCCAACCTCTCCAACCAATCTCAGCAACCATACACACATAATCTCATCATACCTCTCAACACTATAGATAGCTTAGAGGAGAACAGATCATTGCTGCAATTGCAATGTGTGATAGTTGCATTTCTAATGCTCAATCCATTGCAACTACAGCAATTATCATGGATTCTACTTGCTAGTATACAAGAAAATCAGCAACATCACCCTCATGTCTCAAGTGCAACAGTCAAGACAAACTAAAAATCCACACAAACATCATCAGCAGCAAGCCTTCATTGAACTCAACAACTTTTACAATACTGCAGATATTTGGGTAATGTCCAGATCATTGCTGCAAATGCAAGGTGTGGTATTAGCACTTTCAATGCTCAATCTCTTGCATTTACAACAATCATCATGGACCTTCCCTTTCACCATACATCACTGGAATCCAGCTAACACACAGCCACACTGGAACAGAAGCAGAAACAAGCAACCATTAGGCCAGCAGCAACCACAGGGCATAGAAGACCATCCAACAGACAGACAACAAAAGCAACACTCGGCAGTAAACATAGAAGACCACAGAGTCATAAAAAAGCAACACACAAACCAGGACCAATTCACACACCATCAACAGCAAGCCAAATCCCAGAAAAACCACAACTCAAACACCAACCCAGCTACTGAATTCAGCATCCTCTACAACACAGCAAACAGCTTGAAATGGCCAAAATCATTGCTACAGTTGCAAGGTGTGGTATTAGTGCCCAGGGTGCTTAATCTGTTGCAACTGCAGCAATCATTATGGACTGCTACATCTTCAAGGCACTATTGGAAATCATACAGCTCACATCAATACAACAGTAGCACATCAAGCCATCACTAACTACAAGACATAAAAGTACCATCAACAAGCTACCAAAAGAAGCAGCAGGAATCAAAAGAGAATAGGAACCCCCACAGAAGCAGAAAGCAAATCAGACTTCCTAACAGCAAGATACGGACACTCACTCAACAGCAGCAGACTCAGCACACAAGCCACTACTCTAAATTCAGAACCTACAGCAGCATTCAGAACACTGCTCACTCAATATCACAAACAACACTCTCATCCACTTACAGGGTGGACTCAGATTACTATCTTCAACTTGGCTTTTCCTACTCAGGCCAAAGCAAACTTGAAGACAGCTTGCACTTTTTAGTTACACTTTTGAGAACTTTGCACATAGAAGGGAACACCTTCTCAAATCACATAATAGAAGCAAGAACATATGTATTTTTTTTTGTATAGTTGACCTACAATATTCCACTTTGCTTTTGTACATGCGTTTGTCTATCACTATATAATAGACAATCGTCACTTCCCCATAGGTCTAACAACTTACTACACTCTAGGTATATTTAGTTATCATATTAGGATGACTAAGTGTGCATTCACTATTTTATTGGAGGTAAGGTTTATGTCCCCCTCCGCTTTTGTAATTTTCTTCTATTAATAAAATCTATATTTTGCCAAAAAAAAAAGAGGAAGACTTTGGAGGAGGCCAAAGCGGGCATTGCCAACATAGAAGATTGTATTGCCCAGGCCCGAGAACTGGAGTTATCTGCTCGTCAAAATCTTCCTGCTCGACCCGCTGCGACTGATTCCTCGAGTACTCGGGAACAGAAGGGGAGACCAAAGAAGATTAAGGTCCCAAATCGGTTGTGAATCCGACTTCTTCTACTAAGGGAAATGTAGATCCATCTCTCCCTTCGAGTTCTGGCGGCAATAATGTATAACTTCTCTTTTTTTTGTATTTTGTAATTATGCCAAACATTTCACCGAGTTTGGCACTTGATAAATAAATAAAAAAAAATTGCTTAAGTGCTTTGCAAAAATATTCCATTTGTGTTTAGTCGATTAAAGCTTCAGGTATATATTTATCCTATAACTTTTGATTTAGGGCATAAAATCTTCCGGAATCTACCCTTTACTATAAGGGTTTCATAAGATAGGGTCCTTAAATTTATGGTGCTCTTGAAGAGGACGTCTCCTGTTCATTCCAGCACAAGCATTTGAAGTTTTTTTTTAACTTTCGAATGATAAAATTAACTCATCATTTAGACAATAAATAAGATAAAAATAAAAGAACTTTATTTTATTCCCTCTATTTTTAAAAGTACATAGGCATTTGTTTGCTTAAGTAAATAAAGCTGTCAATACATGTGGTTAACTTGTACAACTTATTTCTACGGCGTTGATCATGCAGTCCTTGGTCCTGATGAAACATTAATCCCGGTTCTCGCAGTCCCAATTTTCGTGGCATTACTGCTGCCGTATCAGATATTATCCCCCCAGTGTTCGAAAGCTAAGCATGCGAATTCGAGCATTGGAAGTCTTGCACCCAGATTGTCACTTCACCAGTAAAAACAACTTGTGTATGGTTAAATAATCCTCATCTAATAATGGAAGACAAGTCTCGCCATCGAGTCAAATAGCTTGTTTGTCCAAGCTTCACCAAACCTAGAAGCATTTTTTTCTTTCTCTTCAAAGTTGAAGTGTTTGGCCAAGCTTTTGGAAAAAAAAGTACTTTTGAAGAGAAGCAGAAGCAGTTTTGGAGAAACAAAAAAAAATAGTTTCTCCCAAAAGTACTTTTTTAAAGTACTTTTTAGACAAATACACTTAGAAACACTTTTTAAAAGCTTGGTCAAACACTAATTGTTGCTGACAAGTGCTTCTCAAATTAATTAGCCAAACACAAACTGCTTCTCAAAAAAAGTACTTTTGAGAAAAAGCACTTATCAAAATAAGCTGATTTTAGAAGCTTGTACAAACAGGCTAAAAGATTACTTAACCATCCACATATTTGTTTACCATCGATGTGAAAGTTTTAGTGCCTTTATATCTCAAGGTATTTCCTTTGCCGATGACGCTCCCTTCATAGTATGCTTTTCGTTGCTCCCTCATTAAAAACCTTGTCAAAAAAACCTGATTGAAACAAAAACTAGACGAAGGAAAGAAGAGTGCAGCACATACTTTTAGTATTGGTAGGACCCATCAGCAAGAATACATTTTTCAAGTGAGTCACGTTCCAATTGTTGGGTAATTGGACTCCATCTTGATTTTCCAACTCTTACGACCCTTTACCGGTGATAGCTTAAACCTGGTAAGGACCCTCTGATGTTGGTTCCAGCTTCTTGGCATTGACTTCTCGAGTGCTCTGAGTCACCTTGATGGTAGGCTATAATCTCGTATTTTAGTCGCTTATTGCACTCTAATTCACTGCACTTTGAGGTTTAATTGATAGTGTTTTGTACTTATTGCATGTTTTATGCCTTGTAGGAGTGATACCGAGTTATGTAGATATACGTAATGAATTCGAGCTATTTGGAGCTTTGAAGTCCGAGTAAAAGCCCAAGGGATTAAGCCAGGATCGCGTTTAGGGGTCGAAACCACGTCTGGATATCAAAGGATGAGGAAAATTTCGTACTCTGCGAAAAGCCCACAGCCGCATGTATTTTTTTGCTGCCTGACAGATTTCAACTCTCTGGATTTCCCCACTAATGCCCGCATGGCGCGTCGCCACATGCGGCATGCCTGTGCAAATTTTACAAAGTAATTATCCTATTTCGGATAGGAAAAGGTGATTTCGTTTGGGCCCGACTTTACATGGTATAAATATATGAAAACAACGTTATTTTCTGAACTTTTGGACATATTTTAGACCAAAGGAGGCAAAGGAGGAGTTGGAAAAGCAAAAGCACAAGGATTTCATCATTCCTTCCTCACTCAAGACACGAGTTTAGATTGAATTTATGTTTTCTATTACATTAATTTTATTTGTGATGAATTGCTCCATATCTATGGAGTAGTTCTCCTTAGGGTTTGATGGATTTGGTGTACTGATGATTGTTTATAGATTGTAACTCTAGTTTTATGTATTGAATCGTTTTGGGATGATTTAATTGTTGCATCTATATTCACTTGTTCATGTAATCGAGAGAGGCATAACTTGTGATATCTTTGCATTATATTGTTGGTTGAATTCATAGATTCTTCTAAGTAATCGAAAGAGACTAGTTGAATCATTGATAAAAAACCTAGCTAGGAGGATAATCGAAAGAGGTTCTCCTAAAGACCAATCCACCACGCATTCTTGCATATCTTCACGTGTTTAAATTGGTTCATCTTATGTGGTTAAGGATTAATCGAGAGAGGAGTTTTTGCTGAACGATTGAACTAATAATTGAGTGAATTCGAGAGACTCACTTAAACATTAGAAGTGAATTACCTAGAATTTGATCCCAAACAATTATCTTGCACCTATCATATCAACCCTTATTTTCTCCCACTGATAACTTCCTTGCTTACCTTTATTGCGATAGTCATTAGTCAATAGCTTTAGATTATCAGTTAATTTTAGTTATTAATCATATAAATTTCACTTATTGATTCTCCTGGATAGCAATCAAGCTAGAAACTACGAAAATACTATTTAACTCCAATCCCTGTGGATACGATATTATACTATACTATCTTTGACTAGCGAGCATAATTTAAGTGTGTGTTTCGAGATCGTCAAATTTTAGCGTCATTGTCGGGGATTGGCAATCAATAGTGTTTGAAATAGTTTGTAGTGCTAATTCAGGAATTTCTTCTTTTTATTTTATTTTATTTTATTTTTCCCTTTTCATGTTTGGTATTCCTTAACTGTGCGCAGGTTACAAGTTCAGAGTGGTGCATTACTAGAATCTCTGCGAAGGAAGTGCTACCGTACGAACCCCAGATAAAAAAGCAAATGCGATAGTTGAAGAAGGAAAGAAATCTCACTGAGACAACAGAAAAGGTTGGGCAATCCTCAGCAGAAGAACTCATGGCTGGAAACGGTGAAGATAATGTGGATTTGGCTGTGAGAGAAGCAGCCTAATGACGAGAACAAGCTGCACCGGATGCTGAGGAAGCAGCTATTAGAAATGCACAGAACATCTATGAAGAAGACAGGGGTCTCAGACTTAATCAACATCAACCCTTGCCTGGAAGACCACTTGGTTATTATGCTAGACCAGCCTACAATCAAGGATTATCCAGTGTTCGACCACCTCCAATTGCAGCTAATAATTTCGAGTTGAAGCAAGGGCTGCTCCAAACCCTTCAAAATTGCTATGTCTTCAGAGGGAAGATGAACGAAGATCCAAACAACCATCTAATGGACTTCGAGGAGATTATGAACACCTTTCAATACAATGGTGTGTCACAAGATGCAGTTTACTTAAGGGCATTCCCCTTCACACTCAAAGATGATGCAAAACAGTGGCTTCGAAGCTTACCCACAGATTCGATTAGAACATGGGAGGAGATGACTAGAAAATTACTTGATAAATATTTTTCCTCAGCGAAAACGGACAAGTTTAGAACAAAAATCCATAACTTCTGCCAGAAAGAGAATAAAACTGTCTTTGAAGCATGAAAGAGGTTTAAGGAGATTGTTAGAAAGTGCCAACATAGTGGAATTGATCTCTGGATGGAACTCCAGGACTTTTTGGATGGATTGACATCAGCCTTACGTAGAATATTGAGCAATGTAGCTGGAGGCCCATTGATGAAGAAGACTCCAGAAGAGATAGTTACAATTCTTGATGAGTTATCTGATAATGCTAATCAGTGGCCCTCTGAGAGTGCGGAAAGAAGAAGATCAACTGGTGTTCACCAGGTTGATGCTAACACATCTGTGCAGGTACAGCTTGATGCTTTGGCCAAAGAGATAAGGAAGTTGACATTATCCTCGATACAAAGTGAGCCTCACGCAGCTTGTAAGATATGTGGAAGAGGACACCCTACTCATGAGTGTCAAGCCTCAACTGAGGAAGTAAATGCTATGGGGAATTACAATTTTAATGCAATAGGTCAGAGGCACCCTGGTTTTTCATGGAGTTCACCTGGAGGTACTACAAATGCTTGGAAGCAAAATAACTCTAGACCGCAGGGACGAGGAGCTCCAGCATACCAAAATCAGCAAAGGCAGTAATTTCAGCCTCAACAACCCATTCAGCCTGGTCTAGAGGATCTAATGAAGGCTTTCATTATCAAGAAAGATGAGAGGCTGGACACTGCTGGAGCAGCTATCATAGAATTGGGCACTATTTTGCGAAACCTGGAGAGACAAGTGGGACAGATTACGACAATATTATCTGAGCGGGTTCCAGACATTCTCCCCGATGACACCGAAAAGAACCCTAAAGAAACAGTGAATATTGTAACTCTGAGAAGTGGGCAAGTGTTGAAACATATCACTCCAATCCATAAAGAGGTGGTACTTGAAAAGGAAAGTGAGGAGCAGCTGAAGAATGATATTGACAAGAAGAAGAAAGCAAGAAGGGAGCTGACAAAAAGAAGAAGGAGAGAACTTCGAGAAGGGAGGAACCGAATAAAAGCGAGCATATGCCTGCTCTACCTTTTCTTCAAAAGATATATAGAGAAAAGCTATATAAGAAATTTGAGAGATTTCTGGATATGTTGAAACAGGTTAATGTAAATTTTCCATTCACAGAAGTGCTTTCCTAAATGCCATCTTATTCCAAATTCTTGAAGGAGATCTTGAAAAAGAAGAGGAAGATAGAAGAGACCTCAGTGGTTTTCGACCCCCGAACGCGATCCCGGCTTAATCCCTTGGGCTTTTACTCAGACTTCAAAGCTCTAAATAGCTTGAGTTCATTCCATACATCTATATAGCTCAGAATCACTTCTACAAGGTATAAAACACGCAATAAGTACAAAACACTAACAATTAAAGCTCAAAAAAATAAAGTGCAGTGAATTAGAATGCAATAAGTGACTAAAACACGAGATTATAGCCTACCATCAACACCCCACACTTAAACCATCGCTCGTCCTCGAGCAATCAAACTACACTTCACATAGGACACGACCTTTTTTAAACAACTCTCATAACTCATCACACCAAGAATATTTAAAATAGATTAAGTACAATACCGTAACATCCTCACCTCAAGATTTGACTCACAAGCACTATGCATTATTTATAACTCGCTCACTTACTCTAACACAGACGTCAAGCATTACCTTTCCTTCATGAATCAAGTGCCCTCACACAACAATAGAGAGTAGTTCCACACACGATGAAAATTACGAACAATTAGGAACTCAAGATAGAAAGAATTCACTCACTCTCAGAAACAGCATTCATATGCCACAAAAGATGCACCATAGGCTTGCTCGTAGTGTATTACTCTACTAATTGAGCTCATTCGGATGAGGATCAAGTAGGACTTCATTTGGTTGTGATGTAGGCTGTGGGATCGGTATGATATATTTAGATATAAGAGTGACTACACCTCCCGAAGCACTTTAATACATACATTTCATTGTTTAAAACCCCACACTTATGTCAAACTGTAACTCCACCTTCACATCAATATACATTAACTCCCTACTTCTTTAAGCACAATTACATCAAGAGTCACTACTAGCAAGGAATATTTTTTTCTTCAAAATAAACTATTTTTTTTTTCAATTTCTTTTCTTATTCAATTCAAGTGGTTCTCACTTTTTTAAAACATTGCACATTTCTCTTTATTTCAATAGTTCCACTCAAAAGCCAAACCAACCATCCCACACTTCAACTTTTACAAAGTTCATACCATATGCAAGTGCTCACGAGAGGTACAAGGTTTAAATAGATGGTCAATTCGAATAAATGGGTAAGGCTTGTAATGTGGTTTCCAAAGAAACAGGATTACAGGCTCAAAGGGGTTAACTAAGATACATAATAATTAGGTAGGTAAAAGCATATCATTGGCTCAACAAAGAAATGCCTAAATCACTTCAAAGATTGAATACAACTACCCAATTCTCTTTGCAAATACACGGGGCAAGTTCTAGACATCAAATACAATGCACAGAATAACAAAAAACCTCACAAACGCATGGCACATAACTCACTCAAGATTTGATTATCAAGACACTCTAGTCAAAGCAGTTAAGCAAAGTTAAGATCAAATAATTTTAGGTACTTATGCAAGAGTCAAAAACTGAGCCTAAGCGTCACACTAAAGCACTATCTATTCTCAAGGCGTAATAAGGTTAGGAGATATTGCCTTTCATCTAAACCATAGCACAAGATTTCCTATTCCTAACCAAAATAAAAACTAACTACACCCGGTTCAAACAAAATCCTTGGAAAAGAACAGGGCATAAAGAAAAACCAAGGGGTAATTATTACACTACCTAACAAAAGAAAATCTTTTTATATTTTTTCTTTCAACTTTAATCCCTCAAAACACCCATCGAATCATATCCATCATCGGAAAAAATCAAAAAAAAATTCAATTTTTATGGTTTTTTTCAATTTCTCAAAACCAAGTCTCCTACCTTGAAGTAACGGAGATTGGCCTTGTGATTATAATATATTTCCATCCTTTGCTTGTGAGCCACCATCCTCACGTACTCCAAGTCCCTGTGTTCATCGAGCAAATCCAGCCTCACCAGCAATGCTTCATTATTTTCTTCCTTGTTTGTTCGGGAAAACCTTAAAGTCAGCTCCCCCATTACCACCAGAATCAAAGCTTCTGCATTATACACAATTGATAAAGGGGTTTCTCTCGTGCTCGACTTCGCCATTGACTGATATGCCCATAAATCTCCCAGTAGCATCGGGCCACTTGCCCTTAGCATATAGTCCCATATGAAGTCAACCACATCGCGTTCATCGATCTTTTGGTAAGGACATGCTTCAACCCATTTGGTTTAGTAATCAGTTAAAACTAAAAGAAATCTTACTTTTCCGACACCCGATCGTAGATGACCAACTATGTCCACCCCCCATTTCATGAATGGCCAAGGGGACAACACCGAATACAAAAGTTCTACCGGTTGGTGCACCAACTGTGCATGACATTGACATTTGTCATGCTTTTGAACGAATTTCTTTATGTCCTGTTCCATCCGGGGCCAGTAGTAACCTGCCCTGACCAACTTGAGAACTAAGAAATCTGCTCTAGAATGATTTCTGAAAACTCCTTTGTGGACTTCCCTCATTGCGTAGTCTGCCTCCGAGGCCCCTAGACACCGAGCAAATGGTCCTTGGAACGGCCTCCTGGATAACTGCCCATCCACGAGGCATTAGCGAGCTGCTTTAGTCCGCAATTCCCTAGAAGCCTTTGGGTCCTCGGGTAATTTACCATGCTGGAGATACTCGACCAAACCAAGTTGGTCCAATTTACCTCGCAGTAACCTTCCACGTCCAACACCGAATGAAGAAGTTGGACGACCGTACCAGAATCAGATCCTTTCATTTTTGTAGATGACCATAAATTAGCCAATGCATCTACTTCCACATTCTCTTCCCTTGGAATTGGTATGATTGACCATTCCCTGAATCGTGCAAGCAATGCTTGTACCTTGTTCAAATACTATTGGTCGAATTTACCTTGCAATAACCATCCACGTCCAACACCGGATGAAGAAGTTGGACAACCGTACTAGATTCAGATCCTTCCATTTCCGTAGATGACCCCAAATTAGCCAGTGCATCTACTTCCACATTCTCTTCCCTTGGAATAGGGATGATTGACCATTCCCTAAATCGTGCAAGCAATGCCTGAACCTTGTTCAAATATTGTTGCATACATTCTTCCTTTGTGTCAAAAATCTCATACACTTGGTTTACTAGCAGCTGGGAGTCACCTTTTACTTCGATGGCCTCGGAGCCTAGTCCCCAGTCTAGTTCTAGTCCTGCAAATTCAACTTCATTTTTAGTTAACAGAATAGTTTTAATGGTCTATCTCAGGGTTTCCATCGAGGGCGTGATTAGAACTATCCCGAGACCGACCCTTTTACATTAGAATCTCCATTCATAAACAAGGTCCAAACTCCTGATGCCGTTTCTAACACCAGTACGGCTTCCTTAGCAGCCAAGGGCATTAACCCGAAACTGAAATCGGCCACAAAGTTGGCCAAAACTTGTAACTTGATCGCAATCCTAGTTTTGTACTCAATGTCAAATTCACTAATTTCGACTGCCCGTTTAGCCAAACAACCTGACAACCCAGGCTTGTGAAGGACATTCCTCAGTGGAGAAGTCGTCACAACAACTATCGGGTGACACTAAAAATAAGGCCTAAGCTTTTGAGAGGCAACTACGAGAGCTAAGGCTAGCTTTTCGAGGTGTGGATAACGGGTTTTTGCTCCCGACAATATTTTACTAACGTAGTAAACAGGAAATTCTTACCTTTTTCTTCTCGGACCAAAACAGCACTTACCGCTACTTCCGAGACCGCCATATATATTAACAATTGAACACACATTTCTCCTGGTTAAGTTTCATGCTATGCTTCCTCAGAATGCCGAAGGTCTCTTGGAGGTGTTTCAAATGATCTCTTGCATTCAAGGACTTGACTAACATGTCATCAATATATATTTCCGTTGTTTTACCTATCTAACACTCAAACATTTTATTAACGAGCCTATGATAAGTGGTTTCGGCATTCTTGAGCCCAAAAGGCATCATATTATAGCATTATGTGCCAAAGTTTGTTATAAAAGAAGTTTTTTCCTGATCCTCCAGATTCATGTTGATTTTATTGTACCCAGAGTAAGCATCAAGGAAACTCATATTAGCTTTTCTCTGGCCGTCGCATCAATTATTTGATCAATGTTAGACAGTGGAAACGAGTCTTTAGGGCACGCCTTATTTAGATTTTTATAGTCTACGAACATCCTAAATTTGTTATTCTTTTTGGGTACTACAATTACGTTGTCTAACCATTTTGGATACTTTACCTCCCGTACTGAACTGACATTGAGTAGTCGGGTTACCTCTTCTTTAACAAACATGTTCCTAACCTCCGCTATCGGGTGCTTCTTTTCCCTTACCGGTGGAAGGTTTGGATCCTGACCTAGCTTGTGGAATGCTACCTCTAATGGGACACCTTTCATATCCGAGTGTGACCATGCAAAGAAGTCAATGTTAGCTTTAAGAAAATTTATAAATTCGAACATGAGCCCGGGATTCAACCCTGTCCCCAGATGAAAAATTATTTACAAAAACTCTTCAAATAAGCCACTTGCTCAAGTTCCTCTGCGGTTGACTTGATCGCATTCGTCTCCTCTGGTACCTGAAAGTATCTTGGGACCTAGTAGGATTCCGATGACTCCTTGCTTTTATCGTCTTCATTCAGAATGGGAGAAGGCATCGGTTCCTATAATTGCTATTTGTTAGGCTCTTTCCCTTTGCTGCTGGAAAGAGTTATTGCATTCATCTCCCTTGCAGCGGGTTGATCTCCTCTTATTTGCTTGATTCCTTCTGGCATTGGAAATTTCAATGTGTGATATGTTAAGAGTACAACCTCCATCTCTTGTATCCACGGCCTTCTAAGGATTACATTATAACCCATATTGCCATCTACCACTTCGAACAGAGTGGTCTTGGTTACTCCTTCGGCGTGTGTGGGCAGCAAAATCTCTCCTCCGGTGGTCACGCTTGTCAAGTTGGAGCCAGCTAAGATTTTTGTCACCGGAATGATGTTTTCGGTCAACTTGGCTTGCTCCAGCACCCACTAGATGATGTTAGATGAGCTTCCTGGGTCAACCAAAACACGATTAGTTTTGAAACATTAAGAGAGATTACCAAAGCGTCATTGTGTGACAGGAGAAGCAGCGTCCTCCTCCTTTCATGAAGGTGATATTATCTTCCGCTATTTCTCGGAGCCTCTTGTTGTGAGTCACCGATATCTTAGTTTTCTTAGCTGCTAAAAAGGTCACACCATTGACTTCATTTCCTCCAAAGATCATGTTGATAATCCTCTGAGGCGACCCATCTACTACCTTCGAGTGCTCCGCATTATCCCAACTTCTGCCATAGTTTTTCTTGGCTCGATAACTTAAGAACTCCCTAATGGGATCGTTCTTCAATAATATTGCCTCTTCGTGAAGATGATAGTAGTCCCCAATTATATGACCGTGGGTCCCATGGTATTCGCTCCATAAACTAGGATCCCTTAGGCTAGTATCTGATCTGATTGGCTTTGGGAAACGTGCTTTATTGGTATTCCACATTACCGATACCAACTCTGCTAAGCTGATGTTAAAGTTATAATCTGACAACCTGGGGTATGCGGAGTCTCGAGTCCCTGTCACCTCCTTCTCCTTTAACAACCTGCCTTCTAGCCACGACCGACTCTTCTATCGGAAGCAAACCTATCCGATGACTGGAACTCTTTGCTGCTACGCCCATCAATTCTTTCGTATGGCAAAAGACGGCCTCAAGAGGACCGTCGATCTCCATTTAAATTGTTTTTAAATTTGTCTTGGTTTTTTTCTCGGCCCCGTCCCTTGGGTTGATGTCGAAGACCCAAGCTGATTATCTCCTATCCTGATTTACTCATAACGGTTATGGACATATACCCAAGTTGTTGCCTAAAACTCGAACAAGCTCTCCTTCGGCTTCCATGAAGTATCGGAACTACGCGAATTAAGACCCTTTGTGAATGCCTTTGCTACCCACTCATCTGGAACCGCCGGTAGCAACATCATTTCTTTTTGGAACGAGATCACAAATTCCCAAAGAGTTCGGATTCATCTTGCGCAATCCTGAATATATTTGCCTTTCATACCTGAACCTTCCTTGCCCCCACATGGGCCTTAGTGCATGAGTGTGCAAGAATCTCAAAAGATTCAACTGAATGCTCGGGTAAGAGAGATTACCAAGTCAGGCCCCCTTAGTGAGGGTTTCACCGAACCTTTTCAATAAGACTGAATTGATCTCATGTTGAGACAAATTGTTCCCTTTCACAGTCGTGGTGTAGGTTATGAGTGCTCCTGCGGATCCAAAATCCCATCATATTTTGGTATGTCCGACATCTTGAACCTCTTCGGAATTACCTCTGGTGCTGTGCTTGGCTTAAACGGCAATTGCGTGTAACCTTTTCGAATTTGGGCCATTTATTAATGGTGGTGGGCCCGGCATATGATCCATTCGAGCGTGAAACTCCTCCTCATTCTAATCCATTCGTTCGTTAATTTCTCACATAAACCTCATGAGCTTGGTGTTGAAGGGATCATTCCCATTGTTATTCCCAGATTCGCTACCATTCCCTCCGGCTCCGTCGAAATCGACTTCACCTTGGGGTGTTGTTTGGACTCTCTGAGCCAATTGATTTGCAGGAACACTGGGAGGAATTGGGCTCCTTCCGTTTGCGTTATTGGAGGTGCCTAACAATGCTTGTTTTAACTCCGTCATCACCCGATCCTGCCTTAAGAGACGAGTCATGATTGCTTTCTGTTGCTCCCTCGAGAGTTTGACTATTTCTACGACATGTTCCTCCTCTGCATCATCAGGGGTTGGCACCCGCACATGCCGAGGGTATTGACCATCTCAAATCGGAGTCGTCTTATCCCCTTCGTTGCGAGTCTCACTGATTGAGTCATCATGTTGGGACAATTATTTGCATTCCTCAACGTTGTGTTTGCTGTTGACATCACTAGCTGACATATCTGGTTTTTACTACGAAATGAATCAAAACAAGTTAGTTATAAACGAATGAATCAAAGTAATTGTGCAGCTGTCTATGCTGCACAGTGGGCACCAAACTGTCTACCCATAAAACGATTCAGATAAATTTGTTACGTGGTTTATAGACAAGCGAATTGATTTTATCCGAAAACGATAAAGAGATAAGATTAAAATTGAGATTTAACAATTGAAGTTGAAAAAGATAACAAGCATGGCTCCGAACTCAGTGTCTCCGAGAGCACAAATGGGAATAATGACAAAGTGAAAATAAAGTTGTTGAATTGAGAGAAAAAATAGTAAAGTAAAGCTTTTGTGTGTATCAAATTACATGTCCTTACAATGGCTATTGACCCCGCTGTTTATAACTCTACCTAGGGAAACAAGATCCTAGGATCAAGCTCCTTTTAAATGATAATAAAAGAGGTCATTGATGAACATGTAATGGCAGCTCATGAATGCAAATATTCTCTGCAAGGGTCGTTCATTTAATATTAGTGAATATCCCCTCATTGAATGTTATCCGATGGCAAACCCATGAGATTCTACTGTCGATTACGTTTCCTTCGGAATCTATCTGGTATCGGTCACACTTGTTGTATCATTATTGATTGTTCCCCGCCTCGTCCTTTGCCTGCTTTCGGTTCCACATGGCATGTTATCATTTGACCATCTGTTATAAACCAATTTTACCTCATACAAAGAATATTAAAAGAAAGTGAAAATAAAGTTGTTGAATTGAGAAATAAAATATTAAAAGTAAAGGTTTTGTGTGTATCAAATTACATGTTCTTACAATGGCTGCTGACCCTGCTATTAATAATTCTACTTAGGGAAACAAGAACTTAGGATCAAGCTCTACTCAATTGATAATAAAAGATTCATTGACGAACATGTAACGGCAGCTCATGAATGCAAATTTTCTCTGCAACGGTCGCTCATTTAATGTTTTTGAATATTCCCTAATTGAATGCTATCCGATGGCAAGCCCTTGAGCTTTTACCGTCAACTACGTTCCCTTCGGAATATATCTAATACCGGCCACACTTGTTGTATCATTGTTGGTTGTTTCTAGACTCGTCCTTTCCCTACCTTCGATTCCACGTGTTATGTTATCGTTCGACCCTCCGTTATAAATCAATTTTACCCCATAAAATAAGTTCGATGAAAAGAAAAAATTAAAATAATATCCAATAACACTTGTGATTTGAAGTCAAACAACTCTAACTAACAGAGCTCATAAATAAGCTGAAGGTCGTAGATCACGAGCTACCAAACAACCAATTAACCATTTTTCTAAGACCGTGGCATCATGTCTAGACATTAAAGAGTAAAGACGGAGTAAAGACAACATACCATATGTGACCAAACAGTCACATAACAGCTGCACTATGGTCACCAATTATCAAGACATTGAAAATCCATCAGGATATATCAGCAAAAATACACACACATTGGCATCTTTCTCAACTTTCCAAATTTACCATCATTAGCAGCACTAACTTGCCAACGTAGGCATCAAAGATTACATCTGGCCACACCACCAGTTGCCGAACCATATGTAACATTCAATTTCATCCGTCAAAAGTTATACAGTATAAATATAGGCTGCTGAGTCCGGAACCAAAAGATTGTCTTTTTGGACTCAAGAGATAAAATAGGTGTAAATTTTTTTTGAATACAATATTATGCATAACGTATATTTTAAATGCGCTATACCTTAATGACCAGTTACTCTGTTAAGATATATCGCATGTAATGATATATTTAAAAATTTAATATAGCGCATATATTACATGTGCTATACCTGAAGTAGAAAAGTCAATCAGGTATACATATATAAAATAACATCCCCCTTCTTCCCCGAAAATTCACTTGAAATCGCATCCACCACCGCCCAATATTTATAAAAGAACCTCCATTAGAGTGAATAGGGTAAAATACGCTCGTATTAAATGCTCGCATAATAAAGCGACACATGGAGCCGAAGGCAGAAGGCAACCAAGTCTGAAGGCGGCAATCTCACTTGTTCCCGGAGGGAATGATGTTCTTAAAGGCAAGATAAATGTCTGCCACCCGACGATATTTGATAGAGCATATTATATAACATTAAGTACGCAGTCTGTTACAGAATATGGCATTTACTGCCTACCGTTATACATTATTCAATGGCTCCCATAATTATCATTTAAGAGGGGCTTGATCCTAGGAACTTGTTCCCTAGGTACCACTATAAATAGGGATTCCAACAACCATTGTAGAGCAGAAAATATTTTGACAAGCTTATACTATATACTCTTCAAAGCTCAATAATATTTTATCTTCTTGTTTACTAATATCGTTACTGCTGCCTTCTGAAGCTCTACTCCCCGAACCAAGATTTGTAATGTCTTATCTCGTTTTCAACGCTAAGTCTTATATTCTTCATTTTGTGATCATATTAATTCACTTATCTATAAATCACGTACAAATTTAAGTGTATCGTTTTACGAGTTAACAGTTTGGCGCCCACCGTGGGACTTAGACAGTTATGTAATTTAGTTTATCCTTGCACTATTACTAACCGTTTGATTCTTTGTTCTTAGAAAAAGTCATAGAAAATGGCAGATAACTATGTCAATATCTCACACAACGTTGTTATCAGCCTCAGCACGAAGATTCAATCAGTGATACCCGCAACGAGGGGGATGAGGCCACGCTGGACAATATTCACTGCATGTTCGAGAGGCAAACCCTGATGATGCTGAAGACAAGCACATCATGGAAATAGTAAGGATCTGAAGGGATCAACAAAAAGCCATTATGGGCCACCTCTCACGAGAGGATCAGGTCATGACGGAGTTGAAACAGGCATTATGGGGTGCTTCCAACAATGCGAATGGACGAAGTCTAGTTCCTCCCGATGTTCCCGTAAATCAAATAACGCAGAGGGTCGACAACACCATCCTGAGGGACGAAGTCGGCTTCAACAGGGCTGAGTGGAATGGTAGCGGATCCAGTAACAACAATGAGAATGAGTTTTTTAAAATTGAACTCATGCGATTTATGAGAGAAGTAAACGCCTGAATGGATGAAATTCCGGGCGCACCATCAGTGCTGAAAGGACCAGACTCCAAGAAGTACACCCAGTTGTCGTTCAAACCAAGCGCGACATCAAAATTGATACCGATGCGGTTCAAAATGCCCGATGCTTCGAAGTACGATGGGACTTCAGATCCTCGGGAGCACATCACCACCTATACAACGGCGGTGAAGGGAAATGATTTAGCTCCCTGCGAGATTGAACCAGTCTTATTGAAGAAATTCAAGGAGACCCTCACGAAGAGGGCCCTCATATGGGATTCGCTCTTGCCCGAGCACTCAATAGATTCCTTCGAGATGCTCACTGATTCTTTTGTCAAGGCCCATGCGGGGGCCAGAAAGGTACAGGCCCGAAAGGCCAACATATTTAGGATTGCACAAGGAGAGTTCGAATTACTGCAGGATTTCGTGACGAGATTCTAGAAGGAAAGGATGCTGCTACCGGCTGTATCGGACATGTGGATAGCTAAAACATTCACTAAAGTTCTGAATTCGTGAAGTTTCGACGCTTCCTAGTAATTAAAAGAAAGTCTGCTCGAGTTCCAGGCAACAACATAGGCAGATGTTCACTATCGGTACGAGTCAAAGATAAGAATTGAGGATGATCAGCTCGATTTTCCGTCATCAACCAAGGATGGGGACCGGGAGAAGAATAAAGAGAAGTCAAGGGATGATTTCGACACAAATCGACGGTCTGCAAGAGGTCAGTTTTTGCCCTATGAAAGGGCTAAAGGACGTGGTAGTGGTTACCAGTCTATACAACTGATAGGAGGGCTGATCGCGGCCAGAATAACAAATCACTGTAGGATAAAGAGATTACGGGTTCCCGGGACTCATCCTACCCTAGGCTTTTCGAATACAACTTCAACATCAGCTTAGTGGATCTAGTATCGGCTATGAGGAATATTAAGGAAGCACGGTTCCCAAAGCTAATGAGATTTGATCCCAGTCAATGGGATCCTAATTTGTGGTGCAAATACCATGGGACCAACGGCCACCAGACAGGAGAATGCCGGCATCTGCATGAGTAAGTGGCGACATTGTTGAAAAACGACCATCTCAGAGAATTCTTAACTGATCAGGCTAAAAGCAACAACACCGTAATCCTGATGACGCGGAATCTTTGAAAGCAGGGGAAGATCCTCCACGTTTGATGATCAACATGATTTTCGAGGGGAACAAGATTAATGGTGTGACATTTTCGACGGCAAAAAAGACGAAGGTGTCAGTGACCCACAGTAAGAGACTCCAGGAAGTCCCTAAGGACGAAATGACTTTCACGGAGGAAGATGCAGATGGACTATTGTTTTCGCACAACAATACCTTGGTAATATCTTTAAATGTCTTAGATTTTAAAATTAAATGTGTTTTGGTAGACTCAGGAAGTTCAGCCTATATTATCCAGCTGAGAGTGCTGGAGCAATTCAAGCTCACCGGAAGTATCATTCCAGCCAAAACTCCTCGCCGGGTTCAATCTAGCAAGCATGACAACCCGAGGAGAATCTTGCTGTCCACGAATGCCGAGGGGGTGATGAAGACGACCCTTTTCGATGTTGTGGATGGAGATATGGGCTATAATATTATCCTAGAGAGACCGTGGTTGCACGAGATGAAGATTGTGCCATAAATATGTCATCAATTGCTGAAATTCCCAACTCCCAAGGGATTAAACAAATAAGAGGTGACCAACCGACAGCAATGAAAATGAATGCAATCTCAATTTCCATTAGCAAAGGGGAGGAGCATGCAACATAGTAATTACAGGAACCGACACCTGCTCCCCTGTCAAGCAGCGTCAACCAGGGGGAGGAGTCGTCGGAATCCTATCAGGTACCAGGATATTTTCAGGTACCAGAAGAAACGGACGCAACAAAGTCCACTGCGAAAGAACTTGAGCAAGTTGCGTTGTTCGAAAAGTTCTTGGAGAGAAAGTTCCACTTTGAGACAGGACTAAACCTCGAGCTCAGGTCAGGATTTATAGAATTTCTTAAATGTAATGTTGACTATTTTGCGTGGTAGCATGCGGATATGACAGGTATCCTGCCGGAAGTGGCTATGCACAAACTGAGCTTAGATCCTAACATCCCTCCGTTAAGGTAGAAACATGTCCTATTTCTGAGGTTAGAAACAAATTCGTCAAAGAAGTAACCCGTTTGCTCGATATCGATTCAATCCGAAAGGTAAAGTACCCTGACTGGCTAACTAACGTAGTAGTAGTTCTAAAGAAGAATAATAAATTTTGCATGTGTCGGACTATAAGGATCTAAATAAGACGTGCCCAAAAGACTCATTCCCATTGCCAAACATTGATCAAATGATTTATGCGACGGCCAGACACGAGATAATGAGCTTCCTCGATGCTTACTCCAGGTACAACCAAATCAAGATAAACCTAGAGGATCAGGAAAAAACTCCGTTCATAACGATCTTCGGCACATATTGCTATAATTTGATGCCTTTCGGGCTAAAAAATGCCAACGACACTTACCAGCGGTTCGTAAACAAAATTTTTGAAAAGCAAATAGGGAAAACCATGAAAGTTTACATAGATAATATGCTGATTAAGTCTTTGAACACAGGTGATCATCTTAAACACTTGCAAGAAATCTTTAACATCTTAAGAAAGCACAACATGAAGCTTAACCCTGAGAAGTGTGCATTCGGAGTTAGCTCAGCTAAGTTCTTGGGATTCCTAGTGTCGCAATGGGGGATCGAAGTCGACCCCAATAAAATTAAAGCCATTGAAGACATCCCTGACTAGCTATCAAGAGTAAAAGAGGTTCAAAGGTTGATAGGAAGACTGGTCGCTTTAAGCAGATTCATTTCTCGGTCTTCGAAAAAATGCCATCACTTCTTTTCGCTCCTAAAAAGGAAGAACAACTTCGAATGGACTTCGAAATGTCAACACGCCTTCAAGGATTTGAAAAGGTATTTGTCGAGTCTTCTACTACTATCAAAACCGGAGGAAGGCCAATAGCTGCTGATCTGCATAGCAGTCTCAGAGGAAGCGGTAAGTGCTATTTTAGTCGGTGACGATTAAGGTACGCAGTCTCCTATCTATTATGTTAGTAAAATCTTAAGAGAGCAGAAACTCGCTACCCACATCTGGAAAAAATGACCTTGGCTTTCATAGTTGCTGCTCGAAAATTTAGACATTATTTCCAATGTCATCTGATTTCCATGGTGACCACTTTTCCCTGTGGAATATTCTTTGTAAACCTGAACTTTCAGGTAGGCTAGTCAAGTTGGAAGTCAAAATGAATGAATTTAACATTGAGTATAAACCTAGGACTACGATCAAGTCACAAATTTTGGCCGACTTTGTGACTGATTTCAGTCCGGGACTGTTGCCTTTGGCTACCAAAGAAGCAGTGATGGTGTCAGAATCAACATAAAGAGTTTGGACCTTGTTCAGTGACGGAGCTTCTAACGTGAAGGGGTCCGGGTTCGGCATAGTGCTAATCACGCTCTCGGGAGAAACCCTAAGGAAGGCTATAAGAATTGTTCCTCTGTCTAACAATAAAACAGAGTATGATGTTTTGATTGCAGGACTCAAGCTGGCAGGGGAACTGGACTTGAAGGTCATAGAAATCAAATGCGACTCCCAATTAGTAGTAAATCAGGTCTACGGGATTTTTGAAGCCACAGAGGAATGCATGCAACAATACGTAGTGAAAGTCCAAGCTCTGCTCGCACGGTACAGGGAATGGTCAATTACGCACATCCCAAGAGAAGAGAATGGGGAAGCATATGCACTAGCCAATCTAGGATTGTCCACGAAAATGAAGGGATCAGACTCCGATAAGGTCGTACAGCTTATGCATTCGGTATTGGAGAAAACAACTATTATGAGGTAAACGCGGCCAATTTGGTCTGGAACTGGAGACATGAGATCATTGACTATCTCGAGCATAGAAAATTGCCTGAAGATCCTAACGCATTTCAGGCGATGCGCACTAAAGCAGCTCGATACAGCTTTAAGGGAGGTCAATTGTATCGAAAATATTTCCTAGGCCCGTTGGCCCAATGTTTGTGGGCTTTCGAAGCTAACTATGTCATGAGAGAAGTCCACAAAGGGATCTGCAGGAATCACTCGGGCGCATATTCCTTAGTGTTAAAACTTATTAGAGCGGGATACTATTGGCCCCAGATGGAACAAGATATTAAGGCTTATGTACATAAATGCGATAAGTATCAACGTAATGCACTGTTGGTACATCAACGCTGCAGAGCTACTGCACTATTCATGAAGTGGGAAATGGAGATAGTCGGTCCGCTGCCGCCAGCGCCCGATAAGGCAAGATTTTTCTTTTATTTTAATTAACTATTTTTCTAAATGAGTTGAAGCAGGTCCTTACTAAAAAATCGGCGAGCACGAATTGGTAGATTTCTTGCGGGAGAATATAATTTGCAGATTTGGATACCAAAAGTGATAGCCTGCGACAATGTGCATAATTTATAAGCGCAAAGGTCACAATATTCCTTGAAAACATGAAAGTCAAAAGAATCACATCATCACCCTATCACCTGAGTGCAAACGGTCAAGCGGAATCAACTAACAAGGTGATTATCCAAAATCTCAAACAGAGATTAGAAGCAGCCAAAGGCAAATGACCCGAAGAGCTACCAGGAGTAATATGGGCGTATTGAACAATGACCAAATCAAGCACGGGAATACTCCTTTCTCTCTTGTATACGGAGTAGAAGCCTAGATCCCGATGGAAGTAGGTGAACCTACCTTGAGGTATTTCTCGGTGGACGAAGAAACAAACAACGAAGCATTGCTGGTTAAAGTGGAGTTGCTCGATGAACGCAGGGACTTGGTATATATAAGGATGGTAGCCCAAAAATAGAGAATGGAAAGATACTACAATCGAAGAGCCAACCTTCGCTATTTCAAAGTAGGAGACTTGGTCTTAAGGAAAGTAACTCAGAACACCCGGGAGCTAAACGCAGGAAAGTTTGGTCTAACATGGGAAGGCCCCTACCGGGTTTCATCTATCATCGAGAAAGGGTCATACGAGTTGGAATATTAAGACGGAGTAAAGTTTTCGAGCAACTGAAACATGGTACACCTCAAAAGGTACTATTGTTGACGAGCATCGCCCATACTGAAAGTATGTGCTGCACTCTTTTTCCCTTCGTCCAGTTTTTGTCCCAATTTAATTTTTCTGGCAAGGCTTTTAACGAGGCAGCAACGGAAAACATACTACGAAGGAAGCTTCATCAGCAGAACTAAGACCAGAAAATGACAAGGCACGCTGCCAATGGATTGCTACAGAGCCGTTAGATAATCTTTTACTCGGTAGCAAAGTTCCTATCGGGAAGCAAATTTTGCTATCGAGCCAGAGATTAGCTGACCGTTCGCAAGTGCAAGCCTAAGGGGAAGTGAAGCTTGCTATCGAACTAAATATTATCTAACCATTCACTAGTGGAATCTTCAAAGGAGCAAGACTTCCAGTGTTCAAATTCACATTCTTCGCATTCGAACACTGGGGGGGAGGGTGGAAAGATATTATAATACGGAAATAACTGCCATATTGACCATGATTACAAAATCCATGAACAAAGTTTTATCATCGGGACCGGGGACTGTGCGGCCAGCCCCGTAGAAACAAGTTGTGCACGTTAGCCACAAGTGATGGCAATTTCTTTTTAGCACAATGAATGCTTCTGTACTTTTTAAAATCGAAGGAATAAAGTAAAGTCCTTTTATTTGTATCTTGTTTCTTGTCTTAATGATGAGTTAATTTTATCATTTAAAAGTTAAACAAAGTACTTCAAATGCTAGTGACATAATGAACAGGAGACGTCCTCTTCAAGAGCACCGTAAATATAAAAGGGCCCTCTCCTATGAAACCCTCACGGTAAAGGGCTGATTCTGGAAGAACTTATGTGCAGAATCCAAATGCTATCGGGGAAAGACGCACCCCGAAGCCTGACATAACACGACACTAAAAGAAAAACTTTCGCAATACTTAAACGAAAAAAAATACTTCTATATATAACAAATGTGCTAAACAACACGAGTACAAAAGTATGAAAAAGAAAAGAAAAGTGAAAATAAAGAAAAAAACTAAGCTACTGCACCCCCGAAATCTGGAGGAAAAGAAGTATCTGCACCCCCAAGAGAAGTAGGCGAATCCACCGCCAGCTCAAGAGCTTGGCCTTCTTCATCACCCCCTTCGGGTTCTTCTTCGGTTCTCGAGAACTCGGAACCAGAACTAGAAGAGTCAGGACATCTGGTAGGACCGGGAGACCCCTTTGGGAAGTTGACTCTAGATCACGGGCCTTGGAGATTTCGGCATCAAAATCAATGACGCCTTCTTTGGCCTCTTCCAAGGTGTTTCTCCTCACGCTATATATAGAATATGTTTTTTCAACAGTGAGGGGAGTTGCTCCGTGCTGAAGTTCTTCATTAATATGGTCAACCTCGATCAAAAGTTTATCCCACTCGGATTTAACGGCCCAGAGGCTGACATCAAGGTCACAGACAGTGGAGTTAAAAGCTCTATTATGCTCTTAAGTCGTATGCCTCTCTTCCAACCGGGCATACTTCTCCTAAGAAGCAGCAACTTCTTTAGCTTTGGGGTTCAAGGTTGCCTCCAAATTATTCAGTCTTTCAGTAGAGGCAGGCTCACGGTCGGCAGCAGCGAGAATGGAATTTTGGACCTAAATCCATTTAGCCTTAGCTTCTTCAAATTGTACCTTTAGCAGGGTGACCTCTTGGCTAAGGTCACTACCTCTTGTTCGCTCTGCTGTAATCGAGCCTCGAACTCAGTAGCCTCAATAGCTCGTGCTTCCAACTTAAGGAAGCGGGCAACAATCTGAACACGCTCGGCCAACAATTGATCCCGTGCGCAGGTAAGTTTCTCTTTGTCAAGGATCATTCTCTGAAGGCCCTCGGAAGCAAGGAAGTTATCCTGCAAAACAGAAGTATGAATTAAAACTGCTGCCATAACAAAGATAGAAGGAACAACAGAAGGAACAAAGTTTGTACCGCCGGCGCATTATATATGTCATTGTTCATCAAACACTCTTCCGAGAGAGACTGTATTTTATTCATGTCCCTTTCCGAAGCCAGAGGCTTCAGATAATTAGCGAGTTCCACCAGATGGGACAGCAGATGACATCCTGTAGAAACTGAGAGTGTAATATTCCTCCTCCTTTGGGGATCATCAAAGGGGGACGAATAGTTATGTCACAAATTCCCATGACCTAGAGACTCGGGAAGGGGGACATCCTCCACTTGGACGATAGCGCCCGGTGGAGATGATGTAGCAGTTACTCGTGGCGAAGGCAATGCTGGCAAATAAGGTGATGAATCTGATATCGTTGTAGGTTGAGAAGCAGTTGCGGAAAAAGTTATGCTAGTTGTTGGTTGCTTATCAACCGAAGACGAAAAACACCCGGTACCTAGCCTCACGATGCCGGGAATGACGACTTGGACTCAAAAGCGAGAGTTAGCATCCTCCACTAAAATAAATTCCCTCAGAGCACTGGGACCTCATCTTCGGTTGGCGTAACTAGCTCAACAGATTGAGCACTCTGTTGAGCTAATGAAGGTCATCATATTCTATATAGAGAAGCCCCCTATCACTGGCTCCCCCGTCATCGTCGATCACCACGATGTCAACAGCTGGCTTGGGTGCGACGCTCATCACCATAGTGCCCACGGTTGGCTCAGGCACGACGCTCTTCACCTTTTTAATTTTGCCCTAAACCGCGGAGGAAAGTCATCTTTTTGGTTGCTTGTTCTCCGGCTGAGGACTCCGAGAAGAAAAACTTGCACCAGAAGCAGGCCCAACGACACCCATTCGAGGAAAAAGCCTCCTGCAGTAACCTCGCTGCATCAGCAGGATCAGCCAAAACGTCCTCCTCGGTGACGATAATTGAGCCCTGTGGAAGACCTGAATGCAACAGGAACGAAGAGTTAGCCAATTTTCCTACGCGAAAAGAAAAAGCAAGGTAAGTTCAACCTACCATGATTTTTAGCCTTCCACCCGTATTTGAGGGCTAGTTTTTTCCACTTGCGGGTCTTATGCATAGTAACTTCCAAAATCTTATGGACCCACTAGTCTAGGTCTTCAACCCTTGGTGGTGTCTACCGAGTTGCTGAAATAGTGAAGGAAGGAAGAGCAGTAATAGCATGGGACAATCTTTAACTAAAAGGAAAGACGAACGATGAACTTACGAGTACGGTTCCATGATTCAGGAAAGGATGAAATCGTCGCCGGGATAATGTCCCTGGTGGCAAATGCAATGAACTGCTCCATCCATCCACAATCGTTGTCATCATCTATGCTGGTTAGCAAAGCGTGATGACCACGTTTACTGAAATTTATCATTCCCCCACGAAAAATCTTGGGGGAATAAAGGTTCATTAACCGAGCTAAGGACAGCTCTTCTCCCGTCTCCTGGCATCGACGCTGAAGACAAGCAATTGTCCTCCACACAGAAGGACTTACATATGCCAAGCATACTTGGTAACGAATGCAAAACTCCCTGATAACGGAGTCAAGCTCCCTGCTCAATGAGAACGGGCCCAACGTGAAGGGATACGTGTAAACATACGTAAAACCCTTCTTGAGTAAGCTTTCTGGGAATGATGGCACTTACCTTAGGAGGAGGAGCATCATCAGCACTTTATTTGTTTTTTGAAGCATTGGAATTTCTGGAAGAGGAGGCCATTGTAATCAAAAGGGAGAAAGGGTTTTTTTTTCTCTAAAAAGAAGATTAGAGGGAGTTGAAAACAAGTGTGAGTTGAGTAAAGAGAGTTTGACAGATCTTAGAGAATTATGAAGTGGAAAAGAGGAAGAGTGATGCGCATAAGTAAAGGATTAGGCAGTTAAAATCGTGACCACGATTACCTCAAGAACTGGCGAAGAGGGGGTTAGAGAATTTTCCGCCAAAAAAGGTATCTTCACTATCTTTCCGGAAACACAAAGATCTGCCACCGAAAAGAAGGGGGACTATCTGTATAAGGTAAAATACATTTATATTAAATGCTCGCATAATAAAGCGACATGTGGAGCCGAAGACAGAAGAAAACCAAGTCTGAAGACGACAATCTCGCTTGTTCCCGGAGGGAATAAAGGCGAGATAAATGCCCGCCACCCGACGACATTTATTGGAGAATATTTTATAGCATTAAGAACGTAGTCCGTTACAGAATATGACATTTACTGCCTACTGTTATACATTCTTCAATGGCCCCTATAATTGTCATTTAAGAGGGTCTTGATCCTAGGACCTTGTTCCCTAGGTACCACTATAAATAGGGATTCCAACAATCATTGTAGAAGAGAGAATTTTCAGACAAGCTTATACTATATACTGCTCAAAGCTTAATAATATTTTATCTTCTTGCCACCTGAAGCTCTGCTCCCGGAACAAAGATTTCTGTTGTCTTATCTCAATTTCAATGCAAAGTCTTATATTCTTGTTTAATTTATTTATTATTTTGAGATCAAATTAATTCACTTGTCTATAAACATGTACAAATTCAACTGTATCGTTTTACGGGTAAACATGGAGCCGACATTTGAGTCCTGAAATCACTCGTCGTTATTAAATTGTTAAAAAAAGACACGATTCAAGGTTAGCTCATGGTGTAGAATGTGATTTGTGCTCGATTTGGTTGTAAAAGCGGCGTACTTTCTCCGATCAAAAACTTTTTAAAAAAGGGTATTTCGATAAACTCTTTTCATATAAGTTGTAATATATATTTGTATAATTTATTTGTAGTAATCTATGCCATGGTTTTTTGCCTATTTTGTTATTTCTTTTAATTTTTGTACCCGAATTTATGTGATGTGTAGCAATTTTTTATGCCATTATTTTTTATGCTATTGTTTTAAAGTTGTTGAATATTTTATGTTAGTTGTTGAATATTTTTATAATTGTAGAACAATAAATATGTGTTTTTAGTGTCCTTTAGCATAGTCCTTTAGTGTAGAATAATAAATATGTGTCATCATTAATATAGTCATTTAGTGTAATCAATTACCGACCATATACTAATCAATTAATAATCTTATAGTAAAAGTATTATCAGATAAGAATCAATTAAAACATGATAAGTTAAATAAATTAAATATTTAGTGTTCTTTGGTTGACGAATAAAAAATTATTAGTTGTTAGTATAAGAGAGACTCTGCTATGTTTTTGTCGTAAAATATAAAAAATTAACATATAAACCGTTACGAAAAAAAATAAATGATTAATAATAATTTACATAAAAATAATTAACAAAATATTTAAAATTATCTCGATAAGTTAACAAATTAAATATTTAGTATTCTTTTAGTGACGAATAAAAATATAAAAAGTTGTCAGTACTGCAAAATATTTGTTGCAAAATCATAAGAACTAACATAAAAATAAATAATTTATATTAAAATAATTAATAATATAAAATTTATGAATTAAATAATAATAAAAAAATATCTCAAGATATTTCGAGACGTTAAACGAGGAAAGAGAATATAACTTTAATTAATATTATTCAATGTACAAACATCATTATGGATCGCCTGATTGTTCATCTTGCACCTGTTTCTCGTGAGCTACTTACAGTACATGCGAGCCATACGTCATCACATACTTGGGATGGAGAATTGCATAGCCAGAACTTCCATCTGAGATGCATTGATTACTTCTTGAAGTTTATTAGGGACCACCCATTTCATCATCGTACAGTTGTGTGCCTCACTCGGACTGATTTTTACCGAGCTGTTGAGGTCAGCCGGTTGCAGTTCGATTGGCCCTTGATCACGGCTTTGATCGAGTGTTGGAGGCCTAAGATGCACACGTTTTATTTTCTTACTAGGGAGCCCACCATCACGCTACAGGACGTGAAAGTTTTATTTGGGTAGCCCACGACGGTTTTGCTGTCAGCTACCTGCTCGGGTTTGAGATTTTAGGAGGCATGAATATCTAGAGATGCTGGAGAGGCTCACTGGATTCCTGCCGGCTGAGCAGACTCCAATTAGTGGCGTTAGTTGATTACAGTTATTCCCTGTTAGGCTGTCGGAGGCCTTTCACCAGCAGTTCACATAGAAGACACCAGTGGAAGCTATTGAGTGATAGTCAAGTTTGTTTCTTTTGATGATATTTGGTGGAATTCTTTTCTCGAATACTTCGGGGAACCTTGTGATCCTACGTTTCTTGCCTCATCTGGAACGCTTACATGATTTACCCATGTACAGTTAGCGTACCTGTATAGGCAGGTGTGCAAGACGTCGATGGGTAGCATGAGGGACGTCACTGGATTTATTCCTCTACTATAGGTGATAAAATTATTAATTTGTTTCATGATTATCATAGATATAGTAAAAAGTACTGAATTTTACGTCCACAATCAATATTAGGTTTGAGCATGGGAGAGATTCTTGCAAATGCAGCCCCCTCCTCAACCACTATCTCCAGATGCACCACCTTCGCCGCTTCTACTACGTGCTAGGAGGTGGGTAGATAGGAGAGGCCACGCCCGCGACATCGAGGCTCGACATCATCTCCCTCTTTACAAGGATATGTTGGATTTTCTGGATGGCAATCAGGTAAATATTCGACTAAGTACTTTTGTTAATACTTGATTTGTCATGCATTTAATAAATAGTTCATTGGGGTGAAAACCTACAATGGATTCCACTATACTAAAAAAGGTGTGATTTTGAAGTATTATGTTGTTGGCATGGGCTAGCTGTACCACAAACATTGTCTGCAATGTTCCAAACTAACACACACACCAGAAGTTATTCGACATTTGATGATGGAGATTTTAGAGATGGAAAAGGAACTAGCCGTTCACCATGCACTGGATGGTCTTAACTACCTCCAAGGAACAGACGATCAGCATTGGGGTTTATTAGAGAATGAAAAATTGCATAGAGATCTTGATTATCCTGTACTCCAAATAAATGTGGACTGGGAGAGACTACCAAAATATCTACATTATGATGAATGTGTGTCAATCGGGGGCTACATTATGATGCCCGAGGTCCCGACGGATGCAAATAAGACGGTGACGAAGAAGATGAAGAAAATGAAAATAAAGAGACCGAAAAAGTAACAACGAATTAGTGCCTGACAGTGAGGATAATGACGAATGAAAATATTTCATCTTTTTTTTCTCTCGAGTGTTTGTTAAGTTTTATTAAATTTTCAAAGCTATGTGTCAATTAGAGTTAACACTATTGAAAATACAATTTTATTCATTGATATTGCAATTACATCATTAAAGACACTTATTCCTACTAAATATACTGCTATAAAAATCTAAAAATATGCCTTTAAAATTGCCAATATTAGATGAACTGCCACCGTGTCCCAAACTGATTGTAGGACATTTATGGCGATCGTGTCCTGTTTAGGAACATAAATCACATTTACATGCATATACGATATCACCAACATCCATTTGGTTCCGTATCAGCATTTGTTTTGCACTTGCCTGCGACGCAAGAAATACTTACTACAAACCATTGCAAATGGTTCCGGTAGCCAATAATGCTCATAACTCACTGATTGAAAGTGCCCGCTATAGGTGCTTGCGTATGAAGTCACACCATATTCTCTATCAATATACCTCGTCACTGCAAACCAGTATGTTGAAATCACTTCATGGCAAGTGATCATGGCAAATGATAAATCGACCATCACGCACATGAACATATCGCGTGCTCTCATTAACGGTGTGGGTATTATTACCGCGGCCTCGATACAAACTGGTACGAACTTCAAAAATATTTTTGTTGCTGCAATATTGCAAATAAGTATTCCATTGTGACTGCTTCCTATAACGCTCAAATCGTTGCATCGATTATGGCATAAATTGTACACCACTTTCCGACGAGGACGATGCATTGCAAAATCTATCAGCGAACCCCTCCGCCAGTTGCTTGAATGACATCCGCACCATGGTAGTGATTGGCAATCCACAGGCTGATTTCAATAACCCATTAAGAGACTCTGACACATTTGTTGTCAAAATTCCTAATCTTCTATGACCATTCTTATGCAGAGTCCACTTCTCAAGCTCATGATCCATCAACCAACAATAAGATCATTTGTTTTCCTGCCTAATCATTCCATTTGCATCCTGAATTTACACTCTTGAAGATCTGTTGCAGTCATACGCATTAGATCATGTAAACTCTTGTTTGGATAAGCTCGCTGGAAGTTGGGCTTCAAGTGCATAACACAGTAACGGTGGTAGGTATATGGCTCCTTCCATGCATCCAAAGTACGCACAAAACTTAAAATCCCCTCGTGCCGATCAAATATTAAACAAATACCTGAACATTATCTCACAACGTGCTCCTTGAAGTGGTTTAAAAACCATGTCCAAGTCTCTTGAATTTTATTGGCACAAATATCAAAGGCAAAGGGAAATATTTGGCCATTAGCATCTATTCCAACGACAATTAATATCTTTACATCTTACTTTCCATATACTGTGTGTTGTCTCTGGAGATTAACAGCCGACAATGAACAAAACCATAAATAGATGGTTTAAATTCCTAGAACACATATATGTTTTGTGGAAAGTCAAGACTCCAGTCGTGTATCCGTTCAACAACTGTCTCGGGGTTAAAGTGTTGCAAAATAGCCATGTAGCTCAGTAGAGTCGCAAATGACTTATCCCAGTTGCCATAAATAATCTCAAACATATGTTTACGCTCGAGAAATACCTTTCTTTTGGTAATGGTACAGCCATATACCCAGCGCAACTGATGTTATACACTCATACACCTTGTACCTTATGGATGATTCAGTGTGTGGAATCAAGAAAAGAGAAATCCAATCAACATTCAAATTAAAATGATTCCCATTAAATGTGTTCATATTACAGTGTGCTTGCCAATGTAATTTCCCACAATCCACATAATAGTTTTCACCTTTCTCGCATGCAGCATCCACTTACAACCATGGTCCCACTACAGCAAACCACCTTATATATTTGCTTAGATGACTCAACAACCTAAATCTCACGACAGTTTTTATGTTGTAAATTCGCACTGCCCTGCTGAAGCGCGCCTTGTCACTGAAAAGCATATTCTTACATAGCTCTGTTGGTCTAATTTCATCCCACATAGTTGTACGAATGTCATTAAGATCTCTTGTGCGGGCATTTATATCCGACATACTTGGCAAGTTATCAAGGTAGGGAATCTCCCTTGAATGAAAAGGCACAAACGACTCGTACACTGTTGGTCTAACGGTAGGTGGAGTCTGCATATACGGAGCTTGCTCAGTTGTGGCATCATGCTCTCTTGTCAAATCGGGTTTCTCATTCTCACTCTCATCTATGAAGTGTGGTTCCTCATTGTCGCTCTCATCAAGGGATGTTGTATCATCTCCTGACTCATCAGCGTTGTTGTCATAATTACTGTCATCTTCCTCACTCAGTGTATCTGTCATATCCTGATTTAATATATCGTCATCACCAAACTGAGTTAGGACAAGACGGTCACGTTGCTCGTTTTCACTGCACAACCAATAAAATAATAAATGTTCATAGTTTTCCCAACATAATATATTAACTTTATCTCTTAATATATAATTCATAATTTGTAGATAGCTCATGATGCACATTATCGAGTTATTGATGACTAACAGATAGACCAGAATGATCCACACCTCCAAAAATAGGTATATTCCAACTGTTAGTTGATTCATAACTTGTAAAAATCATGTATGTTCGGTGACCCCTATGAAAGATACAGGAGTTAGTACGATTATGATACATAAAAGGAATAATTATAATACAATAAAGAAAATTAAAATTTACCACTCGCCCTGTGAATTTTGAAAACTTGGCGACCATCCATGCTGCTGCATTGGGGAGAAATTATGTTCTCGCTCCAAATTAGCCCGTGGAGATAAGCTTAGATTTGGCCAAACTCTTTCATATGGAACCTGTTCGGATAAAACGGCTCTGAAAATACCACCAGACGGTTGAGTGTTAGCCATATTTGGCGGAATATCAATATTGTTGACGTCTTCAGACTTGACGTATATTTCCAACATTGTTAACACAAGAACATCTCGGTTTTCATCCAAAGTCCTCAAACATCTTGCAGAGTTCATCGTCATCGATGTTAAACTCGGCATACCAAACAAATCCTTGCGGAGTAAGCGAATACGTATATCTTCCGGTTACCTTAAGATTAACTAAATGTTTACTCACACTCATTCTTTTACAAATCAGAGATACCAATATGTTGTATTCCAATATGAGTGGCACCTTAACAATACTCTGTGGAGAACAACTATAGTGTATCGAGTTATTCTCCACCACAACCTCACCACCCCAATATAATGCAACTCTAATTTTTCACACATCAGATGTTGTAGCAAAATTCAAAAAGAAAAAGGTATATATTGATGAATATGAAGTGATACAAAGGATGCTGAAGAATGATTTTTTTAAAGTGATTTTTTTGAGGAACGAATATTCGGCCTTAAGTAAGCAACTATCCAATGCGAGAGGATGGTAATTATAAAGTATAACGCATATATTATATGTGTTGTACTATAGCGAATATATATAATACATGCGCTATACACGAGGTCTGCAAATACCGAATATAGTGCATGTCATAAAAACATGCGCTATACATAGTATTATCCTCAATATAAGTTCAAATATCAAGTGTAACATTTTTAAATAATTTAAAATTCTCTTATGAAAATTATTGCCTCCGTCATTACACACTACTTCAAAGTAACACCAACTTTTTTTTTTCTTTTTTGCCGGTGTGTCAACGAGTAGAAAATAAAAAGGCGTTAATGAAAAGAAGGGAATGTAGATGCATGTGCCAACGCTCTTTACGTATGGACTGATTTAAACGTTGAGCTATTTGGTGTAAATGGTTTTTTATAAGTTATACTCCCTCAGTCCTATTTTATGTGTCGGAATTTGAATTTCAAGAGTCAAGTAAATTTTAAGTATTTTATCGTAACTTTTTCATATAAAAAGATATTTTTAATTATTAATAATTATAACTTATAATATTTTTCACATAATTTCTAAATATAAAATTTTGATAATAAATACAAAAATTTTATGTTTGACATTACGGTCAAAACTAATAAGGCCGAGTAGGTGGCTGCTGTAGGGGATCGATGTGGTCCCTTCCCTGCATGGAACATAGTGCCATCAGTCGTTCAATATTTCCAGCACCCTTTCATTAAGGTCAAAAGTTCACACACACACACGCGCGACTCTATCACCTATTTATATTCCCATTGTTCACCTCACTTGCTCTCACTCTCTCTTTTCTCTACCCACTTTTTCATTTCATCCCTCTCTCTACAATGGAAGGGAAACTCATTTCAATTCCATTTCTCGTCACTTTGTTCACCCTTTCCATTTCTGTATTATCTATTTCTCTTCAATATCAAACACTTACCCTACGCTCTCTCCC